>CM046723.1:54133489-54713489 GCA_025584915.1 Monochamus saltuarius
CAAGGAGGGTGTTTTCGAAAGAGTTTGAATATCGTTGAGACGAAGATGTGCTTGCTTCGAAAAGGACGGAGGACACTTTGAACATCTTCTGTAACTTTGTTTTTTGTTTGTTAAAAGCTTCCTTTGTCGATTTATTTCTAATAAAATAAAACGGTTGAAAAACAAATCGTGGTCCATATCTCCACAACCGTTACTTTGCGGACCCATGTTTATTAAAACTTTTCTGCTTATTTTGGTTGATACTATTACCTCTTACAATATTTTACACTCTTTATATAACAATACATTACTGAACACAATTTTCACCATTCCGATATCCCATCTATTTTCTGAGATACGAAGAATCCCTAGTAGCAGTTCTTTGCTTAGCCGTAGAGTTGTATCCAAAAACAAAGAAGTCTATGAAAGTTCTTATTACGGCGTCTTATGTTCCTCGAAACAGTAGTCCAGTTTTGCGGCTTGTCGTTAGTATGTCCATTGAGATTTTATGCCAAGTAACGTCAATATACGTTGTATCGAACGGGGTAGGCCAGAACCTTGGCTTCCGCGATATCTAGATCAAAATCCTATAGATATCTTTTTATGAGGGCATTTAAGAAACTAAGTACATCGTACCATAGTAGGAAATATCGATGAATTGCCTGAATGGATCAACGGGGCTTCTGATAACTTACTTCTTCGAAAATATTAGGAAGGAGGAACACTCATTATTCCAGAAATATCAGCACCTTTTTTGGTAACTGGGGGGATGTCTTTTCGAATTATGACACGCAAAACACGTTCAGCTTCAATTTCAAAGGAGCGTGGGATAGAATCGTACTAAATAAACTCGTGCATTCCCATTCGACTGTCCGATGAATCCATCATGTTTACTACTCGTTCAAAGTGGCATTTATATTCTCAGTATAAACGGCATAAATCTAAATCACTTTAATTTGGTAAAGTGCGTAGGTGCAGAACATGTCGCACCGTGTCGGGCTGTCTGATCATTACAGGAAGTAGGGCTATAAATCTTTTCCAAAATGTTGAAATGATAAATGCCCTGTAAACGACAATGTTTTTGGACTGAAAAATGTGAAACAATTTATATATGAACCCGACCATCTCATTTTATTGGTAACAATTTATTCAGCCGTGTTCTGTATCCAAATAGTCCAGAACCCAATGTTCAAAATTCTGTACATAATTTTATCCTTAAAACAATAAATTGTAAAAGACCTGCTTCTGTTATTCATAAATTTTATATGGTTTTACATTACATTAAAACGTTAAGTATTTCACTTTATTTTTGATGATTCAAAAGTTAAAAAAACAACATTAAAATATTTCAAATAAAGAATCCAACAAACGTTTTGCTTTGAACTGTGCGCGACGGACTAAATAACCTCTGTATTAAATACATATAATCTACATTAGGCCCCATATCGATCATCAGTAGACATTAATTCGGTTTCAAGTGGGTCATATATTTATGTTTACTTTGTATAGCAAAATATTAAGAACTCTCCTGACAAGTCCGTGCCACATGGCGCTGCATCGTGTGTGTAATTCGTTTGGGATCCTATTATGCTACGATTTATTCAAAACACATCATCAATCATGGTAACATCATACTTACACGCCGCAAAGGTTTTTTGCTCTCGAAACAGATTTATCTATATCTTCCCATAGGCATTGTGGGGGAAAGAAGGCTAAAATGACTTGAAAAAAGGACCAGCGGGCCGGAGGCAGGGCGGAATTTTAAAATGTAATTACTATAAACGTGGTGTTTAGTGACTGCTTAAAAATCTGTCCTTATAATTAATGTTCGAGTTCGTTTTTGAAGTCGTCTTTTTTGTTTAAGAATTGTTTTGATTTATTGCACCACAAGATTACGTTTAATCAACCTTATAATACATGCACTAAGAAAATTTACATAAGCAATATAACTCATTAATATGTATATAGTAAATGGTAAATTAATTACAAGTATTTTTAACCATTAAATTGTTTTTAATCTACGGATATTGTCGAGTATAATAAGAAGAAATAGATATAATAAACCTTTTTGAATGAACTCTGTTTAAACTTTTGCTAGAACCTTGTGCACATTAACATGCTCAAAATACAGATAGGAAAATCGTAAACGTAAATAAAATGGAGTGTGGCATAAGAATTATTATTAATGAGAAACACGCTTAGCTACTTAATTTTCCTTTAGTTATTTACTTTAACTACTGTCAAAAATATTTATGACCATCTATACCCATTGATTCTTATAAATTATCGTTTGTAGTAACACTCTTTTCATTTGTCGTAATTATATGACCTTGAAAAAACTCATCCCCCGCCTTTTACACCACTAAAATTTGTGGAATTGTAGGATTTGTAGTGAAAGAATTTTAGTTTGTATTAGCAAGGGAAAAATGCTGAAGTATAGTTCCTTTACTTTAGGTTTAGAGGAACTACAAACGAAATGAAGGTTACTATAAACATCTATAAACGATTCTTGAGCCTCGGCTTGAAGTATAGTGACTCTACTTTGGACCTCTAGGAACTACTAACGAAATAAAAGTTACTAAAAAGTTAGTCTACATTTAAAGTATAGCGACTACTTTAGATTTAAAGGAACTACAAACGAAATGATGGTTACTACAAAGAACTACAAATAATTGTTTAGCCTCCGGTTGAAGTATAGTGGCTCTACTTTAGACTTCACGGGACAAAATTATCAAGTTGCACAAAAATTGTCAATGAATACAGTTTTCCATGAATGCTCAAAACACACAGATAAAATACACCATTTTGTGAGAGAAATTGTATCATTGAATAATATCTTCAAATGAAATGGTGGATGACATCTTGCCTAAATGTCTTAAATTCTTATTCTCATTAGTGGCCTGTGTGTTCACCAGATTTGTGTCCGATTGTCTTTTCATTATAAGACCTGTGACAGCGATCATACACGAATATAAGCATATTACTTCACAAATGCTCAATAATGTTAGGGAGCATTTTCAACAATGTCTCTACTACTGCATATGGGAGTGAATTTGATCTTTTTACCTTAATTTAAAGTATAGTGACTACTTTATATTTCGGGAAAATGCAAACGAAATGAAACCTACAGCATACGATTCTTTAGGCTTACGCCTGTACAGTGGCTTTACATTAGATTCAGAGAAACTACAAACGAAAGAAAGTTCTATCTACAAACTATGTTTCTGCCTCCGCTTGAAGTATAGTGACTCTACTTTAGGTGCTACAAACGAAATGAAGGTTACTACTGCAAACAATTTTGCAGCCTTTTATTGATGTATTTTCTCTAGTTTAGATCTAGTCCAAGCCCGGGAAAATTATATCTACTCTTTTCTTTTTCAAAACTGTCACCTCTGAACAAGTAAGCAAATCAAAGTAAGGAAAAAGTTACTATTTAATATACTTTTTCTACGTTCATGCAAAAAACAAAACTTTATTGAACTATATTTAGTGGAAAAAGTGGTTCTTTATTGCACTAATGCAATAAAATGTTTATTGCATTCATCTGTCATTCTCCTACAGCATTTTGTCATCATGACAAACATAAACATTCAAATCGACGTCACATTTTCCTAGACTTAATGTCATCTAAATAACATTTTTTGGTTTTTGCATGAACGTAGAAAAAATATTGTATGCAAGTCGTACAAAAAGTGCTAATTGCACTTACTTTTTGTACTTGTTGCATAAATAACTATATTTAAAATACTTTATACACTAGAATATATTGAACATTAGCTATAACTTTTTTACTACAAATAAAATTCTTTTCACGACAAATAACTTCAAACTATTATCTATAAGAAACAACTCTCAGTGGATTTAATCTTACATAATGTATAATAAATTAAAAAACATTCAGTGCAAAATTTTCTTGTTCTTTTTACAACAAATCTGTCATAGTATTGAACTAATTGAAGAGAATAAATATTGCAAACAGCCATATAATTATAATTTTATGACTTTGATGAAAAATGTATATATTCCAACCCCCTTGCTGTGCATTATTCACACTTTTGAGAACTATTTAAAACACGTCGGTGTCTTGCAGTCACCCTCACGCTCAGTTGCAACGTTTTTGTTACAGATAACAGTGCATCTAATAAGTGGAGTGTCAAAGCGATGTGACGGAGTGACGTACAGACGCGGCCGTCGAGAAGGAAGAGAGTGTGCGGTGTTAGGGATGCCAGGCGCACCCCCTAGAGTCTAGCTGTCCGGGACACCCCGAGTTACTATGGCTGCGCACCCCCAGCTGTCACTTACGCTGTTAATATCGGCATTTTTTCTCAGCGTCGTTCGATGTAATCAAGGTTGGTATTAAATTATGAAATATATAGCCCTCCAGAATACATCCTAGATGCCAGCGGAGGCTGGCATCCCCCGGAATTTATAACACAATTTCCCAAGTCCCCATTTTCTTTATTGCTATTTTTTAACCCTATTGGTTGTTACGTTTACTTTAGGTACTCCTTTTCAGACTATAACATAATATATCTTAAAAATCTTATTTTAAAATAAAACTATTTAATTTGTTATACAGGGTGATCCATAAGTAATGACCCGTGGAGGCATACTAGATATTTCACTTCAAAATAGTACGATTTAAGCCAACTTGCCTTAAGGCTTACGGTGAGCGCTCGAGCCAAAGGTATATAGTTTTCGCTCAGTAACTCCTCAACGAAAAATGATAAAAATATGCGGTTTTTTTTAATAGACTACAAACATTATTTTACGTCGACGCTGTGTTTTGAAATTTTGAAAATATGCAAAATTTATTAAAAAAAAATAATTATACACTTTTTCAAAATTTCAAACCACAGCGTCGACGTAAAATAATATTTATAGTCTATTAAAGAAAAACCGTATATTTTTATCATTGTCCGTTAAGGAGTTACTGAGCGAAAACTATGGGTTTGTTGCAACACAGCAAGAATCGATTCCGAACCGTCCAGAATTAGTCAGTCAGTTCAGTTGTTAATGTACTCTCGGCGAATGCGACGGAAGACGGTGTTGGTCAAACATTTTTCACGGTTCTGAACCAGTTCTCGACGGTTGTTGGAACATACCTTATAATATATCATTTGGTAGAGCGCTCACCGTAAGCCTGAATAATATGTTGATAATAAAAAAGATACAGGGTGTCAAAGTTGGAATTTAAAAAGTGATGGTTTGTAATAATTGTTGACTGTATCAACTTCAAAATTTGGGAATATATGTTTTTGGATATGAGAAATCATAACACAGGTCCACAAAAAAAGTAGTGTGTGCTGAGGGTCCCATTATATTTTTTCCATGTATTTTTTCCCGCTGAACACGAATCTGAAGTCAAAATGGGGGGTGGTGGCATAGCAAATTTTAGAGAAAACCCATAAAAATGATAAAAATCACATCAAAAGTTTACACATGTCCACAAAAAAAAAATCATGTGTGCTGGGAGTTAGATTATATTTTTCTTTTGTATTTTTTTCCGCTGAACACGAATCTGAGGTAAAAATTGGGAGTTACACAGTAAATATTTGAGAAAACCTAAAAAATCGATAAGAATCACTTTCTCGTAATTTATTCTGTATGATACTCTCTAAAACTGAAACAATGAGAAATGCTGTGAATTAGTGAATAATTACTATTTTACAGCTATAAGTATACCAAGGTAGCTGTTTCCAATATTCCCGCTGCACCATAAAGTAGATACTTGTTTGTTTTTCCCTAAATCATAGTGATTTTAGTACATTTATTGTGCATTTATTTGACATTTTCGTAGTTTTATTTAAAATAATAATTATCATCTTGTAAAGTGAACTGAATTTTAAATGATTTTATTGAATGTTACGGTAGTTTATTATTCTTTCTTTCATTTTATATGTTTCCATAATATAAGAGATTTTAACTGTTTTATAATTTCAGGACAAACAAATGACTTCTTATCAACTAAATATGTTCTCTTTTAATAAAGTATTTTTCTCATTGAATTATTCAGATTTTGTAAAAACTAGTTAATCAAATAATACACCAAATATTTGAGATAAATTCCAAATATGACATATATTTAAATGTACTTGAACAATTTTACTTCTGAAATTACGAAAATAAAATTTTCACATATTATTATATCGTAGTAGGTAGTATTTTCAATTAAATAATTATTGATTATATGAAATATATTAGAGAAATAGGTCATTGTAGGTCTTCTTTAAAACACAAAAAAAAATAAATTTATAACCGCCTAATTCTCAAAGAAGTTCCATCGAATTCAGTTTTTAATGGCCTGCAATTAATTTTAAATCTTTCGGAACTTTTCCATGTGGAAAATTGGATGTAAATGCAGCAAAAACTCTTAAATTGTTCTAGTTAGATTTGAACCAATTCGTTCTAGTTTCCCCTAGTTGTGAAGCAGTGTTGCTGCGAAAGTATGCCCAATTAACTCCATTTTTCTTAGTTACATACATTTAAAAGACGTTCATGTTTTAGATGATATTCAGCCCAAGTATGTTTCCCATTTTTATCATAATAACATTTACGTTATTTCAAGATTAAATGTCATATTTCATGACCTTAAATGTTTGTAGTATGTTAAGAAATAACGGCGATGTTATTTCTTCCACGTTATATAGATTTTTAATAAAGAACGCATTATTAAATTTACATTTAATTCGCGGCTTTATAAATGCGCATTAAAAGTGAGTTAGTTGTAAAATTTAAATCCGACGAAGAAGTATAACAAATTTAAATAATCTATGTTATTTGCCTGATAAAGAATTAAAAAGAATATTTAGATTCAGTAAAGATTCAATATGGCAAATTTTTGAGGAACTCAGCCGCTTTCTGCAAGTAACAGGCATGCATATTCCCTGCTAAAATGATTGTAGACAATTCGATTATTGTTTTTTAATTTTAATAAGATATAAATATAATACCATAACAAATGTTCGGTAACAGCATTGGTTATCTGTGTAATACAGTTACTAACTAATCTGACAATCAAACGGATTACTTAAATCTTTTATTCTTTTACGTTGGCTTCAAACACTACAACTGACCTTCGATGTGCAATTATAACACAGCTAATTAAATGTAAATTTAGTAAGCTGTCCATTTTCACAATTCAAATAACACATACGTTAAACAATAGCTATATCTAGTTCTTTGTCTTTAAGGCTGGGATTTTGTATACATATTTTTACCGTCTAACAGGGCTTCAAGCGAGGACACAGAACTTCAAGAAACTCTGTTAAAATTTTACAAAATGTTTAAGTATCAGTAAAACCTAATATGTTTGTCTGGTTGATACGCACGTATGATCATATCTCATTTTACATACACATTTTCAGATAGCCCCCATAAACGTAATTACTCTGTATCGTAATGCAGGCAGCATTTATTTATTTTGGCGGTTCTAAAACGCTTCTCAGGCTCTTAGTGTGCAATATAAGTTAATGGATGATTTAATCGCGAGTTTTAACTAAATATTTACCACAATATATTATTACAACCGCATCAATTCTACTTCCGTAAGATGTAATGAAACCAGTACTGAAAATTAATACAATGTAGAAATAATAAACGTAAAATGGGGATTAAAAATTCAAATGAAATATGATAGATAACATCACGATAGGATTGTATTCCTTGTTACTCCCTAGTTTTGAGTGACGTGTTGAATAATATTTATATTTGCCTACGAGATTAGATAAAGTGAGGGATGAAACTTAAAAGATATGGATTATTACGGTCTCTGTTTGCTTTGTTCATAGGAAAAATAGAAAAAAGTGTTGATGCACTTACGACTTCATCAATAAATTATTATTTAATTTTCTGTATGTAAATAACATGATGTACGTTTGAATTTCATAAATGAGAATCTTCCAGATTTGATGTAAATAATATTAATACAGCCATATGATTGTATGCAGCAGTATTCGAGATGCATAGATCGAGTCCTAGCACTATAACTGTGTAAGAAAATAAATTTTCTGCATTTTAATTTTGAATATTTAAGCAATCTGACAGATCAATGTTAGTTTTAGATATCGGTGGAGATTAGAACAATAAATTCTAAATGAATGTATCAGACATTACAAATTAGTTGGTCAAGCCGTTAATCATTTATTTCAAGATTATGCCGCTGTTTATTTCGGAAATCCTTTTTCAAAATACAGAGTCTGAAAATAAAAATTGTTTTTATTGATGGTTCCGGTGATTTGGAGCTATTTGTTTGAAATTTGGCACATATTGCTATCTTAAGCCAGCATACTTCATGTGCCATTTTGGTTCAAAATATCAAAGCACGAACGGGGGAAAGGGGAGTTGTAGAACCTATTGACCATCCGATTTTTTTTTAGTACTATGGTTTCAGACTTTTTCCTTATATAGTGTGTTTTTGTTTAACTCTTTTCACTCTTATAAGATTTTGATTCCAGGTTCTCTTTACGAGATATTGCAACTTTTTCAGATATGAATATTTTGGAAAATATGTAGTTTCAGCCTAAATGCCCTTCATCTTGTATAACTCAATTGTTCAGTTAATATTGGAACCATATAAACGAAATTTTTCATAGAACCCCAGAAACTAAAGTCCAACTGGTTGAGGTGAGAGGAACGGGATGGCCATTTCACAGGTGCAAACAGTTTTCTACCAATCAACCGATTCGGAAAGATTTCATTTAAATGGCTCTGAATATTTGTAATGCGGAGGAGCACCGTCAAGTGAATCCACATATTTTGACGAACCTTTAGAGGTAAATCATCAAGTCCATGAAAGAAAGAATTTATATATTAATTAATTAATATTATATTAAGATCTCGTTTATATGGTTCCAATGCTAAGTAACGAGAATGAATTGTACAAGATGGAGAAAACTTTAAGTTGAATTCACATATTTCAAAATATTCGTTACCTTTTTATTAAAGGATCCCGAGTATGTATTCATGAAGGTGGTACCCATATTGAACATTTAGTTTAATAGAGTTCTATCTAAGAAGAAAATATTTTTAAACCATAGACATCTTCAAAAAAAATTTAAGAGTTTGTTTATACATTCATGCTTTGATATTTAAAGATAAAAATATGTACCAAATTTCAATCAAATATCTATAAAATTACTGGAGCTATCAATAAAAATAATTTCAATAATTTTTAATTTGACACCTTGTATTTTCAAAATGGGGCTTTGAAATTAAAAGTGGCATAAGAAAGTCCCATTGACCTACTAATTTGTAACACCTTGTAGATTAGTAATGTGGACTCAAAATAATATTACTGTGCATCATTTAGAGAAACGTATAGAATCAGTGAAAGTCTCATTCAACTGACTTTCCACGCATTTGCTACAAGTATTTTTTCTGTTTATCTGATATGTTTTTGACAAGACACACTGCGTCACACAGTTGTTGGGAGCTTGTTTTCTCCCTGTGTACGTGCAGATTTTTCGGTAGAATGCGTGCTTGACGAAATTGTCAGTTATATGTAAGAAGAGCATCACATTTCAGAATTGGGGAGCAGGAATATCAAAAGGAAAACATTCACCCCTGCACTCTCTGGCGACTTGGGGAAAAGTGCCAAGTTATGTTTATTTTGCCGTCTTTAAATTGGGTATGGAGACGCACACATGCAGAGCGAAAGTTAAGGGTCGCGATTTGATTCTTTCGCTTCTGTTTTTTGTATGCCTGAAACATCGTTTTATTTGAGTGATTATGTAGTTAAGAGTTTTCAGTTTCTAGGTAATTCTATGATAATTCGGCATAACTAACTGCACATGCGTTCGAAATATCGTATCAATACACAGTAAAAGATAACTAACCTCAAACTCATTTATGAGTGGTCTTGAATATTGAGTAATCAAACATTTTACCAAAGAAATGAGCCTATCAACACAATTATTGAGCAGATAGTTGATTTGTGGAAAAAACAACGAAATATACTATAACTTAATCACAAATACCAATAACTTTCCTGTAATTTAAAGGTTTGTTTAATCAACCTTGCCAACAACTATTAATTAGGAAAAACTTCAAAAATTAAAAAAAATGTCTAGCTATTTCATTTTCCCTCGTTAGTTTTTACCCTAATGCATGATATGAAATGAAATTTGTTACGAAATGTTTCGAATAGAATACCTAGGCCTAAACACGTTTTTGTAAAAAAAACTTCCAACTTTTATTTATGCATATTATTATGTAACGTAAAAATCATTTGGGAAACTTCTATTACCTTCCAAATGAGGTAATAAAGTTGTTTGAATTACCAGCCTCGTCGTAAGTAAAATAGCTAAATAAACGTAAAATAAGCTATCTGCTGTATAATTTTTAAAATGACTACCACCCTGCCTTATACATGCAAGTGGCCGTTTTCTTATTTGCGATCTTGATTGATTCTAGTGAAAAAAAGTTCCGCTGCAAATCTAATTCTTATAATTAATTCATCACATGTGTGCATACATCAGTTATTTGATCCAAGGGCGTTTGATCGGTGCTCCTAACTGGCCATAATATCGTTTCTCTTCTCCCAATCCTTAGATTTGGGAACCACGAAATTGATAATCTTTGGATAACTATCAAATGTATGATGTTTCTACAACTTTATTACCTCATTCGGAAGGTGATAGTACAGAGAAGTTTGCCAAATATATAATATATATGTACGTTTAATGTATTATCGAATTTTCGCCTGTAAATGCATAAATACTTGAAAGTTTTTCCACAAAAAGGACTGTAAGCCATTTTACCCAAAACATTTTTTAACATATTTTATTTCATAACATTCATTAGGGTATAAATTAAAGAGGAAAAATGAAATTATAATTAATAAGATTTTTTTAATTAACAGTAGTTGGCCGCATTATTAAAAAAGCACACAAAAATTTAAATTACACGAAAGCTACTGGGATTTGGATAAAGTTATTTAGAGATAAAACCATTGGCAACGAGTTCTTCTAATAAGTTGCAAAACAAATAAAATTATTTATTATTATTACTCAATTGTACCTTTATTAATTGGTATCTAAGAGCATACATTTCCATATATTTTCGTTACTATATTTGGTATCAAGAAGCATATTGAGTGATTATTAATTTGAATTATATCAATGAGTTAAATAATTTTAGTAAACGCACAATTTTTCCCGCAATTATTTAACGAACTCGTGTTTATCGTATGTGGAATTTCATTTATTGAAACGTCCTACTGTTACATTGACTTTCAAATCACTAGATATATCCTCCCAGTGTGAATTCAAAAGAGCATTTATATTAAAAACTGTATTGTATTTCAGACTAAGCAGCCCTGACGCGACAGATCGTCCACATACGAGCTTATCCAGATTTTTTGTTCACAAACGCGCTCAAATTGATTATTGATGTATAAGTAGCGCTGGAAACAATTGAAATTGAGGTGTGGACAGTGCGGTTGGTCCGTGTCACGGCAGCTGTCGCGTCAAGTTAGGTTTCGATGATTCCGTCCTGCTGCGAGGCTTTATGCCCGCGATATTATACAAAATAAGTCTTTCCACATGTGCTCTGAAACCAGACGGAAATTGCAACATTTGTGGTACCTACGGCAACGGATTAAATTGCGGATTTGCGTCGCAGCAAGCTGGTGGAAACGGGTTTTGTAAAAGTTAGACATAAATGTGCAGGAAATTTAGCCATATCAACACATGTTTCATTCATATTATTTTATTGACACTGGTACGATATAGTTACAAAGGCAAAATTAGCATTTGAAAAATCAACAGCAGATGATCTTTATTAAACGTAAAAAGTAGACATTCGACAAGAGAGGGAAGACAATATTATATAAGGCTTTGACACTGTTCAATACATGGCCTTGTATAATGATATAAATATAGAATGACACTGAAATTAGCATAGTGATGACTTTTGTATATCTTTCGGGTAGACAAAGATGACGAAATTAAACAAAAACTGCATCCTTGACTGAAGATACAGCCATTAATTCTTTTATCGGGGTTGGCTTGGGAATGATTATGATGTTTGACAGTGATTTTAAACACAAGAACTTTGAAATTACATGTTTTTGTCCAATATATGTCCAAGTATGAGCAGTATGTGTTATACTCCTTACAAGGATTGGCGCACGACAAAGCCTTACCGTTTTTAGACATTCTGGCCAAAAGGAAGATCTGTGTCTTAGGATACAATACCTACGGAAACAAGACAGGCCAACTTGTTGGATTATAGAAATTTTCGTCGAGTCGCTGAGCACGAAGCGCCTAACGGTTCTTGCTTTATTCTAACATCGTATTCTAAAGGTGCCTGTTTTTTTAGGTAAATCTTTCTTTTTCTGAGGTTTCTCGGTAACCGTTGGCAATTTTCTTCGTGGAACAAGGACACAACCTGCTGGGAACGTCTTTCGAAAGATGGAAGGTCCATGTCCATCACAAAAACGCTCGGACATGAAGACCTTAGTGCAATGTGCATTAACGCTGGCTGATGTTGACTATCGACAGGAAGAAATAGCTTCGCCCCGATATGTGTCGTTTTCCTAGCAAATGGATACTCTAAAAATACATCGATAGAGCCTTTAGATCTCGGCTTCAGCAAAAAGCAAGGTTAAAATCACTACAACCACCATGTCCACCACCATCGAATGTAAGTAGTTTATGGAAACGCATGTATTACGTAACAAACTGTGAAGGGATGGTGACAAAATTAAAAAAGGAAAAGGAATAGAGGGAACTAAGGACAGGCTGCAACCAGATACACTATCTAGGTACCTGTTGCCTTAACACAAATCAATATGGCATGTGCAAAAGGTTTGGTTAAAGCAATTTAACAAAATAATGGTGGGTGTAAACTGGATTACAGCAAAATTTGTTCTCAATAGGTTTTCCGTCTTTTATCTGGTGGTGAAAAATGCTTGCAGATGGATTTATATAATACCTCACAAAGCATAGTCAAAATAGTGATGACTTTCTCTTGTCAATAATTTCTGATGATGAAACTTGGTGGAATTATTTTTAACCATCCAGTGGGCTGTCATCGATGGGAAATATTCAAATTCACTAAAGAAATTGACCAAATTTAAAATAAAAATCAGTGTAAACCTACACAATAAAAGTTTGAACATGCTTCACAGAGATATAAGATGTTAACAATCAGGAAAGTTATCAAATACTTCACTGTGATGCTTGACCTTATATCGTCTATATGGTAAATGAAAATGTAAATAGATTTTACAACATCCTTCCTACAACCCAGGTCTATTGTTTTGTGAGTTTCATATTTCTATCCACTGAAATACTTATGTGTGAAACGGTAGGCGTTTTGGATCGGATAAAGGACTTTTTCATGAACAGGATATAAGTATGCTCCCTGTAACATACAGGTTTCCAGTCAGTATCACGCTTTGTTTAACCGCTTGTCCGCCACACATATGCCTAGACAAAAACAATTATTGACATATTGACACGACCTAACTACTGATGCTTCCCAAAATTCTTATTAATAATCCAACGGATCACCTTTAGAAGCAGTATACGTGTTAGGTTGGGAACCACTGTACACTTGTTGAAACAATGATACAGGAGCCTTAAACATGATCAACATTAAGAGAATATGTTTATGAATATATTATTTTATGTATCAAAGAGAGTCTTCAATTTCCCTTCACTTCTTGTAAGTTAATAGAAAATGTTAGTGCAACTAAGTGAGTATATTTATTTGATACTATCACATATGACGTATCGAAATAAACGACACTATTATAAGATCAACTCAATCAAACACTGTTGGTTTAATATTGTAACAGTGTAGGAATTGTTTCCCCAGTAATCGCGTATCCACTTAATGATACTTTCACAAAAAATGTGAAAGACAACATCATCAATTCTTTTATACCTATTACCATAAGTCTACGTTAAACGAGCAACCTGCGTAATTTTCCAGTTATTACGATTTTTCAGAGGCGACAATAAAAAATAAGGACTTACTTGCCTCAACCATCGCACTGAATCGGGTTCATTTGAATATCTGAACGGACTCATTAGATCCATTAAGCCGTAACGAGCAGGTTTATGAACAAATTATCAATAAATAACCAATCAAATCGCCGGCCTCTCGCTGATACAACAATTACTAAGCCATATTTTACAATTAGGTGGCGTCACACAGACAGGGGGTATCTTGCGGTGTTATTTTTAGGCACTTATGGTAGAAACTTGGTTGTACTTTGGATAATTACAAGCGGAATGGACGATAAACGGTCATGTACGCCAATTTATGTTGAAAGGCATTTCAAGTAGGTACTATTTTAAAAGCTTTATAATAACTTTTAGCTGTAATGTACAAGCAGATTGTCTTTAATAGATCACATGCGCCCAATTATAATTGTACTTAATTAGGTAATTAAGGTAGGTAATTACGTTTCGAAAACTCTCTGTTTTTGTTCTCAAAAATTGCACATATATTAATAGTAAGTTAAGTTTGATAGTTTGGAATTTGTTTGTCTAATGCCACAGAGATATTAAATTATTTTAATAGTATTGTTACTTACTTCTTCTTGATACAACTGTAGCCAACAATGATCAATATTTACTAAACAGCTTGACACGCGAAGAAGAAAGACAATTAATATAGACCGCGATTATTTTGCTGAACGGAGATTAGTGTGATTATTGATTATTTTTGTTAATTTTTACTGATCTGCATTTTTAGTGTGAGATTATTTAGTTAGGCAAATTTAGTTTCAAAAATAACAATTGACTGATCCTTTTGGCGCAAGGGTTTATTCAATTATCTTTTATTTGTTCAGAAGTGTGGCAAAATAACCAATTAAAATAGAGAAAAACAAGATAATATATTCTTCTAAGATAAAGATTTCTAGTGACAGGTTTTCCGGAGGTTTAAAAATATATGGTTGTTTCTTAAATCTAATAAAAAACGACTGTATCCAATAAACATATATTTAAATTAATTCTCGAAAAACCTATTACCTAAATATAACTTCCTAATTATACCCTTTTCACTCATACTGAGTAATTTACAACATTTGAACGCATCGTAAATACATTTTTTTATGTTGGCAGTATTAATAGAGATACAAGTGGTTTCTAATTATTTTCTAACCTGGGGCCAACCATTCTCGTCTACAATGCATCAGAACTATTATGGTGGTCTATGAAAAGCGTTTAAAATTGAGTCCTACGCTTGACTAATAGGATTAAGAACGGTTCTCGAATATTATTTTATATACTAACTCTTTATTTTAATGACTGTAATTATATATTAATCAACGCTTGCAGCATTCACACATTTGATTTCAAAATATTGAATCACCAAAATGGGTTCTGGCTTTATTTAGCTGTCAGTTCTTTTTTCAACTTGTGATGCTAGTATATTTAGAACAAAGATGAAAATTTAACTAGAGGTTTTAATTCAAACTATAAGCAACGTAATTCTTTCCTTAAAAGTTAGTTCCAAAAATTCAGAAGCGTGATTGTTTACAGAAAATGGCTTTTACATATTTTTTCTGTAGCTAATGTTAAAGTTGAATTCATCTACCTCAAATCATAGACAAAGTAATACTTTAGCATGAAGAATAGATAAAGATCTTTAGTTTTTAAGGAAGTACTTATAACCACTAATTTAAATTCACTAATTTAATACTATTTGTGAATACAAATATTCATATTACAATTAACATTTCTAGAAATATGTATGGCAATGGAATAATCCTTTTTTGGCTTCTACCATAATACCGATGATTTGGCGTCAATGGTCTGAACTTCGACGCTGTTAAGTATGCATTCTGATACAGCAGTCTTGTTGGTCACAGATTCCTCAACTCTCTGGTACAGAAGAAGACTGCCAACCATCCAACCACTTTACTGTTACCAAGTCTGCGTCAGAATTTTGAACCATCGTAGCTGCAGAACATGCGGAAGCAATGCCCAGTATACATTTCTGGATTTGATGGCTTTAAAAACTCAATTATGTTCTATGGAATTTTATAAATGGAATTTATACCTACCCCCAGGTTCAACAGTGCATTTCCTCTGTCGATAGTTGATGAAGAATTTGTTATGGGGCACGTTCTGAGAACGTAGGGCGATATATTTTCGTATAATCTTTAAGACGCTACCTCTTATTCGTAATATGTACAGAACGACTGGTCTTTCTTGGTTTTGGTGTCAAGAAAAAAAAAACGAGCATTACAAATTGTGGATCGTTGTTTCTAACTTCTAACCCGTGCTACTCATCCAAACAGCAAGCTCTATGTAAACCCATTATAGCTACAACCTGTAAGCCAAACGAGTAACATACACATTTCTTTTATAGGTTATTTTGAGATTTACCTTGGCACGTGCTATTCATCATCTGCAACAGTTTATAGAAATTTTATCACATCTTCCAGGTTACAAATGTTGAACTTCTTTGGTTTGTAACCGCTAGTTGAGTGTTTTAGGAAACAAACAACTACAAAAATTGAATTAATACTACGTGCTTTTAAGCTGCTCCTCAGTTCATTTTTATCTTGAATTGTCGATATTTCCATTGACCAGCATTGTACTCTTGGACTTTCTTCGAACAATATGTTAATAGTACATTCTCACTAAAATATATGTTCTTTGGCTTCTTTCATTTTTGAATTGTTGTTTATTCCTTATGGATCAATCATGATGTTGATAACTTGGATAACCGACACCAAAGGAGAAATAAATGTTGATATCACAGTAATAACCCAAAGAGATGACTTTCAATAATCAAATTCCATAAAAACAAATGCTAACTATGCAAAAGTTTCCCTAATTTAAAATCGCTTCTAAATAATTCCTAAATATTCATACTAAAGGCGTCCATATTTGGGCTGTAGAAAAAACATTGGTCTACACACGACGATAAAATTCTATTATGGTCACTGGCAAATTAATCTTTTTCAGTAGAGGATATATTATCGACTTCGTATAAAAAGTAACTGTTAGAGCTCTCTTTAAAGTACAACAGTGGAATAAATACCAGCCCAAATAAAAATCTATCCCATCCGGGGTCACAGAAAGTAATGCAAGAGGTGCTGCACGGGAAATGCATCAAATACTTTTTCCTTTATAGTATACTGGCACCGTTTGACAGGAACATAAAATCGAATACGCCAAACACATACATTCAAATAACTATCCTATAAAGTGCGAAAATATTCACATCTATTCACCTTTGCACCTTTTCGAGCTCCATGAAATATGGTGCTTCGCAACCATGTGTTAGAACGTATGAATTTCTATGCATGGCTGTGTGAAATATTGTTATTATATCCCTCGTAATCTGATTCAACAAATAGTAATTTCATTTATAAAACTACATATGAAATTAAATGTAAACAGATAATCCAGGATAAATAGACTAAATAGAATTATGCACGGTAGTGTGTTGTAAATACAGCAAAATTAATTATCGGCATGTACATTGCTACCGCGATTTAGGGCATCAAATACGCAAATGTTTAATTATTTGATAATCCCGTTGTTGTCGAAAGAGTCGATGAAAATTTCGAACGATCTATATGCGCTATTATATGAATCTATTAACGCACACAAGGTCATTAAGTTTTGCTTTGAATTCGATTTCAAATTCTCATCTGCTTCATGTAAATACAAGGTGTTTTATGAAATATGATGGGAGGCGATAGCGTCTAATAACTGTAACCTTTTAAAGCTACCGCTTTGCAGTTATAGAATTTAAAAGATGCAACAAAAGTAGTCTTTTGAACGTAAGTGACTTTGTTGCGAAAAGAAAACAATGACATTTCCAGAGAAATCATAGGATCTGATTCAATTTCAGATAGAATTGTGGGCATATACGCATAATGAGGTCAATTTCAAAATTTGTTATAATAACATTTACTTTTATTCTGATTGGGTTTCTTAGTAAAAAAAAATCATTTCGAGAATTGATTGTATTCTTACCTTATTTATTTAAGGGGCCCCGTACTGCACTAGTGCTGTAATATATGCCCTTACAGCACTAGTGATGTCATGAAGAAAAAGAAAACGTTTTTATTAACATTTTTCTGTTAAATAAAACCCCGCTCTTGGGAATAATAATTTATTTGTTTTAAAAATTTATTATTAAAGCCTAAGGTTTATTATAAAAATTAATAATAGACTTTTTACAATTATAATTTTATATACCAGCAGCAGATGTGATGGAGATGTTTTAATTAGAATTGCCAATCGTTAAATCCCATGATCTTCTTTGCTCCAGCACCATGACGCTTTAACATCTGCATATCTGCACCGCCATCAACCAGAATTGTGGCTGAGGATTTTCTAAAACAATGTCTAGTGTATTCTTCGGGATTCTCCAATCCAAGCTTTGTTGCAATCATTTTTGGAATGCTTTCAAAAGTATTAAAACTCCGGCAGGCTGGGAAGTATATCGGGAGGTAAATAAAATTGAAGAACTAGAATTATATTTAAAATTCCATGACATAGATATAGCTTGTTTTACAGAACATTGGCTGAAAATAGATGCAATTGATGCTATACAAATAAGTGGCTACAAAGTAGCAGCAATGTATAATAGAATTGTCCATAAAAATGGAGGTGTAATGATAATATACAAAAATATTAGTAGTTTTATGATTAAAGAACTTACATACGTGCAGGAATCTTCTGAAGAAAAAACAATAGAATTAGTAGGTGTAGAAATAAAATTGTTTAAATATATTATAAATTTGTTGTCGATATACAGATCACCACATGCTGATTTCAAAAAGTTCATATCAGTATTAGATAATGTACTGTATAAAACTATGCATCATAATGATTTAATAGTATGTGGTGACCTGAACATTGATTATTTATCACATTCTAATGAAAAATATGAATTAACTGATCTTTTGCAAAACTATAACATACATATGATTATAAATGAACCAACACGAATTTCTCGAGATTCAGCTACCTGTATCGATTATATGTGTATTAATGTATCCCAACTAAGTAATCTGTTATGTAAAGTGATGCATGACGGTGTATCTGATCATTCGTCTCAAATGTTAGTGTGTGAATTAGTCAATCAGTTAATTGATGATACAAATATTAGATATAAAAGATATTATACTGAAAACAATTATAAACAATTTTTCTACAACTTAAACAGGGAAACATGGGATACTATTTATAATACTGGGACCACAGATGAAGGTTTTTCGAAATTTGTCAATTGTTTGTGTTATTATCACGATATTTGCTTTCCTCTTGTTAAAGAAAAAATCAGTTCAACAAATAACAATGGATGGGTAACACCTGGAATTAAAAGATGCTCACAAAAATTAAAATTGCTATACGAAATAAAAACCCAAACAAATGACTTAGTTGATATAGATCTTTACAAAAAATACAAAAAAATTTACAAAAGAGTTTTACTTACTGCCAAAAGGATGTACAATGATTCATTATACGCTAAAGCTACTAACAAAACTAAGACCCCATGGTCAATTATTAATAACAATTTAAATAACAACAAATGTAGACATAATATAGATGAAATGAAAATAAATGATGAAATGACAACAGATCCCTATTTAATTGCACAACATTTAAATAATTACTACATAGATTTGCCATTTAAATTAAATGAAAATGTGCAAGGTGATGTTATTGGACCTACTATAGAAAATGAATCTATTCCTTCGTTATTTCTAAGACCCGCTAATGAAAATGAAATTTACAATGTTATAATGAATTTAAAGAATAAAAATTCATCAGGAATTGATAATTTGAGTCCAAATCAATAAAACAATCTGTTAACTTTATAGTATATCCATTAAGATATTTAATAAATTTATCTCTTGAAGAAGGAATTTTCCCATATGTGTTAAAGACAGCCAGAGTATTTCCAGTGTATAAAAAGGGAGATAATACATTACCTGAAAATTACAGACCTATTGCCCTACTATCAACAATATCTAAAATCTTAGAAAGAATTGTATTCAATCGTATAATTGAATTTGCCAATATGCATAATATTTTATCAGAGTCTCAGCATGGATTCCGTGAGAATAGATCAACTACAACTGCAATAATGTCATTTTTAAATAACTTATATAGTAATCTTGATAAAAAAAATAGATATGTCGGCTTGTTTATGGGCCTAAGTAAAGCGTTTGATCTAGTGAATCATGAACTATTAATTAAGAAATTACATAAATATGGTCTGCGAGGAAAAGTAAATGATTGGATATTATCATACGTAACTAAACGAACCCAAACAGTCGAGGTAAATGGTGTTAAATCGGATAAATTGTTGATAGAATTTGGTGTTCCCCAAGGATCTGTACTCGGACCATTGTTGTTTCTTTTTTATATAAAGGATATGCCTGGCTTCTTTGATGAATATTTGATTATGTTTGCAGATGATAATTCGTATCTCTGTTGCGGTAAGACTCTTGATGAAGTTATATCACAAACTCAGTTACAAGTAAGGGAATTTAACAATCACTTTAAATCGAATTGTCTTCTTTTAAATCTCACTAAATCTGTTTTTATTATTTTCTCACCTAGAACTAGTCACTATGACCACAGTTATTTGGTAAAATTGAATGGTAGGTCTATGGAGCAAGTTAGTAGTACTAAATTTTTAGGTATATACATAGATAATGCATTAAATTGGGAGACTCATATAAATTCATTGAAAAAAAATTATCCTGTAGTTGTTATGCATTATATAGGTTGTCAAAAATTACAAGTAGATCAACAGTGTTAGCTTATTACCATGCAAATTTTGTTACAAAGGCATCTTATGGCATTATGTTTTGGGGCTCTTCAAGTCATTTTGAGAGGGTTTTTAAACTTCAAAAAAAAGCCATTAGTTACGTTATGGGTAAATCTTCAAGAACATCTTGTAGAAACTTGTTTAAAGACTTAAATGTGTTAACACTCGCCAGTATTTATATTTTAGAAGTAGTAATGTATGTAAAAAATAATATTAATGTTTTTTTAACCAATAACTTTAATCATAGTTATACCACTAGAACAGGTGATAATTTAACTGTTCCTTTGCACAAATTGTCTAAGTATGAAGAATGTCCAAATTATATAGGTACTTATAAAACTATATAATAAGTTACCTGAGCATATTAAAAATATAGAAAACAAAAATAAATTTAAAAGGGAAATAAAAAAACATCTTGCATCAAAATGTTACTATACGACATCTGAGTTTTTAAATAACTAAATTGTTATCGACATTTTTCAGTGACACATAATGTATATGTTGTTATTGTTAAAATTTTTATTTTACATGATTGTTATTTTTTAAATTTTGTATTTGTAATTTTACTGATCTGTATATTTTTATTTGTTTATTATATTGTGCTAATTGTGACTAGTCCTATACTATAATTGTTATAGTCTTTGGGATAATAAATTATTATTATTATTATTATTATTATTATTATTATTATTATTATTATTATTATTATTATTATTATTATTATTATTATTATTATTATTATTATTATTATTATTATTATTATTATTATTATTATTATTATTATTATTATTATTATTTTTCTTATCAGTAGAAAGCAAAATGGCTGTAAGTTGCGTAGGATGATGAAGTTCAGCATGTTTCCGAAAAATATGTAAACAGTTGACGTCTGCCACTCTTCCTTCTGTTATAACAAATTCTCAGACAACTTTTCATGCATGGAATCACAATTTGTACAGAGGTCATTGAATATGATCCAGTATTAGCATAGTTAATTCTTCGTAATGACATGCTCCAAATATATCGATTATCAACCTTTATGAGTAAATATGTTTCATCATCTACAGTACCTACAAACTTGTATACTTCCTTTGTAAAAATTCTGGACTCTTTGGCCTTGATTTGTATTAACTGAAATTATAGTTCTCAACATTGAGTAGTGAGTCCAAAGTGTAGATGGTTTTTGAAAGCGTTACTTTCTGTAAAAATAAACCAAAATAATTTTTTCAGACACCTCCTTTACCTTGTTAGCTTTGCATCAATCTTTAAGCTTTTGGTACTCCAACTTATACGCTTTGGGTTTTATCGGAACTAGACTTGAGATCGTTTCGCTTGCCGCTACTTCTATAACAGAAGGTAGACTTCCATCAGAATCACTGATTTTGAAAAGCGCTTTTTTTATTTACAGGTTTGTTTGACAAAGTTTTGATGCGAAAGGTAGCATAGGAAATTTTGATCTGGACACTTAATAGAACTACTTTTTTCTGTTCATAGGAAATATACCATTTTCTAGTAGCTTCATTTGACACTTTTTTCCAAATATTATTGAATTATTTATTGAAAGTAGATAAAAATTTTCATATCACTCGACACCTTAACATCTCGTCTTGTAATATGAATCTTTACAAAATTTATATTGTAAATAACTATTAGGGAACACCCGCATATTGCTTATAATTCGCATGTAATTTCGCAGTCTATCAATTATTTGATAAAATTCTTCTTGTCTGTTAGATTCAGCTACATTTACCAAGAAATAAATGACTGTCCTTTATTTTGACATTTACCAAGAAATAAATGAATGTCTTTTATTTTTTACTGCCTTTAGAATTAAACATTTCAGTCAACCCTAGACTTCTAAATCTTTAAAGTTCCAATTATCAAGAGGATCAAAGCGAATACCATAGCATTAAAGCTTTTTTGGCTAACGTCCCTTTGTAACAAAAACTGCGAGTCAACAATAAATAGCAAATACGTCACGTTCCATTAAGCGAAATGGGATTTTCTTGAAGAAAAAACAAGATCATTGCAAATTTGCAAAAAAGATTATAAGATAAATTGATAATCTTCATTCAACCACAAAATAACTTCATCACTGTTGTATGTAATAAAATCGTCTCATTCTATGTCAGATTGTTTGTATAACTTTTTCCTATTCTTGAAATACCTACGTTATAAAAATGTTATGAATGTTAGCTATAAATTTATGAAAATCATTTTTAGCTAGAACTATGGTTCGTGATATCAATTTATATTCAGATCCAAAACAACACAATTTTGTTTTTGTTAGAAATATTTCACAAATAGGAATACCTGTAGCATACAACTCATTGTGGTCGTAGTATTTAACAATTCCAACGCGTTATTTAATTTTGAAATGAATTTGGAGAAAACTGTAATCATTGTTCAAATTCTCGGTGCTGTGATTTTGCGCTACTGTAGATTTAATTGTACTGAAAATTAACGGTAATGAAGAAAATGATTATTGTCATTTTGTTACCTATATGTACGATAAAATTAAAGAATTTGTATATAAGTCTTAGTAATAACACTTTTTATAAAACTTGTTTAGAGCTTTTAAAGCTTCAATTACTTCCAGAATATATAATTGAACAGAAAACCCTACTGATTTAAAATATTAGATACATGTGAATAATTATGGTGTTCCCTTTTTGAAGCTTTCAAAGATTTATACAACATTTTTCAGGAAACATACAAGGCCTTTCGTTATTTTCGGCAAAATTTCTTAAGACATCCAGTTTAATGATATTCCATATTGAAAAGTTTTATACAAATAAACGAAAATATGGATATAGCACAATATAAAAAGCTACTTTTCTTTTTAAAATGTGAAAATAACACATACGAAGCTAATAAATCAAAAATGTTGACCATGGAAATCGTTGCTGTGTTTTTAAAAGATGTTCCAGATGATAAGATCCTATTAATGAAAGTGGTACTAATATTTGGCCTAAATGGAGCACGTTGGCGTGCAGAATTGTGCAGTTTAACTGTAAAAACTGTAGAAGACAGGGAAAATTTTGGGTATAACTTTTCATGATACCAAAAAAAGCCGTGTATTTACCGTGAGATCAGAGTGCAACGGATATGAAATTTATTTAAATATTTTTTTAAATATTTACGATTGAGACCCAAACAAGTAAAACACAACAGATTTTGCGGTAAGTGCACAATACAACCAGTAGGTATCAACAGTTTTGCAAAAATTCCCTAAAGATCTGGAGAATACTTAAAACGCCCTGATGCATCCAGTTACACTGGTAACTTAAGTCTGCCACCTTTCTTGCTGACAGTAGAGCGGATATTCAAACACTTAAAAGACATGGAAGATGTCAGTCAACTAGTGTAGCTGAAGGTTATATCAAGGAAAGCATCGTCAAGAGAATTCAGAAATTTAGATAGAAAATCATAATGGTTTTCTGGGGAAACAAGTAAAATTGAATAAATTTCCTGTTGTTGACTTCAAAGTTATTGTAGTTTTAAACTGCCACCTTAGGAAATGATTTTGAATCTAGTAAAACAGCAGTTCAAATGCGAAAAATATTTTTAAAAACGTAGTGTTTGAATGTAGTATAATATTGTAGCTTTTATGCACAAAAATATCTACATACGATATGCAGAAATTCTCCAAGCTATTTCTCAGAGTGCAGGCTTAAACTTGTAATACCTCTACAACTCGGTACCGGAGAACTAATGAAGCAGACATCTCAGTTGACAATTTTCGTCTGCACAATGTGGGAGGGACGTGCTATTATGGCCAGCGACTTCCATATCCCGGATTTATGGTAGTGTCCTCCAACGCGACAAGTCTCTAAACGCAGCACCAACACCACGCGAGCACGGGACACGTCCTATTTTTATTGTCCGCCGGAGATTGACGAAATAAATGACTATCGTTAAACAATTGCCAGCCGCATAAATTACGGGCGGCCCGATTTTTGTCGCGGATCGTGTACCGTACCCACATACGTGATCTCCGCCATCCCACGGGATGAAGCTCGTCCCGGCTGGAAATAAATGTAACAGTGTCCCGCCTTCTGCGTGTCCCGTAAGTGACAGATCGCTCCCGGCAGACTACAGCGATTGTTTACAGAGAAACGCCATTAGGGAAATTTCAATTAGGGCCATCGCCGATTTATTCCTCTCAGCCAGTGGCGTAACAAACACCCCGCACCTCGGTGGGACCCTTATTGCTGATTGTTGTCTGCCACGGCTTCATTCGCTGTCACTTTTAGTGAAGATGTGTGTTACAAAGTTGAAGAAGCAGTTGAGTGTGTAACATGGAAATGTGTTGTTCAGAGATTGCGTGAAGAGGAGAGAAAGCTAGAAAAAAAGAGAAGGTTTTTGGTTCACCCATAAATGAAAAAATAAGCAATATGATGAATTTCATTATTTATTTCCAGAACTACAGAGAGATAAATGATACTGCAGGAAACAACTACTCTGCGGACTAATGCTCCGGCCGGCATTGAATTACTCTTGCAGTATCTGTGTGAACAGCCAAGAACCCTTGTCGGACACACCACCAGACATAGACCGGTTTTGGGCTTGTTAGCCCTCATCAGTATGCCATAGGTGAGATGACCAACAATTGAACTGACTATTCCTTCATATGTATGTTCACATATAAACTGAGTGCAGGTGAGATATAATATAACAGAGAGATCATTAAAAATTCTTTCAGTACTTTCGAATATCACAAAATAAATTTTATAAGCTCTTGGATATCAATAGTCTTCACCTATAGCACCAAAAAACAACACTTCAGAGAACAATGCCATCTGAGTAGTTTCTTTAAGGTGAGTAAATAGAAGTTGTTGATATGCAAGGGTGCTGTAGAGTCCAGCGAAATAGCATGAACAAAACCATTTGCGGATCTTTGCATGAGGCGGTCCGTATATTAGGTCAGACTAGCGCGGCCAGGCATAGAAATTGCAGGTCATAATTGAAGACATGAGTGGATGAAAATGTTGGGTACAATTTTTCAAACATTGCTTTCTTTGCATAAATTATGCTGTTATGTACCCATCTTCCACATAGCACCATCGAAAATCTCGAAAATCTTGACATTCATTAAATTTATCAGATTTTTCGATAGTGATATGTGGAAGATGGGTACATATCATCTTCCGTTATGCCAAGAAAGCAGTGTTTGAAAATTGTAACAACACTTTTATTCATTTGTGTCTTCAATTGTAGTCCAACTGGCACAATCTGCTTTGATGGTCATTGCAGATGACGGTACGTGCTAGTGCTGGTCCAGTGTGCGCTAATTCATTAGGTAACATGGGTACCTCCACGAGCAGGTTTTTCTGGTCCGTGATGTGCTGGTCCATATAGTTATAATGTCCACGATATTTTATTATTGAAGCACAATATTAAACCAAAACACTAAAAATAATAAATTTAATTCATATACGATATACCATAAAACTTGCCCTTTGACTTTCCTAAACACATTTTAAGCCTTACAAAGGGCATAGCACTTAAAACAGTGTTTGAACTTGCGAATCATTTAATAATTAAAAATCTGTGAGTTTCATCTATTATACCAGGTGTGGCATCAGCGGAATATTCACTTTCCAAACTGAAAATAGTGAAAAGCTATTTACAAAATCCTATGAAAAAATAACACCACAGGATGTTCAATATCAGTTAAAAAATCAAATTCATTCGGTTTTTCGTAAATGAGAGCCACTCTCCAAAAATTTTATAGGTTTTATAATGGACTAAAAACCAGAATGAAATAATAACCAGTGTGGCAGATATTAGGGGTCTACAACATCCTTTGAGAAAAATATTGCAGACATCACTCAACTGGGTAAAAAGGTGATTTTTGGAATACCCTATCCATTTACTACATAAAAGATTTCTAAGTAATATTTGTATGATAACTGTACATTAAAAAGTTATAATATTAAACAAATACATAAAGTATCTAAGCAGGTTGGCTTAAAACAACCATGCCTAGTGTCAAAATACAAACACCTTGAGGTAGCTAGTTGAATTGTTTTACCTGAACTTGATCACCCTGTATCTCCGTTGGAAAAAAGCTTAAAGGCATGTATTTTCAAATTTTGCTTGAAATATCGTAAAAAAATTATTCCTGAACTATTTAAACTCATCCTATATAGATTGCAGATTTATATCTCTATGAACTAATTAAAAGATAACCTAATAGCAATGAATATAAAACTTATTATTGCGATTCTGCAACCATTGTAGACAGGGGGTCCACCAAAGGTGTTTGCAGGGGGGGGGGGGCACATATTATTGTAATTCTTCACTTATTGTGAAGAGGGGACCCAGCAAACAGTGCCAAGTCAGTTTTGGTTACGCCACTGCCGATCAGCGATACTCCTCGCGTCCCGTTATATTTTAGTTTGATTTATCACCTTAGTTTTGGTTTCCGATGTATGAGGGTCCGCAAATACGGACAATGCCCGTCAACCGATTCCTGCGATAATTTTGTCATTTGCTCTAAATTATGCAATCACAGATAATTGAATGTTTCGTACAATGGCGGCTGACGTGCCCGCCCATGTGCATTATTTATTGCAAGGTTTTTAAATGGAATCCATGCCGTTGAATTAAAATCTGATTTTTTCGTTGTGTTAATGGAAATTTGTTCCACGGAGACATTATGCGTGCGGCGATTTATTGTACATATCAATTTTAATTTGAAAATACTATTTATTGCACTAGCGAAACGCGGCGACGGTTCATATTACCTCACGTATAAATTGTTGCCGGACATTTTTCATCGCGTTTGGACTATGTGATATAATGAAAAGTGAAAACAGCGATCGAATATGATGTATTCAAGGCTGTCTCACTGCTACTTTTCTAATGCGTCTAGAACATTTAAAACTGCAATATCCATAATATACTAGATGATAAATAACATGCGAGGATGATCGGTATGCGTACAGTATATCGCCGAATATGAAGTAGAGAGAAGATTCAGTGAGACCAATAATGGATTCAGATGATCTTCTGTCGTTTCTGCCTTGGACTTGGGATTCACAATCGTCGTGCAAGGGGAGAAGGCGACATGATCCACAATTTGACAGAGAACATCATGTCCATCACACAGTAGGCGCTATGGGATGGTATCGCGTATGGTAGCAGATTACTACTAGATTTTATTAGAGACAACATGGCAGCCCAACGCTAGATTCAGGAAGTAGTGGAGCCATATGTCATTCCATATCTTCCCACCATCCAATATTTTTCAAGACAATGCTAATCCTCATGTTGCCAGACAAACAATGACTTGTATGGATCAATATCAGATCAACCGTTTATCCTGGTCACCAAGATCGCCAGATCTGTCACCTATTGAACAGTCTGTGGCTCCTGCAGACTGCTGCATTTACAATACTCCCCCGCAGACTTTATCAGTTTTTACCCATGAAGTTCAGATAGCTTGGAATAAAAACTCCTAGAACTGATCGACAATCTTATCAATGAGTGTATCAGGAATCATGGGTTCTCAACACACTAATGAACCAATTTTTATAGTATATCTTGCCCAAAATGTTGGTTACATTGCAATTCAAGTAAGTGACCCTAAATCTGTGTACCAAAAATATTAAAATGGAGATATGTCGATATTTATCTTTCTTTGTCAGTACATATTTCAATTTCATGTAGTATATAATGTTTTTGATCATGAATAAATATAATTTTTACTAATTATTATGAGCATTCTGTATATTCAATAGAGATATTTAATGTCACTTAATAATTATTCGTTTAAAGTCACAATATGGAAAGTAATTTGTCTTTCTGTTGCTAATATTGAGTCATTGATTCATTGCCCAATAGGTACAATCAAAATATATATTAACAATTTTTTAATCGAAATTTATAATATTCAGAAAAACAGAACCAAATTAGCTATATACGCTTCACAATGAATGTAAAAGAAGTTTTTGCAATTCGAATCAAATTTGATTTAGTATCTAAATAGATATAGATATTCCTGAAAAAACTGAAAAATATTTTGTGGAGCAAAATCAAAATAATTTTATTGTACACGCTCTGCAACATAACTTTAGATACTAAAAACAATCTACAAATTTTACCGAGTTTAGCGAACTAGTACTTAAGTCGCTATGGAAAGTCTTTAACGAGATATTGTTATTTATTAAAAAAGACAAAAAATGAAAAATAGGTATTTTCTATTCCTGATCGACCTAGAATTCAATGTAGCTCTCAGTAAGTGATGAAGGTTGCCGTCCACCAAGACGATTTAGGATCAATTCAGTACGAACATATTTGCTGTATAATTCTGGATAATTAACAGTTTCTCCTTCTTCAGCTATGGGAAATCCTTCTTTGAAATTGGTATCAGAAAGCGTAATTATAGAATCACTATTTTTGATAACGGCAGACAACTGAAGAGAATGAAGTTCTTCTCTTCCATACATGCTTCTCAAACACTAATAATAAAAGTTAACTTCAGCATTAGGTCTTTAGCCACTTTCAAAAATCTGTTGACCTCCTCTCTCGTAAGCAAATTTTTGGGCAATCACTGTGACCTGGAAAGAGATCAACAAAATTTTTGTTAGTATTTCCGCATGTCATAAAAAAGATTTTTAAGCTCTTGTATTGCCCTCACCTGCAATACCAAAAGACAAGACTTCGCAGAGCAGTGCCATCTAACGAAAGACTTCCAGTTTGTTTAAGGTAAGTAAATAGAGGTTGTTGACAGGCGAGGGTGCCCAACAGTGCAGCGACACGGAACTTACTTCCGACTAGCGAAGCTAAGCTTAAAAATTGCAGTCTAGCGACACGACCTGCAGTGACGGTGGTTGCAGGTGACAGTACATGCTGGTGCTAGGCTATTGTACGATACTCCATTAAATAAGATGGGAATCTACATGACCAGGCTTTGCAGGTATGTGCTGGTCCGTGAGGCATAATGTGCACGATCTTTGCTTCATTGTTCATTTGTTTGATGTGATAGGTATAATTTTTTTCTATCACCAAAAGTAACTGCTGTAGATAAAGTATAAAATATAAAAAAACTGTACTTTTATTTGTTCAATTTATTTAATAATAGATCTGTTCTAGGTAAATATTATAGCTATTTATATAAACGTGCATACTTAAGACAAATCAATATTATCATTAAGTTTGAACAATTCTTCCTCCAATTCACTCCGTAATAATAGTTCAATTCAATTCAGTTGCTAAAATATTACGACCTCTTTCACAGTCACCGATAAGCAGACCAAAATAATAGCTTATTTCTCAAAGTGGACATTTGCATAATTGGTCCATTTTAAAAATCGGAATAAATGCATCGCGATTAAGAACCACTAATAACTTACTTAAGAGCTGGATTGGTGGTGCGGGGATGAAATTTAAATACTTCAGAGTGCCCCCGCGGCTCGCATAGGTGCATAAAATTTTAAGGTGCGCGTTACTTTAGAAGATTAGTTCTAGCTTCAAAATAACTGGCGGTGCCGCATTTAAAAAGGAAACTACTTAAATAACTCGCCCACATAAGTAAAATTGGAAATGGGACTCTAAGTGGTTTTTTGTTTATTAAAATGATGTCGACCCCATAGTTTGTTAATGGGCACTCCAGTTATGACGGCCGGATTAGTCACACTGAGTCATAATAATTGCATCCAGACTGGATGTAAATGCTAGCTTGCCTTCCAAATAAAGGAAACGTTAATCAAACAATACTTATTAATATCAACCATTTAAAATCATACCATAATTTGCTATTTGTGGTGCTAGATGCTGAAAATGAATTTATGAAGTACTTCTTTGGAAAATTTCAAAATCAGTCAGTCAGTTTCAGTTTCTGCAAATATTTAGTAAGTACATCGATGGGCTACTGTAGTCTCTAGCCAGGTGACTCCGAATATTAAATTCCGGTTACTTATAATAGGGATTAACGTTTTTGTGATGTGAGTATTTATATTAGTTTTTGTGTCAAAGTATCAAGTGGCTTACGTGTATAACAACTCGTAATTGATGGATCATTTTAATTTATCGTGATGCGAAAATGCTTTAGCAGAGTGATTTCCTGGTAAACATATGCAAAATGCAGCTACTTTTACCGCGGTGTGCTCTGAATTCTAGTATGGTGCAACGGGGGCGAGACACTGGAGATTTGCAACCGAATCGTGGAGGTCGAGGGCGTTTGCGGCATATTGCAGCAGTGTCTCATATCATACACGAGGCTTATTTATATCCGTACCATATACAGCGTGTCCAAGTATTAATACCAAGGGATTGGAGGAGGAGGACCGGTACCATAGCCACTACAGTCCTCCGACTTTAAATCCTTTGGACTTCTTTTTGTGGGGAGATTTAGAAAATGAAATGTATCGCACAGAAGTGGACACTATTGATGATTTACGCAAACGTATTATAGCTGCTGCTAATAACTTACGATTTCAAAACGGACAAAAGTAGAAACATTTGAGTTAGTTTGTAGAAATTGGGTAAGACAGGCCCAATATGTTGATGTTGTAGGATCACGGATGTCAAACTATTTTATTAATTACAACAAATTAATTCTATTAATAATATGCTTATAAAATAAAATTTATTTCTTTCTTTGCGAGTTTCTTTAATTTTTTTGTGTGGTCACCGATGAAAAAATCAAACAGAGCAATTGAAAAATGGTTTAAAAGATTTAAGGTAATCTCTTAAACAATTTTTGAATTGCTCTTTTTGATTTTTTGTTTACAAAATTGTATTTGTAAGCGTTCCTTGTACATTCTATTTTTTTTAAATAAGTTCTTAAACGCCCTGTATATATAAGTAGTTTAAGGACTAAATGTTAGAACCAAACCAAGGATCTACTTCTGTAATGCACAGAAATCAGTTAATTTCTTTTTGTGAGATGTTACAACGTTGCATTCAAATAGCTGCCATGTGCCCACCTGCCGATATAAGTTTTTATATTCGGTCGCTTGGGTTCAATTGAGGTAAAATAATACTGATTGAAGACGAGACACAAACGATTCCTTTAAGAATCACCCGGATTTGAATAATATCATGTTAGATGACTTAAACATGTATCATCTTATAGAATTATAATAATATAGCATATATTCACATATTCTAATGACTGTTATGTCACCTGTTTGAAATTATATTTCACCACTCTGTCTCATGACTTATTATCAGCGTCTTTTGAAATTTTATATATTTCCTTATATCATCGACGAGATATATAGATGATAATCCGTTATCACCTTTAGTTTTTTTTACCGAGGAGTTTCAGGTCTATGTCAATAAGAAACATTTTGCATAATAACGTTTTCTATTTCCTGCTTTAATTTTACAGAATATTTTAGAAAAGGCCTGTATAACTGAAACCAGTGTCTTAACTTTAGAATTTTAATGCTGATTACATTAATTAATTGGACGTTCCAGTGTCAAATAAAATAATTGTTAGTTGCTATTTATTGAAATAATAATTGTTGAACAGACAATTTATTCAGTTGTCTATGAAAGTTTACTAATGTGGATGCTCTGTCGACGGTAGCAGGGGTAAGGATGAATAAACTTTACGTAATCTGTCATTCATTCCAGCCAGTTACACGCTCAAGTGATGTTAACAAGAGAATTCAATTAAACCATTCCGAGTATCATAGCTTCCAGACTATGAGCTGAACCACTTAACAGAGGCCAGCAGAGTAAATAAGTTGCAAATAGTAGTAAATACTTCAGTGCAATCAGATGGAAAAAAATCCGCATGATAATGCACGCAAACAACAAGACCTGAGCTTACGAACGGTCGAGTCGGTAAGAGAACCACGCTGATTTATCGACGGAGATCTCCGAGTTACCGACCACGCGATTGCCAGGGGGCACAACATATAAACAAGTTTATACCAACCACTAACATATTCACAAACGTTCAAGTTGTTAGCTCGCTATCAGCCCGGCGATCTCGTAAAATAAATTAAGGTAATTAAGAGAATCATGTCACTAGATTCTTCCTTAATGATATGTTGGACCAGATGAATCGTTCCTGTTAATTATTCAGGGGTTCAGCTACCGAATGATAATTAACTTAGTAGGCTCTGGAGTTGGCTAATCGCCGCGTTTTACACAACGAATAAACAAGACAGTTATTACACTTTTATTAACTGCACGTAGCGAATGGGGTTAGTTATGTTGCTGACACGACCAGTTTTTTAGCGCGCCATCTGTTTTTCTGTAATTCATGCGTTGTTTCGATTTAGGTGCATTGGTTTTCGCTTCTGCATCGACAAAAATAAGTAATCAATGCTCCATAGCAGCATTAATTAGGCATCATATTGAAATTTTCAATTGCAGTTATATTAGAAAAACGTATTTTAAAGTTGGCTATTGTTAGACCTATATATAAAGGAGGCAATTGTGAGGATATTGATAACTATCGACAAATATCGGTATTAAATATCATATCTAAATTATTTGAGAAAATTGTATATAATAGAATATGGTCTTACTCAGAAAAAGCTAAGCTCCTAACCACGTCACAGGATGGATTTAGGTAGGGTAAATCTGTTGAGACACCATCGTGTCATCTATTGCAATATGTCTATGGGTCTCTTGATAATGGTAAATATGTTGTCTCACTAATATTTGACTTATCAAAAGCATGTGACACTATTAATAAACTTTTACTAAAACAAAAATTAGAAAACATTATGAGGGATCGTTATGTCCTGGGTAGTTTCATATATATAGATCTATGACAGTTAAACTTGGAGAATCATTATCAGAGCCATATCCACTTTATGTTCTTCTCAAATAGAATAATAACTATTGAAAAGCGTTTGTAACACACACATTATTTTGCTGTTCTAACCTCAAATTTTAATCATATTCACATACTCAGAAACAATAGTGGCCAAACTTACTTGCAGAACTATGTAAGTTTATGTTATAACAATATTTACATTTACAGTTAAATTGACAAAAATATGTATTTTGAAGACTTCTGTGCCAAAAAATGTATTGGTTAGACTGTCTTCTGTCGTTATATATTTGTTTTACTTCGGTACCTTCAAATATTCATAGGTGGCATGTGATAACATTCCTGTTATTTGCTAAACTCTATATTATTCAGTTCTTAAATGTATAAAAATATTTGTATTTTTAGAAAACACTATTTCAAAAATACAGCGCCCTTAAGATGATAAAACACTACATTACTGTTCATTTTGGTTCAACTAAACCCGAAAGAAATAGATCTCAGCCTGCAACAGTCATATTTAAATGTATTTGCAGTACAAAGGACTATTTCTAACACTTCATACATAACTATGATGTTCGCGTGTTTCGTTATGTGTAACAGTTCTAATACAATTCCTGTGCTACTGTCTTCTTGTACATCTGAGATGCATCGAGAGATACGACTGTCAATTTGCATAGACATTTCTATGCAAGTCGTACCACTAGGCATCCGCATTAAATCTGCTTTATGTGCATAAACTTTGTTTCTCACTTGATGCGATTTGATAAACTGAATTTAGATCAGGTGGATGATGGATGCGTTGCCAAATTGCATAAAACTTTGCAGCAGGCACTCACTTAAGAGCAAAGTTAAGGCTTACGTGATCAAATTCGAAATATTGTATGTACAGTGTGTCCACGGATTCCTGGAGAGGAAATACTTTTTAATTTTTGATTTTTTGCAAACAAATTTCATAAAGGTGAGATATAAGTGGTCTGCTTACTTCCTGCTCGGCCTAAGCCTACCTACTTGTTTCATATTTTTCTACTGTTTATTTTGTTTTGAACTGTAAAAGAATCAGTTTTACTCAACATTCGGATACATCTGATATATATATATACAATTTAATTAATACATACACATATTTTATTATTATTTTGATATAGGTCACTTCTTCTATATGCGCAAATAAATTGTTTAAAAACATCGGGAAATATTATTTTATTAAGTAGCTAATGACCACTAGATGTAGAAACTTACATCTAGCGCATTCTTGTCCATCTGTGGGTTATGACATAAGTGAACATTAGACAGCAGCTAATTAACAAGCCCGAAGCTGATAACTGTCTGGTAGTACTATTGTTGACAACTAACTGTAGCTGTTTGCTATAAGTTTTTCAGGATGTAGGGAACAGTCCAGTATTTGCATAGTGCATAAATTACAGTTACTTTTAGTGAGATAGTAATCTCACTAATTGGAAAAACGTAATTTAGATTTTTTCTTTTCTTTAAATTAAAAGTTACAAATTGTTAATTTAACTTATAGAAGTAATCAAGTGAATGTTAAGATTGATAAATCCAACAAATTGGTTAAAATAACAAAATATTGCCTTGCTGTAAGTAACTAATACTCTTGATTTGAAAAAAAAAACATATGTTTATGTTAATAGCATTTGTATTATCTTAACTAAATAAAATAATCAAATAGACTTACTGAAATAGAACCAAATATGTTGTTAGTTTGAATGAATACTTCAATCAAAGAGAACCTTGTATTTTTATCTCAACTAAAGATGTATTTAGAAATCAACAGAAATAATGTATTGGCTGAAACATATATTTTGTTGTGCATAATATGACCAAATAATTTAGTTAATGGAATCAAAATTTCTTTGATTTGATGAACCAGATTTCTCTGTGTATAGAAATCGAATTGATGCTATTTGTCTTTGCTTCACTATTTACAAATTTAAGCGTTAGTTTTGTACGTAGCACTGTCTTTGTTTCAGCAAAAAATGACCCTGCCGAACCGACATTTTTCATCGCTGAAAACAATTATTTAAAACAATTTTTCAGCGTGACACTGTGAGGTGGGAAAAACACACAACCGATAAAAACCGTCATATTTCTGGTCATTTGTTAAGTTGCCCGTTAGTTCCATCCTGGTTTGGCATAAATACGAAGACCGAACTCGTGCAAAAATTATATTTCTTTCTGTTGACTTAAAAACGGATACAGTCCATTTGTTATTTAGTGGCAAGTAAAAAGGGGTAGCTGTTGTGAAGTTTTGGGAATTGTACAAATGACGTCTGGTGTTTTTATTACGTAAACATCATTTGTTTTAATGAAACCTCTTTGTTTTCTACTATAATCCAGAAAAAAAATTGAGAATATCATTTAAAAGCGGAAATACAAGTAATTTGTAAATTTTGAAAAAATGTCATTAATAATTTAATACATTAGTGCATTAAATGCATTAAAACTTGGTTTATCTGTCAACGTTTTATAGTATTTATTAACTTCATATTACCGTCAGAGTAAGTTACATGGGAAATGCATTTATAAATATAAATATAAAAAGTAGAGATTTAACCTAAATAAAAATTAATTGAGAGGAATTTATTAAAAATGTAGACATTATAAACGATTCATTTGGCGAATGAATTAATAATTTCACCTAAAAGAATTTTAAATATGTAATCATAATAATAATAATAATATAACTTCTCATTTTAATCACAAGGATTAGCCCAGAACTCGGTGACTTGTGAGGGAGATGGGGCGGCATATTATTATTAAGCAAACCGCATTTGCGCCCAAGAACGACTTCCGTTGGTAGGTTCCAACCACCATTCAGTGCAGGAATGAGGGAAACTTGGAAAACCTCATTAATTAGGGGTGGTGGTCAAACGTCGACCGGTATCAATCTCTCACATCAACCCAAGCTAACATTCTTCAACCTTACCATACCCGCAAAGAATATAGCTTATATACGGTCTACCGGCCGCGGGATTCTATCCCACAGTCGTCTGGCCACGTCGATTCGAGTACTGACGCCTTAAACCGCTCGACCACTGACCGACTAACAGTCTATTTACCTATACTATGCTACTACTATATACCTATGACCGACTATATATCTAAAAATATACAGGGTGTCCCAGTATTCCGTGGGAGTACAGTTTCTAGTAAAGCATATTTAATTAAACTTACATTATCTTCTGTTACTGCTACTAGTTACTTCGTTTAGCTGCTAGAGGGATTCAAATTGAGGAACTTGAAATTTAATACAGCTAAACTGCTCATAATTTTGTTGTATGTAACTTCAATTTTATTTAAATGACGTAAGTAACTATTTCAAGCTTGAATCGAAAATGGATTAGTATTGATCTAATAAAAAAAATAGTATTTCATATTCAAAATATTTCAGATTGTACATTCAAACTTGTGTTCTGTTAGATATAATTTGGAAGTTGAAAATTATATATAAATAAACATTTCTAATATTTTGAATAACTCTAGTTTTATTGATGGATCTTAAATAATTATGACGTATGAATCATATAAGACACATAACTTAACACATTTTAAAAATTAATCTGGTTTACAATACAAGTAGAACTGCAAGTGTTCTAGATAATATGAAACATTTACTTGTTAAGCGTTATCATATGTAACATTTCGTTATTTCCATCTTAATTTACCGTGTAATTGATATTAGTTCTACAAATCAAAACATTTAAAAATATCTGTTGACTTGAAAATTGGATAATCTGTTAAATTGTTATGATAATAATTTTAGTATCAAATGTAAATGATTAAAATTCAGTTGTGTAGTTATTAATTTAATATATTTCCCATAAAAATATACACAAACAGCAGTTTAAATGTTAATTGGAGAGTTGTATAAAAAAATGCCGGGGAAACTGACCTAAATCAAAGCATTCAATTAATAAAGCTACTACTGACACATATAGAGAAATTTTATTGTCACCCAACTAGTTCTACAACTTTTATTTATCTACTTTCACTACTATTAATGAATTCTTTCGGTTATTGTACGAAGGAATACTAAGGTTTTAGGTTTCACATTACACACATTTTTGACGATTGTTATTTAAACAAAATTGTTATAAAAATATTTTATTACTTTTACTCTTCGTATTCCAAAATAATCCAAAACTCTTTCACAAGAAGAAATACTTAATTTTTTACTATTTGCACAGGATGAAATCTATCTGATGATTAAGGTAATTATAGAAAAAATAATGATTGTTGTTGTAACATTTTTAGTTACTATGTAAAAATTGACGTTACAAATTTTGCTCAACCCTTAACAAGCACTGGCTTGCCTAGCAGGAAACCACGTAAAACTCATTGACTCTTAGAGGCAAGCCCGCAACCTCCTTTGTCATCCCGGCAATTAATTTCCTTCAGTTTTATGCCCTCCTTTATTATTCGCTTGCCACTAAACAACTTATTCGACTACTAAACTAATAATGCGTATTAAATTTATGTCGTGTAATCCTCTTTAACGGGACAGCAAGTTACAACTTCTTTAAAGACGTAATAATAATTCATTCTGAGCCTCTTATGCCGCGAGGCGCGGGATTTTAAAAATAACAGCGCTACTTTTAGGCAAAAAGTTTCCAGATTAATATACTTTCATACGGCCATGTGGCGAGGCAATAAATTTTGAAAAAATTATAAATAAAACCGTAAACAGTTCCTGAGTGTGTTGGCACTAAATCCTTTGATACGGTGTTTTGGAAAACACGCGACGCCGACTTAAAAGTTTTTTTTTTTTGTGTACAAACTTTTCGAATGAAGCGGTAGAGCTATGTATTATTTATTACAAAAAAATATATGATGATCTGCTCATTTTTGGGAGTTTCTTAAATATAAATGTTCTTATTTTCATTTTTTCGTTAAACCAGGTTAGTAAATTTAGCTAGATTAATGTTTTTAGATAATTATTGAATAAAGCTGTGTCTGTGGAATTGTTCATTAGAATAAATACATGTTTGGTATCAGAGAACATACATATGACTTCATTGATAGGAATTGTAGGAGATTTGATATATATTAGCTTAAAATCTCTTTCTAATACAGTAAAAAATTAAACAGAATATTCGTCAATTTTAATTATTTCTTTTTATTTTGCTAACTTACAAAATATTCCTTAAGTTTATATTTAAACGAGCTGTTACTTATGACTAATTTTAATTCCTTTGGTAATATATTATAAAAATGTGCAGCTAAGAATACTAGGATTTAAAGAATGAGGATGAGTGCAGAGGTATATGCATCAAAAGTTCATTTCGCAGATCTGTATCGTGTACATTATTACCGAATATTACCTTTGAATTAACATATGGCGGATTTTTTGTTTATTTTATGACCTTATGTATTAAATTGATATAATGAATATTTCTACACACTTCCATTTTGAACTATCCATTTTTAATAAGATAATCAGTGATGTGATCTCTCATCTTAACTTTTTCTGCGTATCTCATACATGAATTTTGTAGAATTTGAATTTTATAAGAGTCAGAAATTGATAAAAACGGCCCAAAAACAATATCAGACAAATATAGAATCAGAGACTGTTATTTTCAGTTTAACGTTAGTTGTTAAAACTTATTTAAATTTATAAGTGAAGTGTAAGTTGAATTCTATAAGAGACCCATATAAATCTAAATTTTTCTCGGATCTAATTTTCACACATTGTTGGGGAGTTCCAAATAATATGTCTTTGTTGGATTTAATTTTATAGCATTCTTCTTGGACCAATTGTATTCCTAAATCTAAATTTAATTTATTGAAATAAAAATTCTGTTCGTCTGGTTTAAAGTATACATACTTTTGAGTATCGTCCGTTTAGCAATATACATTTATGCGAATGTACATCATCTGTATATAATGCAAATAACTCGGGACCTAAGATATACCTTAAGATATACCACTTTCAATTTTTACTTCATTAGAGAATAAATATTGGTCATCTTTCTTTATTTTAAGGTCATTACACTATCAACAAACAGCATATGTTTGATATTCACTTTAGCTGCAGACTATGAGCTGCTTCATAGATAAAAATGGCACACACAAGTCTTGAACATATGCTGTTTTTGCAAAATATGAAATTTAAGAATGAGCGTGTTTTTAAATTCAACAGTTTGGAGCTTTTGTGAATATTTGACATTTCTACATACATCATATCGAATACATACTTTTCATATTTTCAAAACATTTTGTTAAACGATTGCTAAATGTGATATACTTTAAAAATGAAAGATATTTTTTTAAGATAACAGACTATACATTACTTTAATCTCTGTATGTAGGTTTTTCTTAGCATCTATGAAATGAAATGAGGTGTTCTATTTTAGGGGCAATATTTATTGGAAATTTGAGTATTTTAAACTTTTAAGTAAGTACCTAATAAAAACCTTCACTATACATACGTTTTAATATTTTAAGCAATTCTTCTAGGTCCATTTCATTAAGAAATGTACATATATATATAACAAACATTAGCTGAAGATATTTAAACACTGCTTTTCATCTATGCAATGCGTCTTAAATACCGTTGAATTTATAAATATAATAACAATAATAAGTTGGTAGTAGACTCAACTTTCTAAAATTACGCTAATAAGGCGTTTTCAATTTTATAAAATTGAATTAGTTAAGGTAAATATCTTAGTTAAACAAGAAATACATTGTGTACCTAATTTATTTTTAATGTTATTTCGGAAGTTTTGAGTTGTTGTTAAGGTCTTATAACGTTTATAAACGACTAGAATTCTTTCACTTGCGTCCATCTAAACGCCTATGACTATCTGGACACGTTTTAACAAGCACACGACGAAATCATAAATTCAAGTTGTTATTGCGCAACCGGGACAGGTAAAAGATCAGTGACAGGCGTTTATTATTGACATTTAAAGGAGATTTGTTTGACTGGGAGACCGTGAACGAAATTACTATCGCCAGTCCCATCTGAAAACAACGTCAAAATTTCTGTAGAACCCATTCGCTGATTAGAACATACATCATTCTGTCATGTTGATACAAAACCTATCACAAATGCCTTTTCTATTCTTCCTTACTTTTTTGTAACCACTAGCCGTTGCCGAATAAGTTTGATAGATAGCTTCTACGATTTATTAGTTACATTCTTTTCTGTAAAAAGAATATAATGTTAATAGATGGTTATGGATTAAGCTTGGTGCAGCGGAACTTCCCGTTACTCGATTTTTACAAAATGTTCAAATGGTGTAACAATATTAATTATTCCTACTATCTATAATCTTTGAAATGTCTATTAAATTGTATACAGTGATTCAGAACTTATCTAAAAAAAAATGTTGCTTTTCAAATATCAAAAATGGTTTACGTATAGCAATTCATAGATGATGGGTATGGTTTTAATTTATGGTAAACATGCACCAAATGCAGCTGTGTGCAGTGAGTGCAAGTGTAATGCAAACGTAGGTGTGACACGGAAAATGTGCAACCGAATCGTGGAAGAGATGAAGATCCATGGCATCCACGGCGTATTGTAGCAGTATGGCGTATCATACTAGAGGATTGGATGAGAAGGACCGGTACCATGGCCGCCACGATCTCCGGACTTTAAATCATTTGGACTGATTTTTGAGGGATATTTAAAAAATTTAATATATTGCACCAAAGTTGACACTATTTTAGATAAGTTATGAATCACCCTGTATATTTTTAAATTATGCTAGTATTTGAACACTTCTATTTGCCACATATCTTTGTATTTTTTCAACTAAAGTTTTAAGTTTATTAGGTCAATAGATCGTTAGAAATAGACAATTTAAGTGTTTTCGTAGTGTGAGTATCCTCTCTGTAGAAACATTATTTCTGCTAGTACACATTTTCTCTACAAATAACTAAGTTAAGCTAAGTTCAATGACTACCTCAATCAAATCATTATGGTGTTCAACATCATAAGCATAATTGTCAATGATTGTTATAGCCTTGTATTACAAAATAAAAAAGCGAAATTTCTCACACATATCTTAATGTGAAAAAATAGCTGTAGTTCATTTCATTCATCTGTTTAATGTTTCTGAGAACAAACTATTTTTATGCAGTAGATAGTCAATAACAAATATAGCTATATAATTAACAACTGTTGTTTACTCTGTAAATATCACTCAGCTTGTTTCTAAAACAACCTATCTAAAAAAAATTATCAGAGAAAAGTTATTTAGTTAAGTTTTGATAACCATGAATTTATTTCAAAGCCAGTATTTTCATTGCTATGACAACCAATTTTGATCTTTTAAATGGCACCACACTATTTTCTGTTCTTATAATGGAATGAACTGTTTTTTTACGTACGGATGTGTAAAATGTGTATGAGTTACATTACCAAATATCTGAAAAAACCAAAATTCAAGGGCTTTACGGGAGAGAGCTGAACCTAGTGAGAAAGTTTGACAATTGCATGTAGCGTCAACTTGCCAAGGTGACATAAGTTACTGTTTTTAAAAATTTCTTTGTTTGGGATTTAATAGTATAGGTAGAAGATGCAATAATTTTTTGTTAAGCGACAATCATTAAATTGCACTGTCATAAAAAGTGTCTCCTTCACCTAACATCAAATACAATCTAATATAAATTGCCGAAATAACATGAAGTATTGCAATAAAAACATATTAGTGTTGGCATCTTGTATTTACTTTTTCTTGATCTTGTCATGGTGAAATTAGCTATAGCTGACGGCCAAAAATGTAGAGAGTGACTAATCGCTAGCTTGTAGACAAGCACGATGGGCTAAGTGTGCGAGGAGCAACATTTCATAGGCGTACTAAATTTGATTGCAATCAGATATAAAAAATATACAAAAGTGACAAAAGTAATTGCATTACATAGCATCCACTATTTTTAATAGAAACAGTGATATAACAGTTTTTGCCAGTTTCGAGGCGTTAGATAATAAAAACAATAAGTTTTTATCTTGTATTATTTATTACTCAAGGTCGAAAATAATAGAAAATGACTAATTCACAACACAGAAATGAGTATGGAAGATACGGGTTGCATGATTACCTAAGCGCGCCACTTGAGAAGAGTGCACACAAAACTATCAAAATTAAGTTGACGTCGGCTGACATAGCACATTAACAATTTACTTTAAATGTGCCACCTGTGTCATCCTCTCTACAAACTAAAATGCCGTCCTTTTGGACGGCGATTGCCCACCACCACCCAATTACATCTACATGATGCTCACTCCGCGGATATCACATTTAAGCCTTGCCTCATGGACGTGAAATTCACGGATTTTTGCACGAATTTTGCAACTTCTGTTTTAATTATTTATGGCGGGAAAATCTCCACTGTTGACAAAATTTGCGAGACTGTCAAACACTACAAATATTATTGCTCCTTTCATTATTATGTGGTGTTAATAAATTTGTTTTGGGCTTCTGACAATCAACCATGGCAGTTTCATGATGAAAATGACAGAAAATGTTATAGTTGACAAAATTTGTTAGAAATAAGTTTTTCCATCATTAAATAAATCCCGTAAATATCTACGAATTCCGTATTCCAAAGAACAAAAGGCTTTAGAATACATACATAGTATTTACTATTGGTTACTAGCACTGTCACTATAACGGTCACACATTAACACTTCTTATATCATGTCGTACCGCTTTCCGTATGAGCTTCATACGCCCATGTCTCGTCAAAATTTAATATATTCGATCCAAACTCTGATTCTTTAATATTTATTTGAGATAGTCTCTTCGCCATATCACTATTTCGTCTTTTTCTATCAATATACTTTTTTCGATTTCATTTATACGGACTAAGTTTCATCTTGTTAGATATAGCAATCGAATTTTTTTCTTTTGTCGAAAACGCATTTTAAAAATACCATCATCTTTCCGCGAGTTTCGATCACTTTCCGTTTCTCAGTTGTACTTACCTTACCACTTTTTTTATTTGCACACATATGCTATTCACGTACAATTTTGTTAATGAAATACATATTACATTTATATTTTGACCTTGCGCTCTAAATTCTTCATACATGACATCTTCCGATATACCTCACTTGTTAAATTAAGACGATTTTGAGATTACGCTGTAGAGCTTTATTATTCTCCATTCTTAAGAACACAAAATCACTAATAAAATTAATTACATTCGTAATTAAATTAACGAAAAGATATACCCGAAATTTTGCCCGTCCAAACGATATACCCATGTTAGCGCTGGAAATGGAACAGGTGGATCCGACAATTCGTCGCAGCCAATCAAAAGCTGCAGCGCATGCGTACTTACTTCAGCAGAAGTTGTGTAATCGGGTATGCTCAGAGATATGCGGCACACGATTTTATAGGAAAAATATACGGGCTACATGCATATTTCTTTGTGTTGACTGCTATAAATTGTGAGCAGGTTTATAACATGAGTCACTCTCTAGATTTTTGGCCGTCAACTATAGTTAGCGTTAGAATAAGTGTATTAATCTTGATATTAGTATAGTAGCTTGAATTGCAAAAGTCAAGATTTAATAAAAGTTTTGCGAGACAAGAAAAGAAGTTGCAAATATAAGGAGGGCTGAAAAAGTAAATCTTGATGTTGTAAGTATATACTATATTTATAGAATATCCATTATAATATTATTTTTAAAATCAAAATTTATTAAATATAAGTCCGGTTCTACTGAACTAAGACTAATTATAAATTTACTGCCACTTGCTTGGAAAAACTTCGTATCTCTTCCGCTTCTTTAATCCACTACTTGTTGCTTAATATGTAAAACTGACTGTTTCTATACTTTAAACGTTTTACCAATCGACCACTGTCGACGATCGACCATATCGATAGTTACGTGTGAGCCCCGAGCGGAACCGAGAGTAACCACCACTGTTACCAAATTTGTAATAAAGTTCCATGTTTCTCATTTGTATGCAAGGGTGTCGCAAGAATTATGCAAGAGTTTTGCAAAATTACGAGACAAGAAGTTTGATAGACTCTTGTAAGATAATACGAGACTGATGATCTTGCAAGATCGGGCAAGAATAAGACTTTAAAAAAACTATTGTTTGCATTGCAGCACAAGGCTTTTACAAATTTTGCAATATATCTTGTCTCTGCCCGTACTAGAATATGTCACGCTTAACAGTTATTCATAAATTGTTAAAATCAGATTTTGCATTATAATTAATGTCATATTTGTCTAAATACTTTTGGTTGTAACGGCTCCAAACAGTGAAGCATCAAATGCTACAGCTAGGATCTAGAAAATGGTTATTCATATTTATGTAAATTTTACAACCCGTTAGTAATATCTCCCAAACTAAGGCGCCTGTCATTGCATTTGCTGTGTTTGCGACGGTGTGTGGCTTAACTGCACGAGAATACTATAAAGTACTCCAAAAACCAGAACAGAAAGCTGCTACTGTATCATAAATTACGGCTCTAATGCACCTTGGAAACAATCATTTGCGTAAGGCTGCTGTTCCAGTACATAACATGGCCGGTTCGTCTTCATTTGCATTTTTATTACAAAACCAACGACTGTGCATTAAAACGCGGCCTAAACAAAAGATTGTATACGAAACAAAAGAAAAACACAACATTAGCAGACTTGAATTTTAATTCGGAAATAAAAAATATCCCGACAAGCATTTAGTGAAAGAGCTACAATGCAACCGGGCCGCTCCGAGTTCTTTTTTCCCTGCTTGCCCCTGTTCATTATGCTACTGTTTCAGCGTCATGTTGAATTAAAAATTGTGTGAGAAAGATTAAGGAATTAAAACAATGAAAATTAACTCGAGCGAGATTGCTACCCTAATAAACTTTTTCCTAGAGGAATTAAATGAATACAATTAAGGAACACATGCTAGATTTCACTCGGAGATTGCCGCAATTATTTCATTCGAATTGATTTTATTCCAAGGTGGTCTTTGCCAACGGTACACTTCATTATATTCACATCATGCCGGCAATTAGATGCCAATTTGAATAATTCCTCTTTTTATAACAGGGATCTACTAAACCATGAATATTACACATGTAAATAATTGATATTTATCGTCATTATAAAAGGAAATATATTTTTAAATACCGGATTAAAGTTAAAATGATTTAAACATTCAGATTACGGTTGTACTAACTGCCCATTATGAGTGAACACTTGGACATTCTTTGAATATTATTATTTTCAAATTTCTTGCTAGAACGATTTTATTCATAAAATATTTGAAGTAGACCCAGGCGATGTTACTTTTTTATACCATTTTTTTAATATACAGGGTGTCTCGCTTAAAAGTGGAACAAGCCTGTAAAATGCCTACCGTTGGACCGATTTCAATAAACTTTTTTTTGTTGGATACACCTTCAAAAAGTCTATCTTCGACATACCTGGTGTTCTATAAAATTCGAAACCGTGGTCGACTACGATACAATTTATGTGGTCTAAAATCGGAAAATCATATTAGGGATTTTTTTATTCAAAAAATTCACACGAATTCTTGATCAGGACCCCATAAAACCCTACCAACCAAATTTTCCTAGCCACATTATACAGGGTGCTCAGGATAGCTTAGGTGTCTCGCTTAAAAGTGGAACAAGCCTGTAACATGCCTACCGTTCGACCGATTTCAATAAACTTTTTTTCGTTGGATACACCTTCAAAATGTCTATCTTCGACATACCTGGTGTTCTCTAAAATTCGAAACCGTGGCCGACTACGATACAATTTATGTGGCCTAAAATCGGAAAATCGTATTAGGGATTATTTGATTCGAATAATTCTTACGAATTCTTGATCAAGACCCCATAAAACCCTACTAACCAAATTTTCGTAGCCACATTATACAGGGTGCTCAGGATAGCTTGGGTGTCTCGCTTAAAAGTGGAACAAGCCTGTAACATGACTACCGTTGGACCGATTTCAATAAACTTTTTTTCGTTGGATACACCTTCAAAATGTCTATCTTCGACATACCTGGTGTTCTCTAAAATTTGAAACCGTGGTCGACTACGATACAATTTATATGGCCTAAAATCGGAAAATCACATTAGGGATTTTTGTATTCAAAGAATTACCACGAATTCTTGATCAGGACCCCATAAAACCCTACCAACCAAATTTTCGTAGCCACATTATACAGGATGCTCAGGATAGCTTGGGTGTCTCGCTTAAAAGTGGAACAAGCCTGTAACATGCCTACCATTCGACCGATTTCAATAAACTTTTTTTCGTTGGATATACCTTCAAAAAGTTTATTGAAATCGGTCGAACGGTAGGCATGTTTACAGGCTTGTTTCACTTTTAAGCGAGACACCCAAGCTATCCTGAGCACCCTGTATACTATGGCAACGAAAATTTGGTTGGAAAGGTTTTCGGGGTTTCTGATCAAGAATTCGTAAGAATTATTCAAATCAAATAATCCCTAATATTATTTTCCGATTTAAAGTCATATAAATTGTGTCGTAGTCGGCCACGGTTTCGAATTTTAGAGAACACTAGGTATATCGAAGATAGACTTTTTGAAGGTGTATGCAACAACAAAAAGTTTATTGAAATCGGTCGAACGATAGGCATGTTACAGGCTTGTTCCACTTTTAAGCGAGACACCCAAGCTATCCTGAGCACCCTGTATAATGCGGCTACGAAAATTTGGTTGGTAGGGTTTTATGGGGTCTTGATCAAGAATTCGTGGGAATTTTTTGAATAAAAACATCCCTAATATGATTTTCCGATTTTAGGCCACACAAATTGTATCGTAGTCGGCCACGGTTTCAAATTTTAGAGAACACCAGGTATGTCGAAGATAGACTTTTTGAAGGTGTATAAAACGAAAAAAAGTTTATTGAAATCGGTCAAACGGTAGGCATGTTACAGGCTTGTTCCACTTTTAAGCGAGACACCCTGTATATGAAAAAACTACTCTGCAAGGTAATGCTCTAATCAATGTCCCACAATATCTACATTCTATTTTGTTCAATCCTACTTTTAAAACAAGCAGCTTCTTAGTTAGATACAAAATTTGAAACCCTTTGGTTTGTTCACTCAAGTTGTTTCTATAGAAACGGGTGGGTAAAAGTAATGAGTAAAAATACTTAGCTTGTTTACATAAAAATTGACTTCAAAAACCTTCTGTCGCCTTAACTTGTACTCGAATGTTTGTATTTGTGTCCCACCATGACTTTCCTTGCTATCTCAGTCTTATTAACCACCGACTCTTCCACATCCTTTCTACTCCATGTCGTTTAAGAGTTAAAATATCTGTACAAGCATTAGCCAAAGATGTGGCTGACGTTCGCCAAAAGCCACCAAATTGGGTACCCTGGACATCGTGTTTATACCTGCTGGTTGTACTGTACATTTCCTCGGATGATAACATAACAAGGATCTTCTTTCAGCAAGATGTAAAGGGCGCAGCGATGCATATTTTCGATAGGTTTCTAAACCATTAAAACCCTTTCCTTCAGCACCAGACACAACAAATGAACAAGTTTTCAAAATATTGACAGCCAATACAGATCCATTATCTTCCATGTCAGTTGTTTTTAAATTCACTAGCTCATCGCACCGACAAACATCAACAATTCCCATTACAATAACCATCTTCATAATAAAAAAAATTATGTGGAGCTTCATTTATAAACATCTTAAGTCTCTATGATCAAATATATTCGCCTTCTTAGAGTTGCTTTTCAAAACTACAAGCAAGGTCTTAAACCTGCAAATTGATCACACTTAAATAATGACAGTATGCAACTTACTTGCTAATATCTACTTTTTCATAAATAAATAACGTTGACCTTAATATTGAGTATGTAGACCACAAGGAAGGTGGTATGTACTTCTTTATAAATTCATTAGAATATGCTATGTTTTTTGACCACATACATTCGTGAATAATGAATTTGCTTACTTTTGTACTTTAACACTTATATACCAATTTAAAACTCAAATTTACTTTTCGACATATATAAAGACACGGAATAGATTAGATCTGACACATTTCTGCATTTCTAGGATTGATTCTTCAGATGGCTTCTTTCATTTTTAACTGAAATAAGTATTTAACTACAAAAAATTTGCATTATTTGAAATTTTTTTAATTTTGAATCAACTGTGTCAAAAGTGTTAATAATCTGTAGATTAATACCAATCGCAGAGTAGTTAATTTCACATAATGTTATTAATCTGATAAAAAATGAACAGAGAAACGAAGCAAATGTTTGAATAAAGTAGTTTCATGCATATTGGGCACCCTGTATAAAAGAAAGTGATAACAATTGTTTTACATCTAAAGGATGCATAAATGAGATTTGGTACTCTTATGGACTTATGCTGCGTTCATAAAATGAAGAGTTTGAACTCAACGTAGGTATAAAAATAATAAAGATAGAGGCATATTTGAACATATTAACACAATAAATAGCCATTTTTGTATATAGAACCCGAAGTAGTACTTTTGCGTTGAAGAATGGAAGTTATTTTAACGAGGCAAAATATCCATTCGAGAACGCAAAAACATTATTTCGCGTTCGAAATACAAACAATATGTTTTGGCAACTGCAATAACATAAGTCAATTGTGTTATGTACAACAATTTAATGTATATTTGAAATCGTTTGAATCAAGATGGTTATACGTGGGTACTATCATAACTATAGCAACCTAATAAACAATATAAATAAGTTGCTTGAAAAAGTAGTGTCAGATTTATATTCTAGGGCTGGTATTTTCAGTCTCATTTAACCATGATTGATTAATCATGATTAAAATGTGGGCGTGGTACTGTTAGAGTTAACGGACCTATACACCCCCGATTAATGCACAAATCAAGGTTTCGTAACCTCACATTTTGGTTTCTCTGTCATTCTATATATATTCTTAAAATGTATATTAGATAATTAATAAAATCATATATAAGTTTAGAAAAAATGACAAATTATTTTGATATTTGTTTTATGATCTACAACGAAAAAGACTTTGGCGTACTAAAACAAAAGTATTTCGCAGCCAGGTAGCAAGAAAGACTCACTTTGTCAACTGACAACATAACGAAAATGTCGACTTTTGATGACAGTTTTCAAAAAAATATTGTTTATTTTAATACAAATAATGTAGCTCTAATAGTTCTAACATAAAAACAAAACTGTAAGGTCGTCAGCAAATAAATAATAAGCTCAGGTATTATTGTCATCTTTCCTAAGTTTCCAAAGTTTCTACTGCAATATCTGGATTAAAAATCAAACACAATCCTGAGTGACATGCGACAATAGAAAATTCACTTTCGTCGTTATTCCACCATGAGTCAGCCGAAAAATAAACAAATTAACTATCGTAAGCCTTGTGTTCAAATATAACCTTGACGAACAATAAAGATACTTTTGTTTATGACAAAGGTACAGCGAAAATTGAACAGCATTCCAACACAACTATTCTGTGTTGTGGTTATGTAAGAATTTAACGATTATCACTAGCAGTGGGCTATAATGACCCAAATACAAAATGCACAAAAAAGGTTATTCAATTTAGATCCCAAAGGAACGTAGGTGGTAATTTTATTATTCCAATAAATTAGAGCTCCGCTCTAGGTTTCCCAGATCGCCTCGGCTACAATATACCAGAACGGAATAAATCAGTTGTAAAAATATTAAAATCAGTTTGTTAGATCACTGAGAGCATGTTTAGGAAACCGGTGATCAATCATTCTGTGAAACAAGACGTGAAATATTTGTGTTTGACCTTTTGTTCTGCCTTTTCGAAAAGAAAAATGTAACAACGTGCACCAATAATCGTGTACATATCACTGCTAATTTCAAATATAAGCATAACGATAAAGTTTATATGAAATTATCTGAGGATTGTCCAAAGAAATATATTTACCAGATCTATAATGGATTTCCGGATTATGCCGTGATCTAGGTAAACTGCTCACTGCCAGTAACATAATGTGCATATCCCTAACCGTAGTTGGAATTCTTTGATCTTAGTAGTTGTTTTGAGTATTTTACAGTGCTGATAATTTCTCGTGGGACGTATTTTGCATTGAATTTATGATAAATTTTCTGCAGTAATGCAATTTGACTTTTTTGTATTAATACATAATTGCATACTGGGTGTTTTGGGTTGGTGTTTAGGGTTAAAAAAACATTACTTGAAGAATTTGAAACGATTCAATTTTTATTTTACTAAAATAAAGTTTGACAAAAAGTTGCTTATATAAATATTGAAAACATTGCAATAGGTATATATTAAAAGCATAATTCTTCAAATTTGAAAAGTTAACAACACGAAATTTGTTCAGTTCTATTCTCTGTGTACATTCCTGAACGATTTTCAGGTGCCACTAGTTCTTGCTGATGAAATATAATTTTTGAAATCTTCAACTCATTGACGATTTTTTCCTCGATATAACCTTCAGCCACACTAGTTGACTGTCATCTTCGATGTCTTTCAAGTGTTTGAATATCCGCTCTATTTCAGCGAGGAAGATGACGGACCTCTTCCTCAAGCAATAGCCAGTGTAATTGGATGCATCTGGGAGTTTTAAGTATTATGCAACTCTTTGTGGAGTTTGTGCATTTGCCGCGGTTATACTAAGTGAAAAATCTATTATGTTTTATTTGTTTGGGTATCAATCGTAAATATGATAAATTTCATATCCGTTGTACTCTGATTCTACGGCAAATACACGTTTCTTTTTGGTTTTGGTATCATGTAAAGTTATTACCAAAATTTTCCCCGTATCTTATAGGTATATATTTTACAGTTAAACTGCACATATTGCTATTTTAAAAAAGGGCAAGTAGCTTTTTATCTATGGATATATCCATATTTTCGTTTATTTGTATAATACTTTTCAACATGAAATATGTATTTTTTTACTGTTTAAGAAAGGTATTTTAAGCTAATATGTATCAAATCTCCTACAATTCTCATCTATTGTGGTTGAATTTCGAGTTCCCACTCCATATATAGAGTACCTATATCAGGTTAGTAAATAAATTCTTTAGATAATTATTGAATAGAGTTTTGTCTGTGGATGTTCATTAGCATACCTAGATGTTTGGTATCAGAGAACATACATATGAATTCATTGATAGGAATTGTAGGAGATTTGATACATATTAGCTTAAAATACCTTTCTTAAACAGTAAAAAAATGTTACAAAAGAAGAAGAAGCAAAAGAGATTTTGCCTAAAATATAGAAAGACACTAAAATATGTATAAAAACAGTTTTCTTTCTCAAAAATACCCTAGCATTACACTTGCATCAGTTCTTAGTGCATTTCTTGTAATCCTCCATTTACAAAATATTTCATATACTTTCTGGTATTTTTCCTAGAATTTTAAAGGAAGTAAGCAAGAAGATTCTTCTCGAGCATCATTTAAAATGTCTTCAGAACAATTTTCAAAATTGTTTTCAGTAGCAAGTGTCTTTTTTATAATATATAACTAATTTTTTTAACTGTTATTATATAAATAGACGGCCGTGTCGGGTTACGGAAATCTTACACAGGTACCTACTATATTTTTTTTAAGTTTATAACTTTGCAATGTTTTTATGCCTATGACTATTTGCCTATAAACACAAAATGCAAAAACATTGTATAAACAAATCTTGTAAGATAAGCAGTTTTACTAATAAAATTTTACTTTTCTAAACTTGTTGTTTAATATACCATTACCTTACCAATTATTTCCTTTATAGGACGATACGACAAACATCCTATTTCAATAAAATCTTCACAAGTAATGTCACGAAGTTAATGCCATGCCAGCTTTACATCTAACTTGCTGCACCGGCATTTTTGCCATTAGGCGCCAACAATAAATCTATTCTTGTTAAGATATCAACGTCCATTAAATTATCATTGTAATTCATGTCATGATATTCGCGTTGCGCTCCATATGTGTGTGCTCTATACTGATTTGTGCCCGGACATAAATCGTACCCGTTATGGTTGCATTTGCATTTGATAATATTGTGCTTTGAATTAGTCACTTGTGCAGTTCACCGTAAAGTGTTCGCTTCTGACTGAATACATTATTGCTATCAATTAGTGAGTATTAGAATAGCATTAGCTGTTTATCTAGTTCTGAGCCACTTAAGCTTTATGTGAAAAATGAGGGACACGCAATCTCATAGTTTGTTCAGAAAGTTCACAAGCGACAGTAAATTAGATGATATGAACGAAACCAGAGGAATAATAATAATATCTTTGCCCCTCATTCTAATCACGAAGATTGTGCGGAAAAGGGGACGGCATATTATTAACCGAAGAACGACTTACGTTGGTAGGCCCTAACCACCATTCAGCGCAGAAATGAACTTCATTAATTAGGGGGGTGGTCAAACGCCAACCTGTATCAATATCTCAAATTGATCCTAGCCAACGTTCTGCGATCCTACTGTACCCGCAGGTAGGGTGTTTATACTCTTCACAAATATAGCTGATCTGCAGTATGATCCAAAATCGTTGGAATGAAATGGTTGATCAGTGCGAATTTAGATACTGCTGTATTCACTGTATTATTACATGTGGAAGAGCTTTTAATTGAAATTACTAAAAAACATACTTAAGTATTAATGCTACTAGAATTATGTTATTTGACCCTTCAAAATATGCTGTTGATGGTGAACATAAAGTTTTTTGCATAAACATAGAAAAACAACTTTATTGAACTATATTTAGTGGACAAAGTGGTTCTTTATTGTACTAGTTAAAAATGTTTACTGCATTCATCTGTCATTCTATACAACGGTTTGTCATCATGACAAACATAAACGTTCAAATCGACGTCATATTTTCCTGTCATCTAAATCAAACATTTTTTGGTTTTTGCATGAACGTAGAAAAAATATTGTATGCACCTCGTACAAAAAGTACGTAAACTATTAAATGTTTATTATTAAACTTTTTATACGGATAATATATTTTTGGTGTGCTTTGCTTTGTTCTCATCACACCTATAATTTACAAGCATTGGCAATAAATCTACTACGAGCTACCTATACCTGAAAAATCAATACAAATTTAATACTCGTGCTATATCTTCCCTACCACCCTGTCAAATTATTAATCTAAAAAATAATGTGTACACACTTCATGTATATTTTCTGTATCCTCCTCCTTCCTCCTCGCTCCTTCTTCATATATTTTCCGTAATCTTGTCGCTATTATTTTAAACGAAAGAAATATAAATAATGTATACTTCATCTTGCTTTAGTCAGAAATATGAGAAATATATTAGGAATGCGGTCCTCAGTTTTTGATCTTTCATAATCAGCTATATAAATGTTTTTGTTACATATATCCAGACCCAAGCAACGTGGAATCGCTTCAAAAACAGATTTGTGGAGTGCCAAAACAGGATAAATCAAGGAAATTTTGTTATTTTAGGATTTCTCTCTACGGTATTTAGTTTTACGAAGCGCCTGTTAAATTTACTCCGAAAATCGAACTTCAGAATGAAAATGTTTACCTTTAATTCACCCAAACTACCATAAACATTTCTTTACATACGAGGTGGATTAAATATTTTAAAATATGTCATCAATTAATGTGTTCATGTCTCTATAATACATAAGTTAAACAAAAATCTATTGTTTGTTTAACAGTAAAAGTCAGAAATTATTTGACATATTAACCACTACTGTATCATTCATTGTAAGGGAATATCTGCTTATGAATACTTCTAGTCATAAGAATAATAATGAATATATTGTAAATTCACACCTCTGTTTTTATTTCAATAGCTTATTGTTTACCTGAATACAACAGTCTTGTTATTGTTTTTGATTACATAGCTTTAATTTCAGTTATATGAAAAAGAATAAATTAAAAGTTGTAATACAAATAATGTCAAAAGTAGAGTTATTTCTTTCTAAAAATTCTTAGTACAAAGTTTTTGTAAAAGTAAATCGTAGAGAACATTAATCTAAAGAGTTAGAAATTTAATGGAAGTTTTGCAAACTGGCAGTGCCAATAATAGCCAAGAGCGGTTCAAAACCACAAATCGTTGAAAATGAAACATCCCATTCATTTGTTGCTGGCGTATTTTAGTGCTCAGTTAGGAGAGTGCATATATCTTTATCCCGACCATGTGTATGGTATTAAAATTTTATATGAATCTGACAAGCACTGTTGAAATCATGCAAGTCAAGTGCTAATTTAGGACCAGCGCAGGACAATAGTTTCGGTCTATATTTACTTTTATAGTTGCAACAGTAATATTTACTGCATATAAATACACAAAGGCTTACGGGTTTTTTCGGCGTATTAGCAAATTCGGTCTGCCCATAAACATTTTACGACCCTATAGAGACATTTTATACTGCAGTAGTATTTTTAGAGTCAATGTAATAAAGTCGAGTCCCACATGATAGAAATATAGCTAATTTGGACAAGATTTGTGTTCTGGTGCAGTGAGGATGATCATTGAGTACCTGTTTACACCTTTTTTTGAGGTTAGAAATTAACAAAAAGAACTGTGGCGTATCAATTATTTATATATGGAATTGTAAAATTCATCGACATAAAATCAAACGTTCCTATTTTTTTTTTATTAAAATCAAACACATACATAAGAAACTTGTTTTTTCTAATAAATTTGTGAAAAGTAAAGGTTTAGTTTACGAAATATAAAAAATTCCAGTTACTTGATGACTGCTACTACAAGATTATAAATAAATAAATATATTTATTAATCCAGATGATCTCAAAAGAGATGTGGGTCAAATCAAAATAGAATTAAAGAAAATAATGAAAAGTAGGTACATTATAGAAACTAAAATAAAATGATAATATATTATATACTTACACGTTTACATGATATTGTAGTAAAGTATTTTGTATACTATACCAGTACTAAGTGAAGGTCAGAAAAGTATCGGTTTAATATTTTGCATCAGTAAGTAATAGATGAGGTAGTATTTTCGCACAATTATCATGTGATTAGTATAAAGTTTCGGCTATACCACAAGTCTTGATTTCATAGTTCCTTCCAAAATAACAGGTCGTTTTCTGTTACTTGGTACTATTATACTGAAGGTCTAGGTATTGAGTGGCAACAGTAATGTAATTTAGCGCATACATTTTACAATAATTTGTTGATTGTTGCATAAGTTTATAGTATTTTCTATAAAGCAAAATGAATAAACTAATCAACTCCTCCACTGTTTGTGATTGTCTCCGGTGGATCTAGTAGTCTTTCTGTTCCAAACATGAACAAATTTGATGCTTCAAAAAATTCAATTTTGAAGTGCAACATTGTCAATACAGAAGATCTTTCGAAAAGTTGTTCCATAAAGAGGGGACATCTAAAATAGCCACTTATGCGATGGAAACAGTATGAAGGAATGTTGCAAAACGATGTCTCTTTCTTGAATTGCGATCTCCAGACGACGAAATTGTTGGAATTATCAACAGCGGTGATCGCTACATTCCTCAAGAGCAATAGTCGCATAGTAGGCGATGTCTTTTTTGTTCCACCAGATGCACGAGATCAATTTACGTTTATCGATACCAAATTTTGCTCGGAGAGGTGTCTTTCTGTTCTTAATAGGGTTCTAAAGAGATCATATCATGATGAACAAATCATTATTATAAATCTGGAAAAACATAACCATGTAGTGCCATATTATGGTCCACTGCTCACAGTTTATCATATTGGTCATATTGGGTTTATGGATCATCAATCATAAATTAAATGGAGAATTTGGAGATGGAGAATATGATGCTCTTAACATTTCTATACTGGGAAAAAAATCTCCAAATAAACTATGTTGCCAAAAAATTAATAACCGTAAATATTTTTTATCTGGTGTAGATGTCTTAAATCTTACCCACAGGTAAAATAACATTTCTACACATGTAAGCGATTACGTCGTGTTTTTCGCAGTATATTGGGTTCAAAGCAATTGTGGTTGATTAATTTTCAAAAACACTACGATGTTATATTTTACCCCACTACAAATTTAGTGTCGTTACACCTTCATCATAATTTTTAATATGTATTTATACATATTTTTAACGTATACATAACGACAACATTCCGATGTAGGCAATATTCTTTCAAGGATAAGTAAAAAATGCATCGACTACGTGAGAGAAATCTTTATAAAACCCTTCCCTTCATCGACAATTATTATTCCACGGACAATTTCGAAATTAATTTACCTTCTACCTATATATTCCGTGGGTTGTCCGTAAACCAACCACAACGCGTGCAAGCGAACGAAACAGTAAGCCGAGAGCTTAGCTTACGCCATAGTTACTCCGTCCGGCAAAAATCCCATGGCGCTGCTCTTAGAGAATATTTAACAATTAAGTTGCAGCTCGCGTTGCAAAAACCGAACCGTTTTACATAAATTTACATGCCCGGCAACCGGCACATGAAACATTTTGACAAGGTACATGCATAATAACCGCTTACCATTTCACTTTGGTTTTATTACTTCTTAACGTATGCTATGCCGTTCGATTTTATGCCCACTTTGGAGAGGAAGAAGCCGCTTAAGATGTTTGTTTTAATTGCAACGTACAGTGCGTCCCAAATTGGAGATCGTAATCCTCTCTTGACATGAACGGGAGCAACGTTTAATAAATAAAAAAATTTAATTTGAAATTTGCATATAAATGATTTCAGTGATAGTCGTTTTTCAAAATTACAAATATTTATTGAGATACATATTATTTCTATTTAATTACTACATTTAGGAACTGCTGTCGACACTGAAGGTTTGTTATACAGGGTGTCCGGAAAGTCCGTCAGGAAACTCTGTGGCGTGATTCTACGGGTTAAAATAATAGCAGTTTGTAAGGATTTTTTTTCGAATTCTCAATTGTTTGCAAGTTACAGTTTGTCAAAGTTAATTTTTTTAAATTTTTCTTTCTAAATAACTTAATTAATTCAAATTCGATTAATCTCTCCTTTGGTACACCCACTAAGTACATCAAGTTCTATTGGAACATTGAGAGAAGAGTTTCATTATACGCCGCTAGGGGGCACTTTACCTAGAACTCAAAATTTGTATTATTCATAACTTTTTTTTCTTGCTAGATATCACAAACATTTAAACATTTCTGGAAAGAGAAACAATTTTATAAAAAATTATGTACTCTTTATTCAAGTCGATAAATGTAACCGTTTAGCAGAAAATCGCTATTAAAGTTTTATTAAAAATCAAATTTTTGACAGATTTTCAGTCCTATTTTATAATAAATGTTCGTAATGACCTCCATTCACTTCGATACATTTTCTGACACGTTTTAAAAATGATCGTCTGACACGATGAAAAACACCGATATTGTTTCGAATCACTTCACATCCACCGATAATCCTTTGACGAAGATCGTTGACGTCATTTACAGGTGTTTCATAAACTATCGACTTCAAGTGCCCCCAAAGAAAAAAATCCATAGGATTGAGGTCGGGTGATCGAGGTGCCCAAGATACCGGTCCACCTCTACCGATCCAACGATTATGATATACCTCATTTAAATACGCACGAACAGGCAAACTAAAATGCGGAGGTGCGCCATCTTGTAATAGCCACATATTCGCTCTTGTTCTTAAAGGAACATCGTCAAGCAAATTTGGAAGATCGGTTCGAAGAAATTCCAAGTAACTGTCACCATTTAATGTTCCATTAAAGAAGTACCCAGTAGTTGATCTCCTATGATTCCGGCCCATACATTAAGAGAATATCTCCATTGATGTCTTGCTTCCTGGTATGCATGGGGATTCTCATCGGACCACCGATGAGTATTATGATAATTTGTAACACCATCTCTTGTAAAACCAGCTTTGTCGGTAAATAAAATCTTATTAATAAATGCATTATCCTCATCATATCTTTCTACAATGCTATTACAGAGCCGTAGACGACGCATTGGATCTTCATCATAAAGAGCTTGTACCTTTTGCACGTGGAATGGATGAAGAAGTTGCTCATGCAGAACCTCCCAAACTGAAGAACGAGGTATACCCTCCTGAGCAGAAATTTTTCTTGTGCTTATAGCTGAATTTATCTCTACTGCATCCAGCACTCTTTCTTCCTTTTCTGCAGTTCTCGTGGTTCTTGGTCTTCTTGTGTCATAATTATAATTTTTAAAAGAACCTTGCTCCCCCAGACGTCTATAAATGTTGACGAATGTTTGGGCATGTGGTACTCTTCTATCAGGAAATGCGTCTATGTAATTCCGGCGCGCTTGTTCTGCATTACCATTTGCTTGTCCGTAACAAAATGCCATGTCACGGTATTCAATATTTGAGTATTGCTGGGCCATTTCTCAGATTTTTATGGTGAAAAATCTGTCCGTCTGTCTTGATTTTTCGGAAATAGGAAATCGGCAACGCTTTGCGCAATGTTTTCGATATCCGAAAGGACACTCGGAATCAGCATCCCCATATTAATAATCTTTTTCACTAGAACTGTACGTGTGATACAAAATTGGACGCCAATAATGAAGTTGTCAGAGTCAAATTTGAGACAATCAATAACTGTGGTTATCATGACATCGTCAAATAAAAGCATCTAATAAGTTTGAATTTCATTTTATTTAAACGTTTCTAACACTTTAAGATACATCTAATCTCCAAATAAAATCTATTTGGACCGTCGTAGATTAAATTTTGAATGATACATATTCGATATGAATTTTATTAATAAAACTTGTGTAACTAAATAACTACTACTATTACTAATAAAGCCATGAAAAATATAAATGTTATGCTCTTCAGTTCGGATGAGCGTTTAATATATTTTATAATTCTTCTAAATGCACTTTGTATATATCTGACAGTGAAGAAAACAGAACAGCAAAATGCACGGCGGTTTCTGATCTTATGCCCGCTTTGGAGAACAGTCCGCATAAGCAACCACTCAAGATGTTTGTTAATTGCTTCACAGTATATGCCATTGTGGCGTGGTGATGCAAAAGTATACACATAAGTTTTTTGCTCAACTATTTATATTCAATGGCAGTCTTCGCTGATTTAATTACGTTTTAGTTTAAAACAAATGAGCACTGGCGGAGAGGTACACAGGAGCGGTGCGTTTGTATTATTTTATTTTTTTTTAACAATGCCCGCCATCTACATTGACAAGAGTTTCTCATGGGAGAGCGGTTGCCTTCGCCTGTATTTTTCTGAGAGGCGTGCAATCAAGTGTGTACGTTACAAATTAACTGTAAGAATGTTTTATCCTAGTCACCAAGTTTGTGTACTCAAAGGAAACGTTATAGGTGAATGAATAAGATATATTCAATATTGTTTTCAAGGAAACTTGGCAAATTATTGAGATTCTATTGAGAGTTTTTGTCATCTATGTCTCTAAGAATTTACTTTCATCGGAATGATATATTTGATTTCCTTGATCGTGTGGTAGGAGACCAAGTAGCATTTTTAGTAAATGGTATGAATGTACACTGAAAACTTTAAAGTAATACACTATACCACATGATACAAACGGTTTTACATGGAGGTGACTAAAATGGGAAACACTTTTTTGAAGACAGCTACGTTCCAACTAGATAAACAGAGAAAGTTTACTAGATACACTGTCTTTGTTGGCTAAATATTCGTGTAAAGCTCGGTTTCTTCCTATCTATTATTTCTGCTTTTATCGCTGTTATATTTAGGAAAATAATAATTATAATAGTATAACATAACCATGTAATATATATTTAATATACAGGGTGTCCAGAAACTCTCCTGACAAACGAAGACCGGAGATTCCTCAGATAATTTTAAGACAATTTAACCCAATTCACCTAGTCCAAAAATGCTTCCTAAGGGAACTAGAGCTCTTTGAAGATGGCGCCTTGTAAATAGTTTTGTTTAAATACCTCCAGAACGCTTCTACTTAAAAAAACAAAAACTAGTATGCTTGTTTAGCCTTCAGAAATGAATCGATTCCATCAATTGCGAATTTCTAGTACCGGTCATAGGCGTCCGTCTTGGGTAGGTCAACGGTTATTTGAACGCATAACTTTTTTGTCTTTAACTTTTAAGCAATTGAAATCGTTGTGTTTGAATTCCACAAAGTAAAAAATTAAAAGATAAACTTTGCGAACTGACAACAATTTGACAATGAAAAACGTATGTTTTACTTTTGTTGGTAGTTCAGAGCCAACTAGTGCAAAAAATATAAATTGAACTTTAATGACGAAAGAACGAAAAATTTTCAAATCCATTTTTCTAGAAAACGGTGTATCCTAATGACTTAAAGTAAGAGTACCTTTTAGTACTAGTATAACTGAAAATTTAATAATCTAGTGTCACAAATGCTTAAAAGTTAAATACAAAGAAGTTATGCGTTAAAATAACCGTTGACCTACCCAAAACGGACACCTATGACCGGTACTAGAAATTCGCAATTGATGGAATCGATTCATCTCTGAACGCTAAACAAGCGTACCAGTTTTTGTTTTTCTAAGTAGAAGCATTCTGGAGGTATTTAAACAAAACTATTTACAAGGCGCCATCTTCAAAGAGCTCTAGTTCCCTTAGGAAGCATTTTCGGACTAGGTGAATTGGGTTAAATTGTCTTAAAATTATCTGAGGAATCTCCGGTCTTCGTTTGTCAGGAGAGTTTCTGGACACCCTGTATATTTGAAATAATCATAATGTATAAAATTAGAGCGATTGAAAGTTTACTGTCAAATATGGATGTTACATCCCGAAATATAAACAAACGCCACTGAAAATTTCGATATTAAAAAACGGTTCAAATAATTCTGTAAAATATATTCTATTTTAGTTTACTTAATATGTGTTATTTTTTTTAGCATAATCAATAGGTGTTTCTCACTCTGTTAATAAATAAAAACACAACATTTAAACGGTAATGTATCCAAATATGTTGGAATTCACAAGGAAATTTTTTAGTGTCTTTCAATTTTCGTCTTGGATCAAAACAACTACTTATGTATCAATGCATTTGGGAGACAATGATGAGCACGTTACTTGAAAAAGGTACTACTTTATTAAAAAATTACGGTAACGGCATTCCAAATTTCCAACAACTCCGTGACTCGTGGCAGATGAAATAAGGAACTAATTACATTTTTTAGGAAATAGCTAGCGAAGGCAGAAAGATAAATGAATTCGAATTTAATTATAGCGTGGCTACTTTATGAGCTCCTCATGAAATCATAATTATTTGTTTTTACAAATCAGATTTCTGTTCCTGCTCGGTGAACCGTAAACTAACATAATGCAATCTGTATATCGATTATGTATAGGTTTTTCATTTATGGCCTCCAACAATAATATAACACAACTGTATTACAGCTTCTGTAAAATTAAAGGCCTAAAGACATATTCAGGTCTGAAATCGTGAGTCATATTTTCTAGGTATTTTGCTCTTGCTGTTGCACCTGAGGCATGTTTTGAAGTCTTCGTATCAATCAAGATAAATGAACGCGGAATAGAAGGCATTCTTCTCCGCTGTAACTGCAATTAGCCAAGCGATATTGAACTTCTGGTCATCGGTCTTTAAGTCCTAATCTGAGACCATCAGTTACAGTTCATAACAATGGACTTATTAGACTATTAAGATAAGAGTTTTTTTATCCAACTTTTTAATCGCCAGACTTTATCAATCTAATAATATTTTAGCTATATGGATAAATTAACTCCCATATAAAAGCGTGTATATAATAGTGATGTTTTTGTCACTTTGACAGCGATTAAAACGTACGTAGACTTTTATTACAGATAAAAACATATATTTCTCTAATGCTTGCTACAGACTATCCCTGAATTCGCGATGAGCCATGCATGGTTTGTAAGGAATTCGTGCATCATGTGTACGGATTTTATGAATGAATTTTTAACGAATAAGACTACACACTATTCGCTTATCACGAATCGCGAAAAAATAAAGAATAGAAATCATTTATAGATACAATTATTGTAGACCTATTTACTAGAATTTGTTGTCATTATAGCTTTCAGCTACAACTATTAAACACAGTTTGTAGTATAATTTCACATACCTACTTGGTATTATGCTTACAGTTTGATATTTTACAACAGAAATGATATCATGCCACAACACTACAACTTTAAGCACCCATTAAATATATTATTAATTGTCAATGAATTATATAACTAATTGGAGCATCGCAAACATTGGTAGGTAGTAAATTTTATTACTCTGTTGCAAAGGCGGAATTTCTATAAACAACTACTCTGCGGGCTGAATTTATTCGTTAGCGGCACGTCAGACATATACCTGTTTCGAACTTGTTAGCTCTTATGAGTATGCCAGGTGAAGCAACCGATGACTGAGAAAAAGTCTAGTTCTTGCTCGATCTTGCAAAATCATGTCATGTCTTGTCTTGCAAATTGCTTGTCTCACAATTTTGCAACAACCTTGCATGATTCTTGCGAGACTCTTGCATACAAATGTGAAATATGCAACTTTATTACGAATTTGGTAACAGTGGTACTCTCGATATTGTCGATCGTCGAGAGTGGTCGATTTTATATGCTGGATATCCTTTAAATAAAGTATATACTTACCTACAATAGAAATGTAATATTTATTTTTTAGCTAATGTTCACTTACATTTGCAGGACTTCTTGCCGTAGTAATATTTCTTGCCGTGTCTCCCAATACTTTTTTAAATCTTGTCTTGCAATTGAAGCTGTCAGAGGAAGACAAGATTGCCAACACAACATAAATCTAAAACTTTTGCTGTTAAATTAATTCAGGATTGTTGATGTGACTATAATACATATTTATTTGGTGTTAATTTATTTAAATATTTCCATGTTAATATTTACTATTACAATAAATATTGCACAAAATATGCACCGAATGTTCAATACGAAGGCTCAACATAAAATATTGGCAATTAATATTTAATACCGTTGAAGATAATGAATAATTTGTAGTAGGTAATGTAATGTTTAATTAATCACTTATACAAATCAGTGTGTTATATCTTGGAAACAAACTGTGTGATTCACTTACATTAATGCTGAAACGATTTTTTTTTTCCAGTGTACACAGTAACAATTCCAGCGAGTTTTGCACTAGAATGAACTAACTTATTCTATGAATTTCCTATTTTCCGTCAGCGAGAACTACACAAGCTCCATTGGAGAGTAAATTTCCTGATCTTTTTGAACGTATTGGGTGCAGAACTGAGCAAATGTTTGTATTTAATTTTGAGAACAAAGACAAAATAGAATAGAATTTTAAATTATACGTTGATGTACAGATAATACCGACCCATTCAGCATCCATTTCGTGACAAAGCCGTTAACAGCTCTGTTTATTTACTTTCCGCTATTTTATCTAAAAACAGTTCCGCTCACAGAAGAGTAAACTTTACGTGTAAATATAAAACTGTAAATTATAATTGATTATTTGTCATGATAGCCAAAACACCTGACAAATCAAACAAGAAGTAATATAAAAATTCTAGTATGTATTGTTGGAAACACTATGGCGGTATATGATATATTGTCGTTTGACAAGATGCATTTATATACAGGGTATTACTCGCTTGTTTGTACAATCTATTGCAATAATAATGGTAGTTGAAAATAAATTTGGCGATTTATTTCGAAGTGATGTAGTATTGATAATGAAATCTACTTACAAATTTCAACATTAGCTTATTTCTACTCAAAACTTCCAGTAGTTCAAAAACTGATTTGATGAAGTGCAATAGATTGTACAAAAAAACTCCATTAATCTTCTATTCTAGTTGGATTCATATTTGGGTTACATAGCCTTAAAATTTGCCCAGAGAAGTTTTGTTTTATTTTAACGTTTTAATGAATACTTCACTGAAAAATTTGAAGTACATACTACGGTTAAGGCAAAAACCCTTTTTCCGTTTTTTGTTACTAGAACGTATTTGTTACAAATAATTACTAACATCCTGTATATAAGCAATATTGAGCAATTTTTGATACATTTTTCAAGACTAATCGAAGAAATATAATTTAAATTTATTAGTCAATTCTTTTATAATAGTCTAGCTTCTTGTAAAGTTCCTTGTACTATCCATTCAATATTGACAAAATTATACAAGATTCACTTAAATCAGTAAAGGGAAAATTAAAGTAAATGTAATCTAAAGTCATATTCAGTAATTCTCGTTTTGCAACATTAACGTTGGCTGTTTGTTTTCCTACTCGTCACCACTTTACCACTCCGTTGACACATTATAGCAAATGTCGGGGGTTTTAACACAAACTTTGAAAGCAAATTGTTTTATAAACCTTTTCACTAGAAAAAATAGTTTAAGTGGCTTCGAAGCCGTGCTTGAAAAATCGCGCGTGTTTTAAAGACCAGTTATATACCATTACTTTACGCTATTTTTTTTTCTGACATTGAATTCTGACATTGATTACCTAAAAAGTAAAGCAGAATCGCGATTAATACCACAAAAATCGTAAAACGCTTATAAAAACATACAACACATTCATCAAATGGATGAAAGAGCAAAAAGCAGCAAATGCAGATGAACGAGTTGTGCTTGCTTACCTTCAGAAAATGTCTGAGCAGTGCAAGTCGTCGACTATGTGGATTAGCCATTCGAAATTGCAAAGTATGTTGAGCATAAACATTCATGAATGCAATTAGCAAGAATGATGTAGCCAAGAAGGCTGTCTTCAAGAAAGACGATTTGCGGAAGTTATTCACAGATGCACCGGACACAGATACGTATTTTACTGTATCTTTGGTTCTTGTAGAAGATGTGAATTGAGCGGCTTACGCGTACATAACATCAAAGAAAGGAAGGGTGTGCTTATTACTATCCGACTAAATACAACAGTGAAGGCTAGACGTTTTACTATTGCTGACAGTGATAGAATTAATTATGTGCGTTTGGTGAAGCAGTATTTACCATTGAGTTCCCAAAATGTACCTAAGTACAGACCGAGTTTTCTTACGGTATTGTAGGGGAAAGTGCACCAATCAAGTCATTGGTATTAATACATTTGGATCATGCCCCTTGTAAATTGCACATTATGTTAAATTGGACGATCCTGAGAAATACTCTCGACTTGCATTTCAACATACGGCAAATACTGGCATGACAATGGATCACATCGACAAGTAACAAGGAAATCTACAACTGCGACGACTGGTTACATTGAAGAGAGTATCAGCAATGAGAAGAATGTTTCAAATATTATTGGGCACTCCCATTAACGGAAGTTCAACTTCATCCGAGAATGTTAACAGTATTAATTTGAATAGTATTTGCTCCGATTTGAATTTGAATAAAGCTTTTGAAACATTTGTTAGTAATATTTCATTTGACGCTACATGGTATTCCTGTCAGATCAATAATTAAAAAGGCAATATAAAAGTTTTGTACTTTATTGAAGTTATTATTTCTTTTACAGATGGAGGTCTCCTCGACGATGGATCTACAACCAAACCGACTCCAGAACAAGACGAGTCTCTCTTGCTAAACACGGACCTCCCCATTTTCTTGGCGGAACCCCAGAATGCCTTCGTGGTGAAAAACCGTCCCGCGATTCTCCACTGCCGAGCAGCTCACGCCTTGAAGGTTTTCTTCAAGTGCAATGGAGCTCGCAAAGTGGAAACTATGGAGAACTGGTTCGTGGACCCTCAGACGGGAGTGCGGATAGTTGAGGCGGACACTAACGTGACCAGAGACATGGTCGAGGAATTTTTCGGCAAAGATAAATTTAAGTGCGAGTGTTACGCGTGGAATGGAAGGGGCAACATCAAGAGCCAGCCTGCCACCGTGGAAGTTGCATGTAAGTCTAGTTTTCCTTTTTAGTTGATAATTGCCGTTCTAAAATCTAATGAAGGAAATAATTATTCCTTTCGCCAAAAGTTTGAACAGTCGGGATATGTTGCCTGCCTGTAAATTTTAATATAGCTATTAAAAGAAAATAGTCATATTAAAGTGAATGAAAAATCAAGTATTTTTTCTTTAGTTTGATTGGGTTTTTGCCACACTTCTTAAAAAATTAAGATTAATTAAATATGCCCTTGCGCCAAACGGATCAGTCAAGGGTTATTTTTGAAACTAAGTATGTAATATCAACTGTATCGATTATATCAACTGTAACGAATCTTACCATCTTTTCACAATAAATATCCGAAGCTCATTATAATGGAGGACAATTTGATGTAACATGTGTAGACTTCCAAAAGGCATTCGATCAAATAAATCATTATGTCCTACCTGCGAAATAATATCGATTTGGATATTCCAATTCTTTCATTGAGTTGATTAACCTGTTTTACTGGAACATGCTTAATTAAGATGTTGTTGAGTGGTTCACATAAAACAATCACTGCCTGATTTATAATATTTTTATTAAACTACTTTTTACACTGTTGGGTCTTAAATTGCATTTTATAGTAAAATTTTTCGAGTGATAAGTTTAACACTGAGGGCTTTATTAACGCCTTCGGGTGTTAGTTACTGTACTACTACTACTATTTTTATTGAAGGAAAATATCATTCTGGTACCATATCTTACGAAAAAATATAAAGAACCACAAACAATAAATTATTTAATCATATTAATATAATTGTGAATTTTATTTTTATATTTACAACAAAGTTAACGTTAAGTAATTACTTATAAAAATATTAGAACAGAATTTTTCCTGTTTGTTTCCTACTTGTTCTGCAGGACTAGTTTTTGTAACTTCAATAACACTAGTAGTTTTGAAAAATTCTGAGGAATATTCGGACCATCTACTAGTTGGAGGAATATTAGCGCCAATATTTTTTTTGCTGTTTTCACTTTGTTGGACACTGAATTTTCAATATAGCCTTGAGCAACAGTGATTGATTTCCAAACACCATGGCACTACTATTAGTTATACCTGCTCCAGCATCAGCTAATAAAGTAGCCAAAGAACGCTGAAAACAATGCCCGGTATATTCCTCTGGATTTGGTAATTTAAAATAGCTATTTTATACTGACCCAAACTATTTTTCCAACTACTTGCTTGGAACATTTATTATTGTTATAAAATACAAAAAAGAGACGTCGATTCTTAGTATCCGGTTGATGAAGAGACGCATATCTTTTGTATATATCTTGGTCACTTTTGTTTTCATGGTCAATTTTACTAAATATGCGCTGAAGTTTAGTCTTGTATTCTTTTGTAGTTACTAGCAAAGTTTTATCTAAACCCTGAATATCATCTAACTGTTATGTTACATAACTCTTCTTTACGACAAGCTCCACATATAATAATAATGTAGGTACATTTTATTTTATATTTGAAGATAACTAATTACGAAAAATATTTAATCGGGGGCGGGAATCTTTCAGAAAAGTGTCAGGTTCCTCTCTAGTCAGTATTCTTGACCTCTTCAGTTTCTAACCATAATTTTTCCTTTTTAGAAATGTTATTAGGTAATATTAAATATTTGCTGACGTCGATGTTATGATGTAGTATCGTTGCCTTTAACATGGAATAGTACGATCACAAAGATGACGGCTTACAGTTCTCATATTTTTTTCAAAAAATATGCTAGGAGCACATTTTTAGTGTAGTGTTCACGTTTTAAAAGGAATACCATTTAACAACATTATCATAAATTTTGTTATGATGATATTGATGATATTTTACCAATGGTATATGAAAAAAATCATCATCATTTTGCTAGAGGTTTTTCGGGTACTAAATACGGCATACATGAAAACCGCGTTTGTTCATATTATTGCTAGGCATCCATCACAACTGTCAATTTAGCTCCAACAAAAATTACTTGATTTTAGTTAATGATGCGCTTATTTCCACAAGTACATAGTATGACCTATAGCAAATTTATAAATATTTTAAATACCGGGCATGTATAAAGTTTCATATCAATATCATGCGCCATAATGCGTTTAATACCCTAACAGCCGGATTCATGAAACGGGCGTAGCGCTAGTCCGACTAACGAGTTTACGCCCGTGTAAAGCGCGTTAGTTGGCCTAACCAGCTTTGCGCTCATTCACGAAACATGCGTTGCTAGGTAGCGAAGCATGCGTTGCTAGGTAGGCTGTTTATTTACGACCATATTTGCGCCAAAAGTTAGACCCAGTATTGTACCTGTCTAAAAATCGCGTAACTTCGGCCTCTAGTTCCTTGCGTTTCTCATTATATATTTAGTATTTATATTCAAAAACTGTACTTTTCAGTACTACGGATTAGTTAACATATCATAAAGTAAGTATTATACATAGTAGGGAATAGGAGTATGCTTTTTATTTAAATTAGTGCAACAGATGCGTAAATATTTCGCGTAACCTCCGCTAGTCTGACTAACGTTACGCCTTGTTGATGAATCCGTATGTAAGCGTGTAGTAGCCCTCGGCTTAAGCTCGGGCTACTGGTCAACTGGTCTTAAACGTCTATTTAACGCGCTTGATATATAAATAACTATTACCGTGGAATATTAAAACTTGTCCGATTGATATACCATAACCGTGTTCTCTTCTTTCTTTGAATGAATACATATTAATTGTATTGCAATAGCAATTTTATCATCACCAAACGTCTTATTTCAATTGACAATTTCATTTACATCGTTCTATGACAAACATCTCGTAAACCGTTCTCGAAGCAGCTTTTTTTTATGCATTGCACATCTTTATAACGTTATTATATAACGTATTATTACATCGTAAACATATTTATCGGCATTGAAATATCTAAATGGCAATTGCTCGATTAGCGACATACATCGATTAATATATAAAAGCTTGACTTCAGCTTTCTATTTTACGATCAAAAACCTCTCGTACACACCTCATTAAGAAAATAAAGAGTTTTACGGCTATCTAAAACCTAGAAATAGTAAAATGATCTAAGCTACAATTACAGATAAAGGCTGCACTCGATATATGTAAATGCGACCAGCAAAAACCCGAGCCAGTTGTCATATCTAAACGACCAAAATAAAATATCCTCTTGTCACTTGTACGATAATAATTACACTATTAAGAGAAGAGCATTTGCATTTCATTTAACCTCAATAACGCTATAAACACTCCTTTATGCTAAGCTGCCTAACCACCTCAACATAGGTATGCAATTTGTATTTGTAATAATACGCTCTGGATTTTTTTCTTATCTGCATAACTACCGTATTACTGCCTACCTTAACTGTCTGATGTCTGGTTTGCTCCCTGTAAATCAAATACCGTTCACGGCTAGGATATTATGCAGATTGGAGAGAAAATCAATTGTAACGTGTCCGACGGAGATAACACGCACTCGTTACGTTTCTCATTTATGTTTTTAATTGTTCTGTAAACATTGAGGAATTAACGTTGTGGTTGAGATAATTTACGATGCAGCCGCCTGCTGCAGGAATCCTGCGGTTGTATTTTCTGTTTTAATGCGGTTGTAAATTGCATATAAATTTCATACTTTTTCTTCGCGATCTTTGCAGGATAGTTGACATTTTTTACGTCGGAAAAATGCGCACATTTTTAAACTCTCGCACCACATATCAGTAATTCATCAATGAGATTCTGTTAACTGTAATTAATAAATTATATCACCTGATTTGAATAAAATATACTTTATTACTGTGCTTTGCACATATAGGTCCGCATATATTTATCATCAGTTGCTATGTACAGGGTGAATCAGTCATAATGCCATTAATTCTTTAAGAGGAGATATGGAAAAATAAGTATCAAACGACGACACGGTTAAAATAGTTAAAATATATTTATATTGTCAGTGTTTTTTTAATTGCGCGTGAGAATGTGAATTTTTGGTCAAGACAAATAATCATTCGAAAGGGCCATAAAACACTGATTTCACGCACAAAATATAAACAATATTTTTTATTTAACTGTCCAAGGTATTTGCCACTGTAGGTTTATTATTTTTCAATACGTTTTTATCTGAAATTACAGTCAAAAGTGACATGATCGTGAAAAAAGCGATCACGTTCTTGTTGCTTTCGCTGTTAAAAATGGGTACGATTTTATCGGTCACCAGTTTAATGTGGTTTTCATTACCAAATAATTAGATGTATTCTCAGTATGATAGATCCTGTCACCAATTTGTTAACACTAACCTATTCCAAACCGTTATCTATAAATTTATGTACAATCACCCTAAAACGTAATTAACCTAACCTAACCCAACCTAACCTAACCTAACCCAACATAACCTAACCTAACCCAACCTAACCTAACCTGACCATTATTCATTTATTTTGGATAAAAAATGGTATAAATTTGGATACATGCATTTAGTGACATTTATGTTAATCTGATATAAAAAATAATTTCTGGGATTGAATTTCATAATCAGAGGATTTCATTTGGTGACAAATATTTATTTTGGTGATAAATAAAATTATCCCCGTTAAAAATTGGCTAATTTTGCGTATCTATATTAAAAAAGTCGACTTTTTAACAGTTGAACATTTTATTTTCTTTTTATAAATACAGTGTGTCCAATTTTTCAAGTTAACACCTCTCGAAAAATGAGAAAGCTTTGGAATTTCCGCCATTTTTCACAATTAGTACCCTGAAGGGAGGTTATATTCCACCATTTTATTGATGTGACAATTGGCATATTACGATTTTTTAAAAGGGTCGTTTTTCCAGATAGTGGTATTAGACATTTTTTTTATCAAAAAGGTAATATTACCAAACTATTAAATACCCATCAAAATACATATATACCAAATTTCATCGAAAAATATCTGTTGAATTTTTTTATGCGGTGCCAAACTTTGTAAAATCAGACAACCAAAAATTATAATAAGATCAAAGATTTCCATGGAAGTGAAAGTACATACCAATCTGGCAAAGAAAAATCACATAAGTACACTACAAGTTCTACACTTTTAATTGCGGCCACCATAAACATAATGAACGTATAAAAAATGTAAAAAATTATGAACACTACAATGTTTAAAAGTACAAAACGTTAATCTAAATTATAGTTTAGTTTTCTCTATAAAAAATATATTGAATTAGTAACTGTTATTAGTTGTTAAACAATGTTAGCTATGTCTCAGTAAAATAAGAGCTCTAAGTGAATAATAAAAATATATCTACACATAATTATTACCTACCACAAAATATGTCATTAAAAACAAAATAAGCAAGACATAAAAAGACATAGTGTGATTTTGATATTTAAAAATTACGCTAATAACTATATATTCAGTACCTACTATTAGATGAATTCCGCTCTATGCTTAAATTTTAGAATTATCAAATTATAATTAATATAACATCGAAATATACTTCGACTAGTAAAAAAGCGTTTCAACTCATTCATCATTCTATTTGACGTATTACGACCGTACAACATATTTTTGCCATCGCAAATACTGGCATTATTCGAAACCATTACATTTTTCTGTGTAACTCAAACATACAATACCGATATTCCTGGAACATGATGATTTATTATTTTAAAATTCATTTTAAAAATGTATCCATATTCATAGTAAGTCACCTTCAGCCACCATTACCTATTATCTTTTGTCATAATCAATTTTAACATATTTTTATATAAATGAATTTGGCGTTACCTAGAGAGTGTACTGGTAATAAATTCTAGAATAACAATATTGGAACCAAAATGAACAGATCACTTGAACTTAATACTTCGTTAGGTTTAATCTTTAAACATATTTCAATAATAGTATAAATATTAAATACCTTTTATTAGTATTAGGAATTGTTACTACATACTGATTTTACGTAAAAATTAAGCCTTCAAAACATCATCAGAGTACATCGGTTCCTATCTTATATTTTCGTATTCTAAGCTTCTTTACTATATTTTAAAACTTGTAATGTTTTTTTAATCACCACGTATAAAGACACCCCATAATTAACATATTTTTTTTATAAAAATTAAAAATTTTTTCATTTTCCTAATCCTCTACAGACGCTTAAGCTTGTGAACTATCTATGTTTCTTAATAATTCATCTGTGTTCATTCTAAAGTGATTTGTAATAAATAAACTTAATTGCCACTAGTGGAAACTTTTAAATTATTTAAGTCCTCCTCCTCTGTTGTTTTATAATGAATAATAAAGGTGGCTTTAATAGAAACTATACAAATTTCAGAACGGAAATGAGCAACATAATTCTCTCAAGACTCCTTTGTCTCCTTGGGGGTCCATATAAAACTTCTAATCCCTCCTAAGAAGTTGTTTAAATGAAGCCGCAGTCTTTTATTTTTGAGGAAACTTTACTATTTTTATGACAGATGTAATTAATTTCAACTCGCCCGCTCTCGTCTTTTGTAAAGTTTTATTTGGAACCTTGCTCTGCAGGACACGAAAATCCTTGTAATCCTCGACATGACAGCATTTTTTTGTCCTTAAGCTTGTATTTTTAATATTCGCGGAAATATTAATTCTCATTATTGTTGAGAAACAATGAAAAGTAACGTTTTTTGTTATTTTGATCAGATTCATTTTTTATTTCTTAATATTGTTTATATTTCTTTTTAATTTTGTTCTTGTCATTATTATCTATTAACAACAATTTTTTAGCTTTAAGGAATATCTTAGGTTAATGATTTCAGTTAAATTGTCTATGCCTAACTGTCGCGCAGCCTATATACAGGGTGTGAGAAAATAAGTGGACCATACATCAAGTAACTTCATTGAATGAGAATAAACTGGTTTAGATCTTTGTACAATGATGCAAGAACATCATCTAAAAGTGACTATAATTATTTGTAATGAAAATAAATATTTACACATTAACTATTGCTATAGAATAGGTAATCATTCTAGGATTAACCCTAGCAGCTTCAAGATACATTTTTGCTAGGGTGCAATATTACAAAAGTTACTGTAATAAGAAGGTAGCATAGCAGCAATAAATAAAAAGCAAAAAAACTTCATAACTGCTGTTAGGGTTTTTGGCAATTTTTTTATTATGACAACAATGTAAACTTTCTGGACCCTATTAATAAATACTTTTCTGGAAATAATCAATATCTACTATATCTGAGTACCAAAATAGCAGAGAGTGACTAAACCACATTTATAATTCATCATATTAAGGTCGCCGTATTTCTCGTCGTAAAATGATTTGTGGTGTTATTTAGGTACAGGAATCTCGAAAAATAAAATTCGTATAGCAAAAGTAATATCAAAAATAAACATATTTTATACAATTATTTCCACATACTACTTGTTGGTTAGACCGCTTTCAGCCGTTACTCATTTTACTTCGGTACTTTTGAATATTTGCAGATGGCATGACATAACATTCCTGTTATTTGCTAAACTCTATATTATTCAGTTTTTAAATGTCTAAAGTTACTGGTATTTGTAAAAACACCATTTCAAGAATACGGCGCCCTTAACAGTTATTTTACAATACATTACAGTTATATATACACTACTCTATATCCATATACAATACTGGTCACTAAGCTAGCTCTATCATTGACATCACTAGAATAATTGTTGTATTCATCACGAGCTGCTGTCGTCTTCAAGTGGCCTTCATTTATCGATGTTTTGTCTATGTAATATATTTCTTCGATTCAGATTTCGACCTTCTAATATTTGTCTTATATAACTTCTTTGCTTGTTCATCTTTTTCTATCGGTATATTCAATTTCGTTTTATAAAACTGAAATTAATATCACACACACAATTATTCTAAATCCGTCTAAATATTCTAGGCAAAGTTTCATCCTGGATATAGCAAATCCATTCTTTTATTGTCGGAAGTTCATTTTAGAAATACCATTCATGAATTATTCTACAAATCGCGTATTTTGTGTCGTCATCAATGTATATTACTTGATACGCGTTTTTATCATCCTATATTCTCCACTTGCTAAATTAGGGCATTTATGATTTCGAGAACACGCTGTAGAGCTTGAATTATTCTCCAATCTTAAGACCACAAACACAAAATTACTATAAAATTAATTACAAAAGATGTACTCGAACTTTGCATGCAGAAATCGAAAATTTCTAACATAGGATGCGTATTTGCTGAATCAGAAGCTGTATAATCGGATATGCTGTGGGAGCTATGCGAACATATAATTTTATACAAAGAATTTGCTATCGTTCTTATATCTCTTTGAGTTGACTGCTATAAATTTTCTACTACTTCGAAACCCGATTAACAGCTAAGATATTTCTCTCAATGTGGTTTCAAAATGATCTGATTGTTTGACTTAATAATTCGTTTATTGTCAAAATATGATACGTTAGACCGCAAATTACGTCCTCTATACTAAATATTTCCAATATCTGAAAATATAATTCATAAAGTTTAAACTTTTCCATTAATTAAAAAAATAACTCCGCAGCGTTGTTCCATTCTTGTATTCCTTTTTCGCGAAGCAACAGCTTGGGATGTTCAAGTTTATGAATGTGAAATGTCTCTTATGTCATAATTAACTCCAAGACCGAAACCTCTGAGATAGTATCTAATCTGAGATTGCGATCTGGCAGTATACAAACGAAATAATTACCGACATCAGTGCGGTGCCTTACCAAACCACCCTCCAAATAATTATAAGCCAGCAACTCTTAAAAACGCGGACAGTACTGAAAATAATTACGCAGCATTAAAACAGTAATCTATAATTACAGAGAGTGTAGCCCATTATCTGAGATATCCATCATGCAATTAACGTTATGCCAGGCACACACGTACACACACATGCGTGATGTTTCGTCCCCACATACGGGGTGCTGTAATGAAGCTGTTACGCCGTCAATGGAGGAAGGCAAATAGTTGCTTATTATAGAGGAAATTAATCAGGGCAGACGCTCGGACCTGGCTTAGGGTAATAAGCTTGTTTATTGTTCGACGGATTTGATGACTCTGTGGAACGGCGCTTTGTTTGGAGATAATTCGAGCAATTCATTGTCTGATATGGATTTCGGGGAGATGCGTTTGCCGCTGGAAGGTATTGATGCTATAGAAATTAACTTCTTTTATTGTACGATTTCACTTTTGAAATCGGAGTTCAATGGGAGGTATAATAAAATATTTATAAATAGTATCTTTTAAGCTAAGCCAAATCAATGAGCAAATATGAACCATGAAGTATTATATGATGTGTTGTACATAGTTAAATTCTTTTCGCTATTTTTGGTGGTCAAGGTTATTGCAAAAGTAGAACCAGAGTTTTCTGGATTCTAAATAAGACGAAAAGTCTGTATAGAAATGTATTCTAAAACACTTTATTTCAACATACAGGATGTGAAGTGTTAGTTATTGATAACGGTTTTTAATTTGTATTTCCAAAACGTATAGAGATATGAATAAAATTTGGCACAATCTCATTCTAAGCTATTCTTGAAAATCTGAAAAGAAATGCTGTCTGCTTGTCCAAGGGCGTGTAAAACAAGGGAGACAGTGCTTTAAATATCCAAATATGTTGTGTACTTATATAATTTTTAATAATTTTATAGCAAAAAAAATTCAAAAAAAATAATTTTAATATTTGGGCGCATGCTAAATCTCCTTAAAAATATGTGGGAATTGAAACAAATATTACTTTTAAACAAAAGAAAAGAAACAATGTTGACATCAATCAATACTTACATAATATATAGAAATTTCAAAAAGTTAAGGGATTGTGCTACTTCATTAATTTATCTTTACACATTTGGGAAATAATATAAAAACTATCAAAATGAAGCCTTGTAAGATATACATGTTTCATAGACTCATCTTATGCTGAGATCTAGAAAACGTACACCGAAAAAAGAATTTGGTGACTGTAAAAAAGATTTTTCATGGAAATAAATTATTTGTTTGAATAAGATCAAACAAATATTTATTTCTTCATACCAAATCATTTTTATAAAGCATAAATACAGTATATTTTGTTTTGTGTTTGCAGTGATATACTTTTGGGGTTGATTTAATTATATTCTATTATAAAAAAAAGATTTTTTTCCAATTAAACAACTGCTTATTTAGATCAACAACCTATGAGGAAAAAACTGCGGGGTACTGTCGACGACCAGCTGTTTAGGTATGTCCAACCCGATATACCTGAGTATGCAAAATATAGCAAAGCTACATCTAGCGGTCACCTATTGACAATTTTTTTTCTTGTTTATAGAAAACAACTCAAATTTTTTACTTTCCAACAAATTGTTTCGATGATAGGACTATATTAGGAAATTGAGTTTTTTCAAAAGATTATATAACCTAATAAAACTTAATTTAAAAACCTTACAAAAATTATTTACTATATTATTTATTTCGAATTGCACATTAATTTCATATTTTTTTTTATTTCAAAACTTTTTTTTATACAGATTTGAACAATTTGTTTAAGGAAATGAAACAAAATAGCTATTTATGATATACGTGTTAAAAGTAAGATTTTATTTTGTGAGTGAAGATGATTAAAAAACGAGCGTAGCGAGTTTATTAACTTCACGAACAAAATATAATCACTTATAACACGTATATCATACCCTGTTTTTTCTACAAAACAATCGGAAGAACTTTAAACTCAATAAAAATAAGAAATCAAAAAATACCACACAGATCGCAATGTTTATGAACCAAAATTTTTGTAGCAACCACTTTTAACACGCGTATCAAAAAATGACATTTTTAATATCAAAAATGACAATTAAAAAACCCACTTTTAACAGTTTTGTAGAAAAAAGTATTTATTGAAAAACAATTTTTTAAAATAACTATTTCTTTCATTTACCTAAACAAATACTGGTCAATGAAATGTAATTTTCTTACCAAATAAATCAATTTAATTTTGATAAATAAATGATCGATACACCAAAAAATATTTGTTACCCGAAAATAAATTATGTTTAAATGTTTGATCAGAGTGGACATTTTTTAAATAGAATATGATATGTCATAATATATGACATTTCAAAAAAAGGTTACAAACTTTACGACATAATAGAGGGTTGAAGCATCTAAGGTGAGGGGCGAGGGGCGAGGGGGTATAGTTGAGGTAATTATTTCTCCTCAGACTCAATACCATTATCTCAAATGACAACAATATAATGCGGTTTGTAATAATAATTATTATTTATCAAAAAAATGAAGAAACTGGATTTTGTTACTAAATAATTGTTTTTGTTTATTTTTTTATAGAAGATTTTTGAGCAAATAGCACTATTTCCTTGTCATATGAGCATTGTTTTATTTTTTTTTTATGGAGATATTACCTACAACCGTTATTTTATTATTTTTTCAAAGTAACAGTTCGTTATTTACTTTTTATTGATTAAGATACAAAATTTTGTTTACATTTTACAAGATTTCTTCATTACTGCCCTCCAAACCTAAATGCCACTGTGTGAAAATGTGCCGTTTTGGCACTAGAGCCTTATAAGTATTAAAAATGTTTTGTTCTCAATACCGTTATGCATCCTGCTTATACGTAATGTTTACTCTGGAAATCTTGAAAGAAAATAACGTCCTACGTAACATTAGCAAATTATTTTACCGTACGGAATCTTAATGTCAATAAAGAGCTTACCATTTGTTTAGTAAATGAATCAATGATGAATAAAAACGTTTTTTGTATTCTATCAAGATCGATATCACACGTAAAATTTGTAGAACTTTTTGTGTCTTGCTTTAAAAAATGTGTTATCAATTCTACACGGTGGCGCTGTTACAAAAAATGCATCAACTCATCCTCAGGCATAACTAAAACTAATATTCAAGCTGAACAATTTCCACGATAATAATGAAGCAATTTTCTTAAAATTATAAGGAAAATTGAGATATTTATGGATTTCTCCTTTCTTAAGGTGTCTTAACAAAAAGTTACTTTAACCTGTTTTTGCATATTACCGTAACGTCTCAGCTTAGTCTCTTCAAATTATAAATTCAAAAAAGACAACGTTGAATATTCATTCACACTTTACATGTCTGCTGGGTACCGAGAAACCCGATATTCCAAACTTAGATCTGACGCCGCATCGGCGATTTTTTCGACCTGCTTTTTGCAGGAATGCAGTACCACCGAGCAAAAACGTCCTGCCATTATCCACCCGGAACAGTTGAAATCTAACAGTAAACCTTCCATTGGAAACTCCCGACGCAGCCATTCTCGTTCGAGAGCCCTCATACATCAAGCATGCGTAAGTACTGGAGGATGCTTCGCTCGCGTGGGTGGTTAAATTAAAAGAATGGATTCGGAGTTGTTGATGCGTGCGAATGGAGTAAGATGTGTGCGCCTGGGGCCGTCGGGATATTAAGCAATTTTTTAAATAACAGCCCTCCGCGAACAAGATTAACAGCGCGGAGTGGAAGAAGAGCGGTCCGGCGTATACTTTCTCGAAGGCAATTAAAAGTTTCAGCAGGCGAATACCCTGAGAGAAGAATTTATTTATATTTTTAGTATAGTTTTTTTCAAAATGTATTACTTCCTTTATAGAATTTACTCCATATTTATAATAGTTACAATATAGTGAATGTATTTGTAGACAAACTATTGGTTTTTAGACATGTTTCCATAAGAGTTATTTATTGCTTTTGGTCAGATATATCAGCCTTTAATATTACAGCACTCATATTCCGAACACCCCGTATTACCTTTGCAGATATTACATATTTATATTTATTAAGTCATAATTATATTTTAATGAATACTTTATAAATCTACGATGTGAATTGATTATACTACAGTTTATGTAGAATAAAATAGATTTAGTTTGTCCCACAGTATAGCATTACTATTGGTTATATAATATAAGCTTCACTGTTAGATTAGTCAAAGTAAGGTCCCATTTTTGTGGACAAATTTTGACATTTGTAGGCCGTATGGATGACGTTTGAAAAATTATTATCTCTTAATGTATTTAATACTCTTATTTACAATCATATATATAATGTTGCTATTTCAAACTTACAGTAAGCTTGAAAGAAACATATTTCTGACTTTGAAATATGTCCAGATGGAAAGTACATTTACCAGGGTGGAAAATGATTACTTTCTATCCCAGACAAATGTCACTTGCAACCCAGGTATATATCAACATTCATTGAATAACCAAAACGTTTGTTTCAAGAAATATCTTATTGTGCATTAAAACATTCTCAACAAATTTTATTCACATTAGTACTACAAATTATTTTACTAAATTAATTATTGTAACATTCGATTGGTTATAAGCGGCAACAGAAACTGTTAATACATGCTGAACATCCTGCATAGAAATGGTAACGTTTTTAGTACTGGAATTTGGCATTTTGCCAGATATTTTTGTGGCAATTTTAACCTGAGAATCTGTAGACTTGTCGACGTACCCTTCAGCAACGGTGGAAGATTTCCATCCTCCTAATCCCTTCAACTGCAGAATGTCACGTCACCACCGCTATTTACCAATAGTGTGGCTGCCGTTCTTCAGAAGCAGTGTATGTTCACAATGCGAAAACTTAAGAAACACTGCAATTTTTTGGGAAATTGACATCGAAGTGTGACCAAATGGCTGGCGAGTGATTTTATCGATTCTTAATTGTAAAAATAAGTTTATTTTAGAACGTCCATTCTTCATTATTCACTAGAACCACGACCATCAGTCACTATCGTTTTATACAGTTTCTCACTTCAACATGCACCTGATACACCAATTATTCGTGCAACCTTTATAGGTAACATATCATCAGGTGCATTCTTCAAAAACACCGCACTATTGTTTTTTATAAAAAAGTCACAAAGTAAATGTTTACTGAATATCGATATGTATATGAATAGTTTCAATAATAATAATTTATAAAAAGGAAACCTTCCTTTTCGAAACATTTGTAGTACTTAATTGCTGTCTTTTGAGTAAATTCATACTGCAAACTTCTTTTTAAATAACAAAAACTTTAAATTAGTGCAGTCAGCCATTGTTGCCATAAAATTTATCGAAAACGGTACGTATACCTCACATCAGTACTTCTAACGTATTTTCACTCATGACCCTGTTTTTCATCTACAGATATTTCGCTATCCCAAACATTAAATAAGAAATAATAGATACAATTAAGAACAATAATTTTTTTTTTTGTTCAAAAATATATATTTAAAAATATATTCTTTAAAGTCCAAGTATGTGGATGACAGCAATTTTCACATTTGTAATCAATAAATAAATTGTTGTTTCAGTGTACGTTTACTCGTGTAATGAAAACTTTAAAGATAGTTATTTAATTGGAATGTTTATTAAATTTCAAGCCGTACCAGTTGGTAACCGTGGGGTGCGGTAAAAAAATGATTCACGTATAACGATCGTAATTTCGTTTAAAAGAATTATTACGGAGTGGAAAATTAGTAGCTACAACACGTATCAATTACTCGTAAAGTATGTAAGTCGAGCTTCATGCGGGCCACAAATTCACTGGATGGTGAAATGATATATCTTCCAAGTGAATTTAAACGTAATTTAATATGTTTTGCCGTAATTTATCAATAATAAGCTAAGGACAATGCGGATATTATATATTATGTAACCGCTTTACAGTTTCATCAGGCACAAATTAATAATTAGTAAATATGTAATCTGCATATATAAGGATAGGTGGATCTGGTCAAAAGTAAATACCACTTATTTTTTGTGTGCCGGTGTTATTAGTAATCAATAAAATACATAGATTCCGATATTTACATAGTGTATTTCTTTAAGTAGTGTAATTCTTTATAAATTCTGATAGTTAGGGCACTTAACTCTCCAAGGACAAGATCTACTATCGTTTAGTAATGTGGAGTTGTCCTGAAATCTCTGCTAACAAGAGGGCTGAGCAGCTAGCTCGGATCTGGAGCGCCTTACCAGAGACCCGAACCCATTACTGGAATTGCACGAGGCAGTATTAATACCGCCTATCAAATATTAAAATGGAATTGGAGAAGGAATTGAGGATGCAGACAAGCCCAATGTTTTTTCGATGGCGTGGCTACTGAATCTCAGTCGAAGATCTCTGAACCAAATAATGGGGTTCTGACAAGTCATTGCAAATTCAGAAGGTATCCAAGTTTGATAAGGATAGAGAAGGATCCTTTATGTCTGGAAGGTGGGCACCGTGCGGCTTTCAGGAGACTAAGACATTCTTATGCCTTAGTGAGAGATATTTCTTTGGCGCCGAGGAGCTCCAAAGGGAAGAGATGAGGGACATATCATGAAATAAGATCCTGGTGTTCATGAGAGCGTTGGGTAGAATCGTGGAGTAAGCAAAAAAGACGCACCTGTGGCAAAATTGCCAGGCTGTTGCCGCACTACTATCACTAACTGAGGCAATAATTGAAAATATCTATATTCCTAATTTTGAATCTCAACGTACACTCATCATTCTCGCATTTTAATACTATTTTGAGGAAATGCTTGAGGTAGTGTTATAGAGCATTGGTGCATAATTTATCTAACTAAAATTAATAATTCGCTGAATTTGTATACAAATGGCAACCAATCAATACCTACATGGCGAAGATACTGAAAGTTATTATCAGAACCAACTCCAAAAATTGGACGTCACCGAATATTCTGGAAATACTTCTAAGTCTTAATGGTGTTACCGTTATCGAGCATTTCATTATATCTAAATTAACTATGGAGCTCTTTTCACAAGTTCGTAGGACATCTTTTCATACAAATATGACGTTAAATACAGTGTATTGAAGAAAATTTCAAATAATTTTTGCATTTTGGTAGTGGTAAAAGATAGCATCGAAAATATATAAAATTTTCCCACTAGTAATTTTTTCTACATTTTCTTTAGGAAACTAAACTCGTATTTTTAGGAAATAAATATCATTTTTCTCAAGGACAACATTTCTAGAGTTATTTTACGTTTATTTAATAAACTAATATACAATTTGAATTTGTTATTATTATTTTTTTTAATAAAATGGAAAATATCTCTAAAAATACCTACTATGTGGAATTCACAAGAATGATTAATTTTATAAAATATCCTGAATACTATGACAGATTTACAAAAATTTATTCCGGGTTACATTGATATCTGTAAATTTTGATGTTGTTTTATGTATTCATTAAGTGTCTGGATACTTTTACGAATAAAATCCACTAGTTTTCGAGATATGAGTTGAAATTTTTAAGATAATTTCACATTTACTCAAATATTTTGATTGTTGAAAATGGTAGTAATATCTTATATCTACAAATTCGATGTATTTTTATTTTTAATTGGATATAATGCTAAATCAATTTTAATCATTCTACGTTAAGTGTTTTTTTACAATTTGAACATTTTTTATTATTTTTGAAGGTTTGTCTAGACGAGAAATTATTTCATGAAATATCTAAAAAATGTTGATAGAAGTTCAGATAAAGTATTTCAAAATCAATTGTGAAAACAAATCTTATTTATTTCATGAAGTTGTTTTTGCTTTGTTCTGTAATCTTATCTGTTGTGTGACTAAAATCTTTTCAAAATCAATGAAAATCGATGGAAAGTCGATTGAAATGGATTTCATCGATTGTTTTAATCAATAATTTCTTGCATTTTATATGATTCCATTTATTTGAATCATTTATTGCGAGTTACATACATCAGTTTGCGTCTCCGTTTCTAAGTACGTGTAAAAGCGCTTCGTTAAAAATAAAATGAAGTATTCAACTACAACGTCGCGTCTTAATGTTATCACGGCAGTAAGTAATAGTCGCCACGCCCTTATAATTAATTTCACGCCACATATATACCGTGCTAATTCCCTTACATTTGCCTTACTTTTGTTATAGAAAATAATATACATTAAGCCTATACACCCCCGGGTTTTCACGTAAATCCACCATGATTTACCATGCCCCGAGAACCAATTATACATATTTCTCAATAATATTTATAGCTACCATGTTTATGAATCTCGAGGCTCAACGTTTTCATTTAAACTAAACGTCTTCTATGAGTAATGATTATGAGCTGAGTCTCATGACGCTCCTTCGGGTATCGCTTGCCACTGGCATTACTTCAGGATGTAAATTTTAAGTTACGGTGCGGCAATAATCGAAAGCAGTCATGTATATTTCAACGTTATGAACATTATGTGAATAGTTAATTAGATATGTCTATGTGTGACCAAACCTATACAAAGCTGAATAGCTGAATATCAATATCAGAAGGATATTTTCAAGTGTTTAGTTGTTTCGTTGTCAATAAAACCATCTAAATTTCTGTAAAGACTTGCAAAGCAATTATACAGAATATTTTTTGATAGTTCTAAGAGCCATTTAAATTTCGTTACTTTTATCATGTGACACAAATTACCCAATCATTCTCATTCAGGGATATTTTCAACCACTATGCTCAATCAACTAACGCGCTAATTAATATTATTCTGACTATAAGATTATACCATTTAACAGCATAGTATTTAAAGCTACTCTAGATGCCCGCGATGCAACCAGGAAGAAACTGTAGATCCATGTAAACGTAAGACCAATTCAGTTTCGTTAAGTTTTTCAGAAGTAAACCCAAAAATATTGTTCTACTTCTAAAGATCGTATGTGTAAATTCTACCATATTGCTGCTGTGGAAAGAAGCGAACGATGGCTTGCTTTGAATATAATCCAGTGTTCAATAAAACTTGCCAAGGCGTTTCAAAAAACTGTACAAATAGTAAATGGTTGATTGCCAATAGTGAAAATCAAAGCAACCCTGTACACCTTTTTGAAACGCCATTGGAAAAAGAAAACAGAAAATTGGTATGACAATGTCCCTGTTGGAAAAAATACTATTATTAATGGATGGACTACATCGTCTGCTCAGGCTATTAGCCTGAATGCAAAATACAAGAAGATATCATACCCGCAAATATTTCTTTTTAGTTCAAATAAATGAGTTTTTAGTCACTACTAAGTGCGTTTTTTAACATTAGCATGTGCATTTAGCTTGGTTCAATTATATTTTGACTTTGAACTTCCATGTTATATTTAATTAGTTTCAGCAAAACTTCCATATTTGTATAGTTTGGGCAGAATCTACCATCTCTCACTTTTTACTTTTAATATTTTGAACATAAAACGAAAATTTTAAGTTGACACTGATAAATAATCCAGACTATTAGTCACAATTACTGCAGTGCTACACACATTCTCTCACGCATTTTCATTCTTTATTCTAATTTTTTACAAAATATTATCACTCCACATAATGTATACTATCAGAAGAACTTGATGTCTATTTTTATAATAGTAGGTATTCATATGACACAATACAGACAGCATGTTATTACTGTTGCCTTATTGGGCACAAACTTGATTTTGCAACATTTCAACTGTTAAATTTTCAGAATATGGGACGGAATGAAAGGCTAAAAAACAGAAAGACTATTTACCAAAGTTTCTTTAATCGAAAATCATGCTTTGATACTAGCAATATCTACAATTTTCTACCTTGTTACTAGAATTACACTGCATAGTTTGTTTTTTAAATTTGGTCGATGATATTCCTTAAAAATTCCAGTATATATTTTCTTCAGAGTAGTTGAATATTTTGAATAATTCCACATTTATTCAAAGATTTCTGAAAATGTGTTTGATGTGGATTCGAACTCGTAGCACATAGTTAGTACTTGAATCAAAGTGGGCAACTGCACCCAGGTTCAATTCCCGCGGTCGGAAGACCGTAGCTGAGCTATACTTGTAAAGAGAATTGCCAACCTCTGAGAGTATGGAAGATCGTTGGCTTGGGTTTATGTGAGAGATTGGTAATCTCCTTAATTAAAGACATTTTCTACGGCTTCCTCATTTCTGGACTGAATGGTGGTTAAGACCTACCAACGTTCCTGGGCGCAAATGGGGCCTAACTAATAATAATATGTCGCCCACTCTCCCGCACAAGGCTTCGACTTCTAGGCTAATCCACGTGGTTTGAATGAGGGGTAGAGATATCATTATTTTTATTATTATCTAATATAAGAAATATGTTAGCCAACAACTACAGTTAATTTCTGTTTAAATTTTTCGCGGTTAAACCAACCAGATGTTGAACAGCCTGGTTGAACCAAGCAATTACACTGCAAGTGTATTACCGGCGGTGGACTTGTTGGTGCCACTATCATCAATATCGTCATTATTATTACTTGCATTTTCTTAGAATAATTATTGATCCATATCAGTGATCACCGATACTATTATAGCCAGTCATAATTTTCCAATACATATTTTTGTATTCTACTTGTAATAAGAAGGCATAACCATACTTTTAATTACAGGCATTGTATCGAAAAACTTTTCTGAAGTTAGCTTCGAATAAATAAGTTTTATATGACTAGAGCTAAATATTGAAGAATTTAAAAAATCCGTAAGCTATTAAACCGACGATATTTATAGACCTGATCAACGCACAATAAAAACTAAAGATATTTAATGATTTAACGTTTTATACTCGGCTTATAAAGCAGACTGCAACATACCTCCGCCCGTAATTAAGCATCATCGTATCTAAACAAAAACACAACCACCTTCGTACTTTCCTTACGTTAATGATATTTCTAATAGGTATGTAAGCAATTATATTTGCCTCCGCAGTATTTATCAATTGGCTAGTTCCCTTCTGAGTGAAACATTATGCTTATCTGGAGAACAGTAATGGCTGTTTTAATTAATTGCCATATTAAGTGACACATCGGAATATGCTAATCAAGCGAAATGCACACACATAGATAATTCCATGTACGTTGACACTGGGCAAGAAAAATATTACCGCTTAAAGGAGTCCAGGGGCGACTCGGGAGGAATAGCATTTCTTTTCATGGTCATAGTACTTATATTATTTATTTTACAATGTAGAAATACAACCGGTTAAATAGTTTTCAATAAGTTAGTATCAACAGAACACATGAGGGATATATTTTCTAAAGTTGCAATATCAATGAAAAGCAAATTTACAGAAGGGAAAAATCAAGATGTATTAAAATACGCATGGAAAATGGAACTTATTGCAAAATAATTTATATTTATGTTCAAGTATATTCATAATTTGAAATTAAAAGAATGGATACTGCTACTTCTGCAACTATTCTTTAGATATTATAAGTTCTGCAAATAAAAAATTGGGAGATTGTCATGTGATGCATTTTTTGGTTTATGATTGGACTTCTGAACATTGTACCTTTTGTAACTTCACATTTGACGATTTTTGTCTCAGTTCCAGAAATGATGGCAGAACTAATTGAATTTCTTCTTTGTCTTTCTCAGAAATTGTCTTGATTTATCTGGTAATATTTTCAATGAAGCTACTTTTGCTGTTTCTGTGAACTACTGTATAGTATAAAAATATTCAAATATTGTGCTCTTTCAAGCAAAAATAACATCAAATTTACCATTTGTAATATTTATATCAACAGAGCAATGTTGTTACTAACACAATAACCTAGTTAAATTAAATATAAAAAGAGTAAACCAAAAAAATTCTGACCAAGAATTTTGTGGAAAAAGTGTCCTTAATTTGAGCTGTGATTTTTTTTTTTTTTTGGGAAAAGGGTTCTAGAATTAATCATTTTTAAGACATACAAATAGAGTTCTCCGCAAAAATCGGAGTCTAATTTTCCCGGCTACAATTATGAATAACTATTCGTCAAAAGATATGTCCAGTTTATTCAGTGACCATAAAAATTTAGATTATAAATCGCCCGTTAACAATCGCGCGACAATTTTTCCACTGCCAACAATACATTTGATATCATCAATTCATTAATTCATGGCCTCCTTGATTAGTAGACGGAGTCGCCACTGAAACTACATTTTTTTGTCCACCTTCAAGGCAGTTATGGGCACACGTAAATAACCTTTATCTCGAAGGCAGTTTGAAATAAAGGTTTATTAAATTAATGGCCCTGCAAAGTGGTCTGATTAACTTAATTAAATTAAGTGATGTAGTTATGTGCGATTATTATGCATGCTGGAATTGCTTAAACGACGGCTATTTCGTATTGTCAGTTGACAATTGACTAAGTGGGCAACGGACTGTCCCGACAATTTCTCACCGTGTACGGGTAAATTTATCACAAAAATTAATGTCGCGCCTGCGAAGGGTTACTTTAAATAATTTGCTGTCCAAAAGTTAGGGATGTTGTAGATGGGTTCATAAACAGGGATTAATTTTCTAATTTTGTGTGAAATCCTGCCTTGCAATTATGGAAACGAAAAAAGTTGGAAAACATCTTTATTATTTACTTTATAATTTCACAGAAAAATGTATAGTTCTTGTAAAATTCATTATTTATAATATACGGAGTTTTAGAGGTTTGACTGCTATAACATCAATATAAAATAGATAAAGTAATAAGTCGGGTTATTATATCAATGAATTTTATTACAACGTGGCAACAGTGCGAACACACGCTGTGCCAGGCGAGCGGTTTGTGGGTTGCCTATCACATGCCAGCTTTTTTTCAGTGATAACTGCAAAGATAAACAACTATTGTGAAAATTTATGAATTTAGTGTTCCAATTTTATTTTTGTACAGAAATTGGTAAAATTAACGAATTATTTAATATTAAATGTTGGTAACTTTAAAATATTAAAACAGTAACAAATCTTAAACAAAATAGAATTTTGTAAAAAAAATAATAATAATAATTTAAGTAGTAAAAATCAAAATACAATGCCAGTTTTAAATACATAACCAACACAAGACATAGTTACAACATATATTCAAAATGTCCACCGTTATTATCCACACATGCACGGCCCGACCTAGAAATTTTATAATTATAAGTTACCAATATCAAGAAGACGTTAAGAAGTTGAGTTGAGATATTTCAAGGAATGTCCCTATTATATAGCCGCCGTTGGACAAAACGATCTAAATAAATACGTATTGCTTTTGCAGAATTACGGCGAGTTTCTCCATGAATTAATAACATATCGTGACACTAACATTTCAACAAATAAACAAAAATTAAGGGAATAGGGATACGTAAAAGACTTTGCAACAAGCGACAGACACTTCGCAGTTTATATACCAACTTGTGTGTAGTCACTGTACTTTTCGCGCTGTTGCCACATTCCGCGGTATCAACTTTGTTGAATTTTATTAATTAACGAAAAAATTGTTTTTATTAATACTAAACATAAATAAATTGGAGGGAGGGATAAACACTGCATTTTGTGGTCATTTATATCAGAAAATTATGGTGAGAACCTTTAATCGAAACCCAATTATCAAAATAAAGTAATATTTAATGGGTGTTTACTTTATCATGTAGTATATAATGCTGACTAATTTTATACAGGATGTTCGGAATATAAGTGCCGATACTAAAGAAGCTTGAATATCTGTCAAAAGCAACAAAGAAACTCTTATAAAAAATATTTAAAACGAACAGTTTTTCTACAAATCATTTCAAAAATAAAAATACAACTGCTATAAAATGTAAAGCTGTGTTACTTAATTACAAAGAAAGGTATAACTAAGGTTATGCAAATTGCAATATTTTAATAAGCAATGTAAATATGTATTTCTGATCAGTTTTAGTAAAATCTCTGTATCTCCGGAACTATTTATGTGACCGAAAAAATGTATTCTTCAAAAAAGGTTAAGAAACCAATAACGTTGCTAAATGTAGCATCATTAGAGCACCCTCCATAAATAAAAATAGGAGCGTCGCGATGTCGACGTTTAGATCTTCAGGACGGTGTCTGGATAAAAACTTGAAACCACTTTTAATCACTAAGAGCACGATTTTACAGACTATCACTTTTAATTTCCCCTGTAACTTAACTTGTCTGGAGAGTTTTCACTGAATCACCCTGTATTTTGTGTAAAGTGTCTTAAAAATAATAATTAATATACGAATAGCGCAGATAACAAAATGTTACTATTTTTCTTTAATTACAACTTTTTTAACTTCGTCACGTTTGATCATTTAAAACTGAAGCACGCGGTATAAATAAATATTTCTGATACATTGATATCAAAGTTATTTATTACAAATCCGATAAATTTTTATGAAATATTGTAATCATCAATAAGTATTTAACTTCTGGCAATATTTTTGGTAATTTTTAAATATGATTGCGGAAAACTAAAGAAGGTACCTAATTCTTCTATCAAATTCACAATCTTTCTAGTCACTGCAGGCAAGGATATTGATATAAATAGATGGGACACTAAAGGCATCGATCCAATTCGAATACTTTCGGTTCCATCAATCTTTATTCTTGATTCCGGTCCGACCATTTATCATACATATTATCATCATCGTTAGCTTCCGCAGCTCTGCTAACATAATCAACATTGTTTCATTTTTCCTCTGACGAAAACACCCTTCGGTTTTGTTTTTGAAACTCCACTAACGTGATTAACATGATGGAGTCGTCATTACCACCCCTCCATTACACCCTTTTTAAATTAAATATAATATCCGTACTGTATTAGTAATCATAGCCAAATTTTGTTAAAACTGTAGAAACTGACGGTGATGACTTTCGATAAACTACTGCGAATGCTTTTTCAGTAAATACAAACTTCTCTTGTATTATTAACATCTGGTTTTCGATGATGAGCCATTGTGAATTCTGCATAAGCTTCATTTCGATGTGGTATCCGTTTTATATTGCTTGCAAAATATTTTGGTTCCTTTGTTTTTATCCGCTGACTTGTCTCCAGCATACGAAAATAGAATTGACGTAAAAATCCAAAAATACAGACACCTAAGTACCTCTGGCGAATTTAAAATGGCAAAGGTTATAAATATTGATGAGGGCGTGTTTAATAAAATTTTATATCTGTGGTGGTGTAACGATCGACCAAGTCATCGACATTTATTGTCTCTCGAGTCTACTCTATCTAAATCAATGAATCTCGAAAGGATACACAAATCAGAACTGCAATCTGCTTCCGCCACGGTAAAACCAAAACGAATACAAACTAGTCTGGATGGTTAGTATCAGGAGTTGATAATTTAAATTTATAACTGCAGTCGTTGCGTAATGTTATTCATAAATTATTGCTGGTGTTATTGTAATTAATGGTCAAGCACACTTAAGCGTTGAATATGAATCATATTTGAAACCAATTTCCTTGATTGCTTTCATAAGATTACATTTAATATTTTTAAAATAATATTTAATCAAGGATGCCATAATATTCTTGTACAAATCAATTTAATTTTTATATAAAAACTAGGTGACCCAGCAAACGTTGTTTTGCCATATGAATTATTTCTAGTGAATATTTTGGTAGTCTGCTGTGTTCTCATCCCTACTCCGTGCTGTTTACTGGGTTAGAAGCACAAACCTAGAAAAAATATAGACTGTGCCAGTGTCATATTGCCGGCGACCGCTAATTCATGGCTGCCCTAAAAGGTCCAGAATCACTAAAACTTGGTTTTTATACCAATTTACGTTGGTTGTATTGTAACGTAAATCACATTTGTTTACTGTGATTGGTCAGATTCGTGTCACATTCTTTAATTACAATTTAAAATGACAGCAAGTTAGTTAATTTCATATTGCAATGCAGCCATCATATTTGCACAACCGCCAACATAAAGCAAATAAAATATCAATTTTCTGGATCTTAGGTTCCTAGAAAACGCGGCACCTGTCACGTGACCTATATCATGAACCGACACTGTCTATATTTTTTCTAGGTTTGTGGTGAGAAGTGACACCGGTAGACGCCTGGCGGGGATAACTGATCTAGTGATAATAATATCGATCAGTTATCGATCAGGGTTAAAAATGATTAAATTACTAAATTGGCTATTAAAAAATAGGGGTTTGTCATAGAAGGGTGAAAATTAATCATGTATTTTTTAATGCCACATCATAAAAGAATAAATATAAAAACTTTCGTCCAGTAAATAAAAATATATGCTTGGGGTGGACTACCCTTATCACTTATGAAAAATAGATTATGACCGATTCTCAGACCTACCGAATATACATATAAAGTTTCATAAGAATCGGTCAAGCCGTTTCCGAGGAGTATGGCGTCTAAATCTGTGACACGAGAATTTTATATATTAGAAGTAAATACACGAACGTTAATATTATTTATTTATTCGTTCATTCATTCATCATTTATTTAATAATTCATCATTCATTCATTAATTTATTAATTAATTTATTTATTTATGAAGATACCAACAGATAAAATAAATATTCAATTACAGAGCAATAAGACTTAACAATCAAATTCGTAAAACAAAAAGAAATACTATGTACAAAATAAAACCAAACTAGATATATACAAATAAATCTAATGAACAACAAACTACAAAAAGGCTGAAACTGAATTCAGTATAAAATCAATCATAACCTTAAAAGAAATTGTGAAAATATCTAAATAATTATGTAAGATATTACAATTTTTACACACAACATGTAACGGAGATTTTAGCATGACGTTAGTTCCAGCCAATGGCAAATAAAAAGTTCTAAATTCTCTGGATATAATCTGTGCTACATTAAATTTAAGCTTATCATGAAGAAACCAGCAGTCAGTATTATTACGTAGAATGTTAAATAATAATTTTACTGAAAACATTGTTCTACTACATTCTAACATCTTAACAAATGTAGCAACGCAGTATAACAAAAGCCTTTTTCAGGGTATAATCAGTTAAGCTTTAAATACAAACATTTTGCAATTCTGCTCTGAATAGATTCCAATTCCACCTTATGTTTAAGGTAAACTGGAGACCACACAACGCTAGAATATTCCAACCGTGATCTTACATAGGTAAAAAATAAAAACTTAAGACATTCCACACTGTCAAAATCTCAAAATAAACCCCAAAGATTTAGAAGCCACACGACTGGATCAACATATTTATTTATATTATTCTTAAGCTTCAAACAGTCATCAGTCGAGTTTATTTTAGAGATAATTTTCACATTTAAATAAAATATGCTCGCTTAGTCATTAATAAAAATCAGCAATAAGAGAGGTCCAAGGGCAATCCCTTGTGGTACTCCCTATGTTGCAGAAAATTTATCAGATTGATGACCCATATACTTATTCAACGTACTGATATATTAGATAAATATGACTTTAATGAAAAGGGCAACTTATCACAGAAACCCAAAGTCAACATCTTGACGGCCTTAGAGAAGCCATTGTCATCCAACGTCTCGCATAGGTGTTGAGTGATATAAACTAGATTCGTCAAATCAGATGTTGGATGTCATCATATATTGCGAGTGCAGAATTGTCACAAATACCTTCAAAAAACTAGACAGTACAGACAGTTATTGGCCTATAGTTTGATACATAGAGGCGATTACCATTTTTGAAAATAGGACAAAGTTTTCCTACCTTCCACATATTGGGCAATGTATATGTTCTGATTGCAAAATTGAATACAAAATACACTATGAGCAATATTTTTCCAGAGATACCATTAGATAAAGTTGGCTTCAATTTTTTCGAAGCTGATAACACATGGTATTGTGTAATTTCTGTAATATTTGTACTTGTCAAACCATTAAAATCATTGTTAAAATTAAACTGATCATTGCTAAGCTGAGGTAAATAAACGTCTTGGAAAATAGAATGCAAGTGCATTAATAAACCTTTGAGGAGTGTCATAATCTAGCAAGTGACACTGTTGTTTATACGGTGTTACTACAGTTTTTATTACATGTGGTTTTTCTTTTCAACCAACTAGTCAAATTCTAATTTTTAATGTCAGCATTTTATTGTAAGTAAGCCTATGAAAACAGAATTTTGGAATTAAAATTATCCATTATTCTATTCGCGTCTATTTAATTTAAATAGTTAATTGGATCCAATATCCCATCCTCTTCAACTACTAATGCTACTTTTAATGTCTTTAATTAATTTTATTGCTAGTGGAGTTTTTTAAATGAAGAAAATAATGACATTCGACATAGTATCATTCATCTATGATTTAATTTCTTGGCACGTTACCCATTAAAGCTTCAATATGGTCATACATTTTAGCAACAGTGATACTCTTAATTGCAGAAAGACGATTCCAGTATGTAAGCCACGTGGCAGTTATTTCACTGCTCTAGTAAATTTCATTATTTGAACTTGTTAAGGCTGAAATGACTGTTTCACTTTGACGACAACTAACTTGAACTAATATTTACTGGTGGCCGGTTGCTGTTTACCCGCTTTGTCTTTGTATTTTCTAGAGTTTTGTTAATTTTGTGTGCATTAATTTAATAAAAGGATCTTGATGGGAACGCAAAATACCCTTTAAATTTAATTAAAGTGGATTTCCATGTTAAATTCAGTGACACAATAAATCGAAAATAGAAATTTACTACTAAAGTATACTTGTAAATGCTATGAAAAATTGCATCAAAGCAAAGTCTATCTAAACAACAGAAACGTATATGGAAGGCTGTATTCAGTATTAGATATTTAGATAAGACGTCTTCAAAATGATTGAAATTTCTGATTTAATTGCTCTCAGTGTCGATAGTTGATAATTCCTAGAAAAAAAACTATGAACGAAGGATTTTTTTTAACAAAATATAGTTTTAAGGGATTGCTTTGGTTCCATATCTAAAGTAAACCCGATGCATTGTAATATTTTGGACCTTAATATGCAATTATCGAACGAAAACAAAATATATGGTTGTTGGCTAGTTTGAGTTGAATTTTTTTTTCTACAAGCGTGCGTATTTAACAGCTTTATCACAAGCCTTTTAGTTTGAAAAGTGTCATCTATCCCGAACACATACTTGGGTACAATTTTGATAGAAATTTAGGTAGGTGGTGACAAAATATGAGTAAGATTGCTTCTTCATAAATTTAGAACATTTGTTTGATGTTGTCCACTAATTTGCATTTTTTTAACAAAAAAATATATATATATATAAGAAGCAATTTAAAATAACATTTGGTTCTGATTGTCTATGTGACAGATGTTGCTTGACAAATCAATCTACAGTAAATTTCGATCTGTGTTTGCAATTTTATGAAATCGACAATGAATTCATCAGATCAAGAACTTTGGATATTGGCAAATTTCATAAAATAACTGCTTTTATAAGAAGAAGAGAGAATGTTGGATATCATCTGAAAAAAGCAAAAACGTTTGAGGAAACTTTCGTGATGATTAAGTTCGTAATGATTTTAGGATCGGATGGTGCCTGCAGATGACAAGAAATAAGGAAAATCAGTATCAAAGATAAAAAAGACGTGATCACTGTCAATATCAAGGAGAATAATGGTTATTTTTTTGAATGTATACAGAAAAGATACAAGCTTCAAAAGAAACTCCACATTGCCGATTATTTATACCATGTAAATATGGAAAATATATCGTCCAAACTGAAGGCATCAATTCAATAGAAAAAATGCACTTTGAAATCGCTGCCTATTTAGACCTCCAAAATTTCGAACTATTCTCGGGTCACAACTTTCTGCCGTTCTTGGCAACTTTTCTTGCCGATTGTGGAGAAGGTATCACAAATATTCGTTTAGGAGGGTGGAAATCAACTTCTCTTGCTGAAAGGTACTTAGACGACTCTACAAATCGGAGAAAAATACCTAACAAAATTCTTCATTTGAACATTCCATTATCTCAAACTGCAATTTACAGCCCTTAACCTCTTGTCCAGATGTACAATCAGTACAAGAAGACACTTCTTCCCAATATTTGTTCCCCGTATTAAAGCAATCTTAGTTGCCTTGACAGTTTTCATTTTCCTTTTGTTGTTAGACTATATTTTTTTCTGGCGTCAAGATGTGAAAGTTGCATTAAATATTGATTCATTTGACTACATATTAGAAATAATTATATAGTCACTTCTAAGACTTATGAAGGGTACACATTGAGAAGAGTTAATGTTATGTTAATGAAACATTAATAATGTGTAGAGCTGTGCAACAACTGAAACTGAATTAAACGACTCACTGTCATATATATCCACCAAGAACATACAACCCGTTTTGCCGTTAAAGAGGTAACGCAATAAAGCACTTCCCAAAGTCAATTCCAATTCTGTAAACTGGATGTACGATCTGCAACACGGTTGTTGTGTCGCGCAATTCATCATAATGTTATCAAGCTGAACTGCGAGATGTGTACATTCCGAGGCACAAGTGACACTTGTCTGCCCCGAAACAATACATTTCCACGCCGAAATCGACACGTTCAGCCCGGGGCAGAGTTTGGGACGTTCGCTTTAAATTCGATTTCCAGATATACCGAAAAATGTTTGCTCTGGTTAACTTGTTGACTTTCTACATGAGTTGCCTTTCGCAATGGAAATAAATCGCGTTATCTTGCTAACGGTATTTGGGAGGGAATTTTCCGGAGAAGGGGACTGTTTGCAAGTTGCCACAGTAAGTTCCTGATCCATCGCTTTGTTATAAAGTTTACGCAAAAATCAACAATGGTTTCATTTGACACGCGGAATCATTTATTATGACACTATAGTAGGTACAAATTTATGAAGTTAAATCCAAAGATAATCAAAAGTTCAAGTTAAGAAATAGGTACATTAAATATTTGAGAATTTTGAGGATCTTAAATTCCAATATTAGCTCATGGTTTATGTTCTTCAGGTTTATTTTGTTCGCACGTCTTTCGTTTGAGAAATGTAATTACCTTTAGAAATCTACAAATGTCAACTAAACACATTTTAATTTAATTTAACAGCGTCTACAAGAATTGCTCATTAGATTTATTTATTTTCTTTGCTGTCGTCAAATTAGCACTAACATCTGTCAAAAATGAAGCAGATCAACACCGCATGCAATTTCTGGTATATTCTTCTAGGGGTATTAGATTCGATAAAGATGTCGCTGCTGTTTGCATTTTAATGAATATATGAATTTGAACCGATTATTTCGTACATTTATTGACTGTTTGAAACAAAGAAATATTGATCGTTTATATTAACTGCATTGCAACACAAATTTTAACAAATTATTCATTTTCAAACTATTTACAAAAAATTTAATTCAGTTTTGATAAGAAAGAATGGATTTGTTTAGGTTTCCCTCAATAATATAAGGGCTTGTTTACTTTTCATTTGAATTTAAAAAAAATATATATATTAGAAGGCTTATTTCTGAACCACTTTTGTTTTCTATTGCATCTGCATTACCATCTGAAATCTAAGATCCACAACTGGAGGAACTAGAAATCTAGAATATAATGTATAATTCTTCTATTGTTTTGTAGATGATACCAATTGTAAAAAGTCCATAGAAACTATCAATATCCAAGACCGTTCAGTTTGGTCTGTGTAGAAGTATTACCATGTTTATACGTATTGAAGTTACTAAATTTGTTGTTCAATTCTGCTCGAAAAACAAGTTTTCATATAGCCCTGTTTAAGGAAACTTGTGATCTTTTGGTTCTGAGCGGAAAACTATTACAGGTTCAAATTAAAAATACCTAATTATTAGTTTCCAAAGTTTTATTATTCGATACAGAAAGTGTAAGTATTTTCCTTCCATAAATCTAGCTAAACATATTGTTGTTCCTTAAATGACTTTTAAATTAACCCAGTTGTACAAGTTTTATGTTAAATGGGAGTTGATGTTCAGTTTGACAAGAAAATTTCGGATTTTTATTTTGCGGGAAGTTATTTAACTCACTCTTCCTAATTTGCCCGGCATCCAACGACCTAGACCTCAAAGAGCAAGTTTTTAATTATCCCTTACTCCCCAGAGATTCCTTAATCGGACTCATAAGTGCTGTCACTTTCATGGCTTACAGCCTCTGAATAAATAAACTCATAAAAAAGTTTCCATCTTCACCCTTCCTTCCTAAATTTAATACATACAGAAGTTCAGCCCTCGAGTTTTCAAGTTGGGTCAATATAAGAACGCATAAAATATTTACGGTCTGCTGAAACTCCCATCCTACCGAAAATGTTTCCTCTTTCATAGTGTAATATTTTGGTAAACACCGAACTCGGAGTTTCCCAACATTTTAAGTCAAAACTTTCCGTACCTCGGCGAGTAAGGGTATTCAGATTCGCCCACATTCAGTTATGTTCATCACCGTTTCCGGTTGGAACCATGGGACTTTCTTATCAGCGGATTACCCGAGCGTGGAGTTGGCGGCAACTTCGCGGAGGGACTGTACGCGCACGTATCCGAAGCCGGCGGTTAGATGGGGTTTACTGTTGCATAAACCATTTAACATACATCTATGACAAAGTTAGCGAGCGGGGATTCAAATGTGTATCAAGCGTCAGCAGCAGTGCAGTTGTAGTTACTCGTGATATTCAGACTCGTTCCCTCCAGCCGGCATAACTCCGACATGGCTGTTGATAATTGGATTTTTGAAAAATTGCAGCGTCAGAATTGCAAAGGTTGGAAATTCAATTGCTTCATTAACAAAAATTTACACTTCTGCATGATGTAGGTACTGTAAAATTGAGATAAAAATCTGATGTAGAATTTGTTCTTGCGAATTTGTTCACAGGAATTCTGTCATGTGGAAACAACATTTTTCAACAGACTTGCGATATAGCTAATACCAATATATTATCGAATGATTTAATCAGGCTCTCGAATGCTAGTATGCACTGAAAAAATATGCAATCACGAGGATTAGCCCAGAAGGCGAAGACTTGTGCGGTAGAGGGGGCGGCATATTATTATTAAGCAGGCCGCATTTGCGCCCAGGAACGACTTACGTTGGTAGGCCCTAACCACCATTCAGGGCAGCAATGAGAGAAACCTGGAAAACATCATTAATTAGGGGGGTAGTCAAATGTCAACCGGTGTCAATCTCTCACATTGGCCCAAGCCAACATTCTTCCACCCTACCATACCCGCAGAGAGGGGCAATCTCTCCACGAATATAGTTATATATGGTCTACCGGCTGCGGGTGTCGAACCCACAGCGATCCAGTCACCTCGATTCAAGTACTGACGCCTTAAACCGCGCGACCACTGACCGATAAATTTATCGTGATTATCATTGGCTTTTTATGCCCATAACTATCATGGTATTTTATTTACAATTTGTAAGTTACTAACGTTCTGTAAAATTTCAATGTATTTAAGCAGATAATAAATTAATAATTATATGTATTTTTACCGTGGAAATTACGTATACTCAAAATATGTAAATTTACTGATAATTTGTAAAATGACAATGTAATTTTTCATTTAATCTACGACGGTGTCATTATGACATATTTAGCATCCTCATTTGGATGTTATTATGGCCTTTATAACAGTGTCATTATGAATTTATAATCATACGCAAACTCTAAATTAAAAAATAAAACAAAACAAGGTTAGTCATCACTTTTACTTGTTATTATTAACTATAAAAAATCAACATTTATTTATTGTAAACATTAATTACAACTTCTGAACAATTTGTTAAATTAATTCTAGCAGATGATACGTGGCCTGTATTTTTAGAACATAAGTTTATTTCCCAAGTACTTGAACATGTCGAAAGGCCGTCAATGCCTGAAACGTTACCCACTTTCTTCTTATTTTCGTTGGAATCTTCTCTATAGCTCTCTGCCAATGTGTTAGAGCGCCAAACACCATGCCTCTTAAAAGTATTAATGCCAGCTGGCTGCTTAATGCATTTTCCATTTCTGTATGTATCCCACAAAAAGTATGAAGTCACGAGTATGATCTGTGCTGCTTGGCCTCATCGTTATATATCATCTAACCATTTCCACCGTATTTAGTCAATGTTTCCGTTTGTGATAACAAAATCTCGTCATATCTTTGTTGTCGTAAACGGAATAATGATGTGAATGCATTGATCTTCATCCTTAAAATTTTGTAGGTGCAGATTCAGTACGCCTGCATACACCTGTCAGCCCCAGTATTAATGCCACTTTTATCATAAAGTGAGTTCTATCGTCGGCTTCCAGCAAAAAATTAATTCTATTTTTCTACATCTTTTTGACAGAAACCCTCCCGATTTTCCTTTTAGAAACCCAATTAAATGGACGTACTAACTAATGTCCGTATTTTTCTTCACTAATACAACTGAAAGTAGCATATAATAATATACCCAAAGTGACGAAAGCTTGTTATGTTTTGAAAGATTCGAAATATGCCAGGAGAACATTTTCCTTGCTGGTACTTTTGATTCCTTTCCCACAACATAAACATGTATTTTTTAAATAACTTTCAGAGAACCTCTCATACACTATTTTACAGCACAACTAAACTGTATACATACTTGTAATGCATCGCACCACTTTTATTTCAACTGCGTTGCAATATCTATGACGCACATAATTGTATAGACAAGCCGACCATTACTGGATCGGGACGCTGTAGGCGCATGCGTTGGGATTAAATTTACAGAACTTTACACACTTTGCTGCTAAAATTACAGTGAAATAAAACTGTTACAATATATTCTGTTATCATAACATCAAGTATTGTGTAAATATAAATAATTTTACAGTTATTTTTTACTGTTCTGTTAGACATATATATATATATATTATTGAAATCAACTTTAATAATGGATAATTTACAGTACAACAGACAAATTATTTGTACTTAAAATGGCGTGTTAAACTAATTACAAATGTCGAGATATCCAGAAAGAACTATTCAACACTTTACCGTGTTTTCTCTACACACCCATCATTTAGCTTGATGTAAGGACATTTCATCCATCGCGCCGCTCGCAAAGCCATTAAAGACGATATTAATCAATAATTTAATTATAATTTGATTAGACATTAATTAAAACAACCTTTAAGCGTTACCAAGTTTTTACTATCATATAAACAACGCAATAAATATGTTTCTAAATTCTTTTAAGTGAACATAAAAATCATATTATTTTTATTACACGCGGAAGATGCATTGTTAATATTCAGGTGTTATACAACAAAGAAGAACTTCCTGCATGTTAATTAACGAAACGGTAAAATTTCTGGGCTGTTTTGTTTATAAAATCCTTACACGTCATAAAATATTTTCTACCATTGTCATAAATCTAATCCATTGGATATTTATGACTTATGGATTCATCTGTAATGTTATTTATTTATTTAGTTACGGTACAGCTACCCAAACACAGAAGTCAATAACAGTGATATTATATATTAACTTAAAAGACAAAATTGTCAAAAAGTAATTGACTAAAATTAAACAGAAATACTAGATGGCAAACAAACAAAATCGATTTATTAATAATTGGTGTTAATAATTGTCTAATATCAACAATACTTTTCTTAGATCACTTATAGTGCAATAATTAAAAATTTCAATTTTATTTGCAAGGAAATTGTAATTGCCATACATTACATAATACTGGGAAAACTTGAAAATGTTAGTTTTCGGAGTAGGCAAATACAGGATGCTCTCAAAAGAAGTAGCACAAATGGTACCGTTAATTATTCAGCTTAAAGGAACACGTTTGCATAAAAGTGTAATGTAATGTAATAAAATTATACTTACATTTTTATGCAAATGTGTATTTAGCTGTAGATTCACCGGTACCATTTGTGCTACTTCATTTGGAAACACCCTGTACGTATAATAATGATAAATTTTGACGGATAGCAACGTTACTAACTAAAAAACGAAGAGAATCAAAGAGTGGGGGACAATCAATAATACTCTGAAGAGAAATACATTATTAGAAAACTCCTATTCAGGGTAAATACCATCGCTGTTGAAGCACAACAAACTTGACGGAGAGTCTCTGAACATATTCAGTTTATTGAAGTCCTGTGCGTCTCATTTCGAGAATTCCATACTACTGATGCATATTTGAGCTTAAATCTTACATAAGCATTAGGTATAGAAGATAATTAATGTTTCAGTACCAGTAAACTGTTTGCCATTTCGTGAAATAAAACTTAAGCTCCTTGAGGCACTGGCCACCTTATAATTTATTTACATGAGGTATGAAAGTCAGTTTTGAGAGCCCATGGTAATTCTTAAATCTTTAACATTTCTGCATCGACTTAACCCTATGCTATCAACATAATAATATACTTATAGAATATACTGAACTCATTATGGAAACATGTGATAACGTTGTTTTTTGGATGTTAAGGAATAAACTTATTTTGAACACAGCTGAAGTAGATAACAATCCTGAATAGAATTTACAGATAGAAATAACTTTAGATCATAGACATATAGGAGAGCTTTGCACTGTAGATCAGAAGTAAAGTCATTAATAAAAATGCAGAACAACAATGGTCCTAGAACATAAACTTGCGGGACACCTGATGTAGCAGATTTCGACAGAGTGAAAATGACGATTTCGCATATACTGACTTCTCATGTTCAGATAAAAAGTTAATAAAATTGTCAGTAAGGCCCAGACCAGATAATTTTTGTAAAAGAATACCGTAGTCCAACCTGTCAAAAGCTTAAGACAAATTAGTGTAGATGACATTAACCTGACTAGTCTGATACATATTCTGACTAATGTATTATGTAATATACTAATATACTCATTGTAGATCTTCCTGAATCCAATCCATACTGATTCGTTGATAAAAGATGTTGCACTATCTCAAACAATTTAACAAAATTATTTATTATTGATATTAATTTTCACCAAGACATCTTTTCTAAAAATAGGAATACCCTTGGAAATTTTCCATGTACTAGGTAACCCCTTCCAATATCAAATTAAATATTGTACATAGTGGGCACGCAAATAATATTGCACAATGTTTTAACAAAAATGCTGAAACTTCATCTGGACCTGTGGTACAATTGCGTTTAATTTTTTTAAATTTGCTCCTCAGTACATAGAAGAAGTGACAAGTTCTCCATAACAGGAACTAAGTTGATATTAAATTCTTATATGTTGCAAATGAATTCAAAATATCTTGTGGATTATTATAGCAAATGTTGTTGTAATACATAGTTTCAGGAAAATCGATTTTTTTTAAAGAAATGTCCAAAATGGGTTAGAATTCGAATGAATTTGATGCTCAATGATTTAATATAGACAATTTGAGTTCACCGATTGTCGTTTTTTTATTTAGCCTGAATTCTCTGAAGTAAAATATATCATTTAAATTACGGTTTCTGATTTGTTTTCCTAAACGAGATTTAGGTTTTATATCAGGTTATATTTTTTATTAAACCATGGTGAGTATTTTATTTGTTTCAAAATAGTTTTTGGAACGCTTTTCCCAAACAGGAATTATACTAGAATTAATTGCTCACTATTTCTATTCATATCTATTTCTATTCTAATTCACCAGGTACTTTTTGTTAGATTATATTTCTGTCACCATTAGATTTCCTTGAAACATGTAATTTCTATTTGAATATGCGTTCTATGATATAAAATTAATATGTAGTAACTACAAATCTTTTGTAAATACGTCATATTAACAACACTAATCACTCTAATAATGAATAATTGAGCTTCAGTAACAGGCATTTGCGTACGTAATTTAATTTATTAAAACGAGAGTATCCGCACCTGTTGGACTTGGGGGGATTGTAAATCCTTGTTAAGTGGCTGTTTTAGATTAATTTGAGATTAATTAAATTCATATATCCTGGTTTTTAGGATGATGATATAACGTTTAGTCGAAATGTATGCAGCAGTTTAAATGTTCTTCGCTAGATAAAGAAACTGTTGTAAGATGTCATATACTTATAAGAATAAATTATATATATCTTAAATGATATCAAAATTCTAACAATAAAGATTAAGGAATTAGAATTTATAATTTTTTACCATATCATCAAAGAGTGTAAAATTTTTCAATTTACTCACAATATTTTTTTAAATCTAGTGTGTTCCATACATTGCTCTACAGATTTCCACTCAATTCCAGAACAAGAGAGTATAATAATAGGTACATGTAACAAATCTGCTATGTAAAGAAAAGCGCAATAGAACAAAAACAAACAAGGTAAACAAGAAAAAAAGTCAAGTAGCTTAGAGTGAGGATATCCTGCAGGTCAAAAAACATAATAAATATGCAGCTGAAAATTTCACACCTCCACTTTAAGACCAATAAAATGCCTTTATCAAAATAAAGTCAAAACTCGTTACCATGGCAACCAGAATAATTTCCGGAAAGTTTTTATGACGAGGCGATAATTAAGTGGAAATCTTTGAAAATAACATATAAATAAACATATGTTATGTTTAGCTCTATATTATTCAGTTCTTAAATGTCTAAAATTATTTGTAGAAAGCACTATTTCGAGAATACGGACCCGTAAGATAAAATTTAAGTCACAAAATAGAGAATAACTCGTATCACACTTTATTGTCGAGAAAAAAAAATAGAAATGGCCCTATTCATTAAAAATAAAACATGAATTCGTTTATTATTATTTTTTTTCTCGTAAACGGTTCATTTTATCGATAATAAACAAGAGTACTTTTTTTTAGTCTAAGGCTGAAACTATCCAGATTTTAGTCTTTATTATATAGGGTGTTAAAAATTTAGGCATTGTAAAGCTTAGCCCGCCCCTGGTAACCTAAAAAAGCTAAATATGTTTCAAGGACACTATTTTAAGAGTATGCTATATTAAGTACTTTAAAAATTATTCAAGAAAAACCGATTTCCAGCAGCGTTCTTCAGGGACACATATCTTCGTAGGGTGGGCCTGTAGGAAAAAATTATATAGGAACTTGTCATCTTATTATTTCATGTTGCATCTGCACCCGATAGATTTCCCACATTTTTCCGGGCACCTTGTATCAATGAATTTCTGTCAGTGTATGAATATACGTGTTTAATTTTTTTGTTCGTACCCTGTACGTAAGGGGCCCGACAATAATTATTCCTACATATATTTCTCCGCTGCATCCGCCCAGCATCATATTTCAGAAGGTCTTGTATTTCAGCGCTTCCCAATTTGCCTGACAAGCATTACTCCGCCCGTGCTCTTTCATCTCAGGCTCGTCGCTCGACGCCTCCACCTCATTTCTCACACTTATTTTGTTTATTATAGAAAATTGCGGCGAATTATTATCGTGCCCGTAACGCAAAAAAATCGCGCTTTCCCACAGCGCAGCTGTCGTTTTCTTACGCGTTGGGATGACCCGGCGGGATATTTTTCTTTATTTTGCGTGCTGATAATTAAAAACATCGTCTTTGGGTGTTTGCAGGAATTCCAAATATAATAGAAAATTATGAACTCAACTGCTTCATTGAAAAATTTGAAAGTTGGTTAGGTAACACCTTGTGCCAATATAATCTGTAAATAGCTGGTTTATTTAAAGTTAATATGTTTAAACCTCTCTCTAATTTCATTATATTATGTATTATTATATGTTATTGCAATATAATAAACAGCGGGATGTATAAAATATTATTTTTTAATAATTTTCTAATCCCTAATTTTCTATTTTCTAATTTTTCTAATTTTCTAACAGGCAATAATAGAAATTTACGCTATAATACCGGGTGTTTCTTAAGCAGAGGTCAAAAATTCAGGGGCGTATTATGTATGTGTGTTCTTTATTTTATAAATGTGGGGTTTTATGATAGCCACTGACCAGCTACAGTGTATCAAAAATTAATTTTTGATACACTATTTTTAATTTTTAAACCGCTTAAAATAATTACCAAATTGTGTGTATATTTAATATGACTGTAGGTATGAAACAAAGAATTACCAATTTTAAAGTCCTACCAGTGGCGAAGTGGGGTATTATTGTTTATTATTTGCCCAAAAAGAAATATTAACCTGTATATTATTACAAATAAAATAGGTCATCATATGCGTCATTAAATTATCTTCACTCTTTGTTTCTATACACTTTTTTGTATTCCAAACCAATTAACAACAAAATTGGTTTATTTGATAATGTGCATTTTTTCGATACTCATTTCATTCCTCATAATAGTAACAAAATAATTATTTAACCAGTGGAATCACTTTACTATGATATATTATAACATAACAAATGTTAGAAATGTCCACCTTCAGCCAAAATACATGCTTCAGGTCTTCTTGATATTGCAGCTCGAATGCGTGCAAAAAATTCCAATAATACCCACCCATACATTCACAGAAAACTGATATTGAAATCGACATTCCATTATGACATTAGGGTTTTCATCAGACCAAACGTGTTTATTGTGGAAGTTCATTATAGCATCTCTGAAAAAATTTGCTTCATTGGTATACCTACAACATGGCAGCGGTAAATCAACATTTTGTTCAATTTTTTGCAAAATCCAGTGGCTCTTCCTAGTACTAGTATTTGGGTCTTCTTCAATTTCGTGTAGAATAGCTTCTCCCAACTCAGGCGTTCTAACACTCAAAGACCTTCAAGGAATTGGACCTTTCTGAAATGAGCCTTACTCCGAAAGAAGTTGAAAAACATTTCTGAACGTTCTTGGATTTGGGGTTGGATGACTTGGAAATCACAAAGTTCTCAAGTGAAATCTCTCTGTAGTGCATCACAAATTGATTCAAAATTAATAAACTCCTCTAAAATAAAGATGTAGGTATATTTGTTTCATTACTCAGCTAGACTTTAATTCGATTAGATATATTTATGAATTATAAACTTGAACACTACAAATGCATTTATATGGAATTGATTACATCAAACATACTCGTATCATAGCTAGTAGGAAGATAAAACAGCTTTTATAATTCACTCCGTAATAAAATATTCATGTTGTCATTAAAGTCCCATTACCATTCTCTCAACTATTTATAAGTACAAAATATTTTAAAACATCCAAACAATTCAGTTTACCTTTCGTTATCTGTATAAATTCAGACATTAAGTAGATAAAGAATGGAATCCATTAGTTTAGAGAACTATCATTTTCATGTCTATTCTGTTTATTTTTCAATTGTAAGCATGCCATATATACAGTAATAAAGACAATGAATAAATGGATAACATCACACGTGTTTTCTTCTTTTTATATGACTGTTATGACTTCATTATATAATTAAAAAAGAATTTAGGGCTTGATAACCCTTGTTTCTGATAGATAATATATTAATGTTTTACATAGATTATATTTTATTACCTGTTCGTACAGGATGTAGAATATTTGGAGGCACTGAAACATAATATCATTAATTTTTTATATACTGCATACTCCATTACCTTATAAAAAAATTATATTTTCTAATTTTGTTTGTGACGACAGATGAAGTTGGAAAGACAGAAAACTTTTTACTTTTAATGTCACGGAAAAAGTTTCTTCTGTTTGTTAAAGTGTACAAAAATACAGGTTTAACTGAGTTAATATATTATGTAGGATGTCTCTTACTAACCAATTACTAGAAATACAGTAGATTTTATCATTATAATTCAATAATATCCCTGTCAAACGCAGAAATAACTTCTGTGTAGGAAGATTTTTTAGTGCAGTTTGTCCATTCATTCTTCAAATCCAAATATCCATTCTTTTCTCTAAAAGTGTATTGTTCATCTATCATCTGAAAATGTTTTGAAATGTATTTCATTCGCATTAAAAAATATGTTAAATTATTTTCACTGAAAATTACATCTCATTCTTGAAACATTCATATTTATTTCTTGGTTTTTGCAAATATTCTTAGATATACGTATATCTGTGTAAAAATAAATATTTTTAGTTCGATTTTTAGTTACAGTAAATTTACAATTAACGTACAACTAATGTTAATATATGTTGTAAACTATTAATATTTTTACTGTCAGAAGCCAACATATTATTTGAAATTAATGTTGCTGTATGATTTAGAAATACAGGCATCTAAACAACGTATTGTTTCAGTTTCTATTATACTTGTATTTATGAACTATATAACATGTTAATTCGAATACGCCTCAAATGCACACGTAACAAAACATATTATACTTACTCTTTTAGAAATACTCCGCAAAAAGTCCTTATTAATGAAACGTACATATTTGTCTTCCACACCTTAACACAACTAAAACATATTAGGTTAGAGGTTAGATTGATGTGCAATAGAAATCACATGAATAGGTATGTAAATTGAGTAAAAGTAAATAGTTACAATGATTTTTCCATATTTAAAATAAATTAAAAATTTCCAGTAAATATAATGTAAAGAGAACATAACAAAACAAGGAAATTTCCACCCATTTTTATCAGTGTATACCCAGCCACTTTATTTCGTGATTGTTTAGTATTATCAACTTTGTTTGTTGTAATCTTTTCGTGTTTTTGTCGGGCCTAATGTCATTAAACAGTGTTTGAATGGAAATATAAACAACGGAAATATATTGGAATTGCTGTTCCTTCGTCGTTCCCAAACTTTGGTGGATTATTATTTTATCCTCTCCCAATTCTCAGCTTTGCAGCAACTTAAACAACTGGTGATTGGGTTTAGGACTTCTAAATCCAACAAATTTAGTATTATTGTTCGGCCCCGAACACCTGATCACTTCTGTTGTGTCAATAGCGTAGAGTCCAGTCCAAACTATTGGGAACTAACATATAGACACAGTTAAATAAGCTATAAGCTAATTTATCTGTGGTATAGATTTAGATATTGTTGTTGGTAGTATGGTATGTAGATATACAGGGTGTGGCTTTTATAATGTATAAAAATTATAGGACAGTTTATTGACAATATTTAATAAAAAAATTTTATATGAAAACATGATGAAAATATGATTGCCGGTACTGTTACTTCATCAAAATTGTATAATATGACTGGCGTATTACGATTAGCATTCCTTAAAAAAACCATACAATACTTGAACAAAGAACAGCCCCAACATTTAATGCAACCTTATTTAGGCCAGTCGAGCCAAGATTGATTTTAAAAAAGGCTATGCAATACCTCGTGGTTTGTTTTTTTTTTGTCAAACTAGATCAGTGTGCAATAAAGCTTGAAAGGGTGAACATGGACCCAATAAGTTATATAGTGCGTAAAAAGTTTTTTGGCCTAGTGTATCAGTGTATTTAATGTAAATAATAAAAATCACATATATTTTTATACTTTAGTTCACTTAATATTGTTTTTATACAAATTATTACAATGAACTGAGGAAACAATATTACATTTACTATTATCGAACGTGTAGATATGTATGGTTGCGGAAAATGCGCTCACAGTAAATAGGTTGTGCAGATAATGATGGTCAAATGGTCGCATCTCAAGTGCACATACGTTGGGTGCAGCAGCTACGAGAAACGGGAAAATCCACGGAGAAGGACGTAGGAGGCAGGTTAACCCTAATGTCGAACATGCAGGGATCGAAACTCTTGAAAACTAACACACAAATAGCAGTCGTCGAATAGCACAGCAAGTCGATAAAAGTCCACAAGCAACTATGGAAAATAATTTTTAACATCGTGAAATGTTTCCACAGCGATGGATTGAGTGCTTTGATGTTGTATCATGGCCAGCACTATCTCTAGGTTTGACCTCAATGGACGTTTATTTGAAGGAATAGCAACACCGTTAGGTGGTAACACTCGTGATGGTAAAGAATCATATCGTCAGTTTGGAACAAGACTCTCATAACTCAAAAAATGTAAATTTTCAGGAGAGCTCGGTAAAGTTTTATAAATAATCTTACTCTAAATACTGAAAAATAAAGAAATATATAATGTGTGAATCATTTTAAAATGTTTGTGTGGATAGTATTTTTAATAACATTTTTTATTTACTTTGGTGTTTGGCACTTTGTTATTGTTATTTTTGTTAAGTAATTCCGAATTGTGACTCTCTTTCACATATTTTTTTACAAGTTTTTCAACATGAGTTTAGGTAATAAAATGAAATACATTTCTAATAAACTAAATTATTTTATTAAAGTAGACTAAAATAATACAATTTTAAAGATTATTATAAAAATATTTATAATACTGTGCAAAATATTATGGTTATTGTATGAAATGGGAACAAAAAAGGTACTTGGCTTATGAGAATGACTGGTCTATTTAAAAATGTGACAGTTTTGCATATAAATACACATAAAGAAAATAGTTTTTTATTGATATTATTTCGACTTGTGACACTCTTTTCCAAAATTTGCTCATCTCATCTCATTAAACGTCACAGCACGACTAATTGTGACAGTTTTGTCTAAAGCACAAAACCAATGTTGGAGATGTGGCATTTCAACGCAGCGCCATTCGACGGTTATTAAGCAAAGTTCACTTGCAACTCTTTTACACAAAAAAATATGCAATATTTGGAGTTGATACACCACTAAATCTTGAAAAATGAACATTTTTGGTTAAGACTGTCTTGTTCCAAACTGACGATATATGTAATTTCAAATAGATATAAAAAAGAATTAGCTGAAGAAGATATACGAATAATGTAAATCGTTGACAAATTGATAGTTCACCAACATAGCTCCCAATATACAACCGATAACGAAATAATTTGAAGATCCAATAAAAAATCCAATAATATAAAAATGTATATGGCCAACATGCATGTAAAATATTAAGCCTTTAATGTGAAACACTGAAGGACCAATATTGAAAATTGTTTAATATTGATCGTATATTGGGCAGCTACATTGGTGAGATATAAGACAAACAATAGATCTTTAAATATCTCAAAATATAAAGATTTTACAATATTGTGTCCATCCTATTCAGAACATCCTATCTCTAAACTCTAGCATCTAATGATTTTTCATCCGAAAGTACTGATTCTCCCTTAGTTATTCATACCCTAAATAAATCGCATATCGTTCACCCCAACCAGGGTTTTAAATACATCGCCATGCCTCCTCGCTGACGTTGACATTCATTGTTTTTTTGCGGTGGGTGGTATATTTTTGTACCCCGTCGTGTCGACATGGACTAAGCGGAAACACGGGCATGCACTTAAATCTCCCGATATAAAGCCAACTCGATATGTGCCGCGACGCTTCGGTCTCGGACCACTAGATCCGTGTAATTATTTTTAAGAGGCATTCTAATTGATATCCCATGTGGTACAAATTTGTTTCGGATGTTGATAGTAGACGTGAATCCATGTTTATCTTTACAGTATACAGTCTGCAAGGCTTCTACAAGTTTTCGATTAATACACAGGGTGTCTTCTGACTTCGTGTCTATTTTTAACAGGCTGTTTCTTGCCCCATTTTAGGTCCAAACTCATTTGTAAGTGAAAGGTGTTGCAGTTGGATATAATATATTGGAAAGTATTTCACAGACTGATAGAACTTTAGTGGATTATGTAAATATAAAACATTCCTTGAGTTTATACATACAAAAGCCCGCAGAGTAGTTGTTTCCTGGAATTCCTTGTTTGCAAAATATCGTTTCTCGCCGATTGCGATAAAGGTCGACAGCTTTCAATGGTGTCTACTGCATGTAGAACGCTTTGTGTCTGTGACATTTTCAGTCCGGCATGGAGTAGCGAATGGCCGATAGATGTAGTTAGTTCTACACCGCGTACTCATGGTCCCTTCTGTCGGGTTAAACAGACTAAACAACTAGGATTATTCGTCGGATACCTTACCTATGGCATACTGATGAGAGCTAATAAGCTCGAAACCGGTATATGTCTGGTGGGCTTCTGGCGAATGACTCTAGCTGTTGCTATAGGTTTTCCAGGTGTAATTCAATGCTGGTCGGGGCATTAGCCCGCAGAGTAGTTGTGTCCTGGAATTCCGGGTTTGCAAAATATCGTTTCTCGCTGATCGCGATAAAGGTCGACAGCTTTCAATGGTGTCTACTGCATGTAGAACGCTTCGTGTCTGTGACATTTTCAGTCCGGCATGGAGTAGCGAATGGCCGATAGATGTAGTTAGTTCTACACCGCGTATGTATACATACACTAAACCAAAAATGTTTCTAAGACAATAAAAAATTATTCCAGAATTTTAACTCGATATTTAAAAATGGGGCAAAACCCTCTTTTCCTACGGAAAGTGGCGCCTATGAGAAGCACCGACTGCGATGGACTAAATCCATAGATAAAGCTTATATCTGTCAAAAATATCTACCATGCGTTTAAAAATTAAAAAAGGCACTAAAACCTGAAGAACACAAAACGACAACTTAAACACATGATAAACAGAGGATAAAAATTATGACATGACGGGATTGATGGGGAATTTTCCCGTCGTGTTGCTAGTTGCCTACTCTGACTCGCATAGGCGGCTTTAAATAAGGAATTAATATAATTTCGAAAAACAAATTTGTCGCTTTATAAATAAGATTGGAATTTTTTGAAAGGCGATTCTCTTAATTCTTAATTTTTTCTTTTCCCCTCTAAAAATATTTGTACGTAGTCATAAATATTAGACTAGGTTAATTATATTTAAAATAGTTTTTAGTCACACGCCCTACAAGCAACTACAAATAATACCTAATTGAAATAAACTATTGTACTGGCGCAAAATAAATTTACCTCTCTACAAAATCAGAAACTATACACACTCACAAGCACTTTCCTCATTCTAGATTATTCTAAATCAAGAATCAGCAGGGGGGTGAAGCTTAAAGTTAGAGATGACCGAAACACCGCTGATAATTGCACCATCTCACACAAACCTCTATAAATTAGTATTAATATACTCAATGGCTGAAGCCGCTTACAGTTACCTACTTAATGTTTTCAAACAATAATATTATGACAATATATTATCAAGCTTATTTGTTCAAAATTGACATGTTTTCATGTACCCAATTAAAACATTCATCGAATAATGCAAAATTCATGCTAATGCAAAAATATTAAATATTTATTAATACAATAGATTCAACGAAGACAGTTATAATCAACAAGTGTACGTTATATTGATAAATAGAATCACTTATTTAATAAACTTTTGCATAAACGGCATTCATTAATATTATGAACTATATTTTTTCCAGTTATTTCCAGATTACATATTTACATATGGGACATTAGTAGTTTTTAAATTCATATCGAAAAGAATGATGGCACAATCATTGTTTTTATTGAATGGCGCGGGAGGCAAGATAATATTTTAAATTTCAGGCTAAATGAGACGTAAATTCAATTTTCATTGAACGGAGGTAATGAAACGAAGAGAACCCTTTATGTGAGAAGGCAAAGGTGTATGAAATATTGTAGCAGTATAAAGGGTTGCGGTGTCTAATACGTTCAGGAAAAACGACAGTAAACACCATCATTCTTCGTTCACGTCTCAAAATGTTTAGATATGATAGCTGAGACGACATTGTCATTCAATGATCGGATATTCTCGCACCTAAAAGATTTTTAGTTTGGTTTTTGTTATTTGTCTACTTTAAATATGCTTATATGGTTTTTCCACACTGGCAACTAGAAATACATATTTAGAGAAATATTATTAGATATATTTAATTGAATAAATTTTCAAAACAATCCATAATGTACCACGACTACTATGGATTGTTATTTTTGTATTCAGGGTGATTCAGAATTTATATAAAAAAAAAAATTGCAGAGAACTGTTACAAATACAATTTTGAAAAAAAAATCAAGGAGGTCAGTTCGAAAATAATTAAAAATACACTTCTGCACGGAACTGAAAACTGGTCCACTGTCACCTCACCTTGCGTAAGGCAAAGTGTGCAGCCGACGACGCAGTGTTACAACTGTTCAAAATTACCGACGTTAGACAGATTTAGTCATTCTTGCACGCGCAACGAGTCGAGCAGTACATCTTCCAGAACTCCAGGCAGATCATTTCCATGGAACTCGAGATACTGAACCTTATGTATTCGATTTGGTAGTCCAATCAAGCGATCGTCGATAATCTCTGCCCAAAGATTTAATAAAAAGCGTTGTTGGAAATCATCCCATTGAATAGCGTGGGAATTTTCAAGATCCTAAACATGAGTATTATGAATGTTATATATCCCATTCCGTGTAAAAATAACTTCATCTGTAACTAACAATCTGGAATTTTCAGCATTTTGTTGCAGCAACCATTCACAAAGTCTATCACAAGGGATAATCTCTTGATATGAATGCTTGCACACGCTGTACATGATGCAGATATAACTGACCCTTGTACATGATACGCCGCACTGTTGATTGGGACATTCCATGTACTTGTTGGCCAACCTCTAAATGTATTCCTCAGCTGCTACAATACGCCGTGGATGCCCTACACCTCCATTTCCTCCACGATTATGTTACAAATTTACCGTGTCACGCCTGCGTTGCACTAGCGCGGTTAAACAAGCTGCATGTACCATGTGTCTACCGAGACACATTCTGTCAGAAGCTGCTAAAGCGTTTTGTATTACTTCACCGTAAATTAAATCGACATCCATCAACTTCGAGTTGCTATACACGTAGGCCATATTTCACCTATTTTTTCCCGGAAACTATATGGATTTTACAACCAAGCATTTAGTAATTATGTGAAGTGAATTGCAAACATGTAGATATAATTTGCAACATTCATTTCAATGTGTTCTTTGTACAATTATTACCACTGCTAGTTCCCCGATATTTATAATAATTATAGTTTATGCGAGCATTTGAAAGACTGGTGTTCTCATCCTCGTTTGCTATAATTCAAAAATACTTTTACTAACTCTTTAAGTCTCGTCATATAACGTTCGTTAGTGAATATATACTTACAATTGCTATTTAATTTACAGTATAGGAACACATGTATATTCAAAATGTAGTCTTTCATGTTTGAAATAGTATACTAACTACTAAGAATTCAATTAGCAATGCTTATATTTGTTTACGTAGAAGCGATAACGTTTAAACAACACTTTCAATTTCAAGCTCGATCAAGTTTGGTTTTGCAACATTATAATTTTAACGATCGTTGCATAAAGTAACCTTTTACGCTTTCATTTAACAATGCAAAATTATCTCAGTAGTAATCGGCAAAGTTACATTTTGTAGCTTTAGGAGATGAACTAAAAAGCGATTGGTAGTTAAGATAATATTATTGATGGGTACGGTCAATTGAAGAATAAGAGCAATGGTTTTGTTTGAGGAAATAATAACGGTTTAATTTTTAATAAATTGCCAGAAATATTTCTAGTCACGACAAAAATATGTTATGTCTACATTTGAGAAGTGACATAGTAAAACAATTTGTGAAATTTTCAGGTACACACAAAATTTAAGGTTCTATATTTTCTTAGAATTTAATTTTTATTGATAAAGTTTAGGTGTAAAGCACTACTAACTATTTTTGTCTCAAGACTGACAGTTCAGTAATCGACACATTACCAGTCATTCCTTTCTTAGAATTGTATCATTATTGGTAGGAAAATCTTGAGTAAAAATGTTTTCATCACCAATATTTCTAATTTCACTTGAAGTATTGGGCTTGTTATATTTTAAGGTTTTGAATTTGAATTGGTATTGTTTATTGTAGCTCACAGATTCTTCAATATATCATTCGACAGCGCTGGTGGATTTCCATCCTCCATTTCGTTTTAGTATTGTAATATCTCCACCGTTGTCAACTAAGATAGTTGTCAAAATCATCCATGTGAATTTGACAAATTTGAAAACAGCGCAACAACTTTGTTGATATTTAATGAAGAAACTTATTAAAAATTATGATTTTTGGTTAAAGACTAACATATTCTCTGTAAATATTCAAATAAAAATCTCTAATTATAATAGGTAAATGAACGATGTCTTATAGTTTTGGTGTTGGGAATATTTACTAAGATTAAGTCTCTAAAATCGTTTATATCATTAACTTTTAATTGAACCAGTTCATCGCTTATGTCCGCTCCAGAATCTGCCAATATTGTTTGCAGAGATGCGCCGAAAACACGGCCACAGTGGCCACTATATTTATTATCATTGGAGAGTCCAAGGAATTCCGCTATCTTTTTTGATTAACTCCAACTGACAGGATACAGTATTTATTACTTCGATATGTCAAGAAAAATCGCTGATGTCGTATTGAGTGGATGAAGTTTTGCTTACTTACCAAATATATCTAAAAGATTGTTACCTGCCAATTTTGATCTATTGATCCCTCAGTAATCGTATACATTCTTGGAACATGAGTTTCTGTATTCGGAATTTTGACACTAATTAATGACTGACAGTTTTATGGCATCTACTGTCACAAATGTGATTTCTTCCCTCCTACATGCGGCAAATACTCGAACGATTAAAACAATTTTGGCTAACAGGAATTCTTTATTTTCAGCTTGTTTCATAAAGCGTTCTATATGCAGCTTCGTAAGAATTTTTGATTTCTTTGGCTGATATCCAAAAGCTTTCGCTTTTAGAAATGCAATTAATTTTGTAAATTTTCTCATATATACGTTTTAGTTCTAGTAAATCATGGTGCGGATCATCGAATATTTACTCCACAAAGTTGACGTCCTTCACGTACTGGATAGCTTCAGGAAATAGACTAGTAATATATTTTCTGAAAAATTCTCAATAAGTTTTTTTGGTCCGGGTTTCATAGTTGTTCTAGGACTTTGTTCAATATCCAAAAACTCGTTGTCACTAATTTTTGGCGATTTTTTTGCAAAACTTTATAGGAAATACAGAGACGCGCGACGTTTGAACTTGACACAATCTTGACATTAAACAATGCATAGACAATGCCTTAGAAGCTTTCAGAAAAAATCTTGTTTGAAATTCGTTGCGAAACCGATGAGTTTTAAGCACTCGACGCATTGTCGAACTCGGCTTTCGCCTCATTGTCCAATTTTGCGTACCGTGTTTAAAATACACTATTTTCGCAACTTATTACATAAATAGCTATTTTAGTTTGGTACAAAATGTCCATTGGCACTTTCAACAAGGTTACAACATGGTTACCAGATATGTTCAAAATGGCTGTCTATTCGCAAGAGCTAATGAGCAAGCTAAATATCATACAAACATAATTAGCGTCCGTGATTGTGGAAACATGTATTTAAATCTGTCAGGGCGTATGGGGCCCGCACAAAGCATTTTATAATTTCCCATACCGGACAAATTGCGCCGACATATCTATCGCTGATATCAATTTACATTAAAATTTAAATAGGGGTAATTAATGGCGACGGATAACAATTAGTTGAAAACAATTAATTAACATTGTAACGCGCCGTTAAATCCGTCCCATCCCGAATTTATGCTTTGCGCTGGCTCGAAAACTGTTTGTCAGAAATCATGGTAGAATAATTATCCTTTGTAATGATTTCTGGCTGCTGAAAATTTAACGGCGCGAAAGCGGTTCAAACAATAGAAATTCATGTGTCCTGGGCTCCCCATTTGGGGCCGGAAGCGCCGACGGGCATGAGTGACATGAATTATGACGGGAGGTCGGTTTAATATCTCCGCCATATACCTCTTTCGCAATTAAAGATATGCTGGGGATGGGACTGCAGATCGTGGGCGCTAATTGGTTCAAATCTTCACTGAGAAAAATTCTCCAAGTAAACTATGATGCAGAAAAAGAAATTATTACCTTAAACATTTTTTTATCTGGTGCAAGTGTCTTAAATATTATTAGGTGTCATGAAGTTTTGTGTGGTTATGGTGTGTACTTCGAGGTGGTATAGTTTGTGTGTTTTGTGTAATTTTAATAACTATTTAATTTTAACTATTTTAATTTTAATAACAAGTAACATACAATTTCTACACGGACAAGATTTTATAATTAAAGACTGCTGCGGGTGAATTCAAAGTTTTTTTTATTAGTATTCCATTCATTAATAAATTGGCATTTTATTTAACCGTACGCTAAGTGTGTGTTTGTTGTTAGTGGATAATCCTAACGGACCTGTAATGAGTGAAAATGTACCTAATTTTGATAGTTTGGGTCAAAAAATTAATGCAAAATACTGCAGCTAAAGCCTTGTCCTCATGGACGCGAAATTCGCCAAAACTTTTAGCGCATTTTACCAACTGCAATATTTTCATCATAAAGCCGTCACTAACTGTCATAGTAGATTGTTAGAAGCTCAGTTAAACTTACTAACCCCACGTAATGATGAAAATGGCAGTAATAATTCTGTTTTGCGAAATTCTCAAACCTGGCACTTTTCCGCCATTAATAACTTAAATCGAAATTGGCGAGAATTTTCGAGAATTTCGCGTCTATGAAGACAAGGCTTTACCGGATTAACTCTTAATAAAATTGTTAACTTTTATAGATTCTACATTTGGCAACGCTGTAGGACGATGGTTATTATTAGCGCCGATTTACCTGGAGAAAAAGGGGGACTCATTAAAGTTCGAAATAGTTATAATAGAATCGTCTCGTAGCCAGAGAATATTGTCTAGTTTCGCAGTAAATTAACAGAAGCTGTTGATTACTAAAAAATTTAATTTTTTTGTGTATGCTCACAAACATTAAGCAAACACTAAGTACAGAAAAACGAATCACACTAGTCACAATACAAAGTAAGCATGTACAATGCACAACTAGTTTGAGGCTTCAGGTAATGGATTGCAATGTTGTCGTACGTTAAAGTTTGCAAGATTTTTAGAAAATCTTGTATTGTTTGCTTCATTTAAACTGATGAAATAAAAACAAATTACAAAACACATTATACGTTAACAGGGTTATTATTTAGTCTTAATTGTACCTTCAGTTAGGTATGCATTTTATAGTAATTGCATTTTAATTTTTGAGTTTTAAAAATAGAAAAACTATATTTTTTTATTTTTATTTACTTGTTCTGGTTGCGAGTCTATGCTCTTTAAAACATAATTAATATGTATAGGCAATATGAACAATATCCTGAATAAATTAGTTATAAATTATTCAGAAAGATAAAATTATAAGACCATGCCCATAAGACATCGAAGTATATAGAAATATATAGTTAGGTTTTTTTATAAATATAATGTTCTTTTTTATTCCAGAGTAATGTGCACATTGAGAAATTTAAAATTATGTCCATCGGTGTTACTAACTTAATACACGGAGAGCATTATTATCTCGGTTTAAAATAATTGTTGCTAGTGAATTAGTTTTCAAAATTTGACTCTATTTTAGAAATATTCTTCAATAAATTCTGTCTAGTTTTCATTTATTAATGTTATATATATAAGGTTATCATCGGCAAACAATAGATTTAATACATACATAATACATCAGACAAAGTGTGGGATCTAATATCAGTCCTTGTGGCACGTCATATTCATTCACACTATTGTAAAATACAAATTGTAGACGATCTATACAATGTTAATATAACATTAAGCTATATTACACTGCATTACATTGCACTGTCTTGAATCACGTTGTATTAAGTGATATTACAATATAATCAACGGTGTAATATGTTACCCATTACGCAGTAAAAAAAGTAACGAAGAGAGGCTTAGAAAGTAAAATTCCACTGCACTTATCTTCTTTATGAGAAAATAATCCGATATTGGTAAGTTACCTTTTGCTTCTTTAAAAGGTTGCAGGACTTCAAAAAGAAATTTTTTTATAATTTTTAAGTCATTTTTTAAACTACATGAAGACATTTAGTAAGGGGCTCTTTCGCAATTAAAGATATGCGGAAAAGACGAGATTGCGGATTGTAGACGGTAATTAGTTGAAATCTTAATTTTATAGTTGTCATGCTTAGGTGGGTTCTAATTAAAATTAAAGGTGTGTTCGAATGTAGCATAACATTTTCCGTATACACTATTTAACACCTAAAAAAATCTCATTCTGCTTCTACTATCCAAAGACTGATTGACGTTCATCCTTGAATGCTTCTTTATTGCTAGGATCCCTCTATCTAGTTCTGCGAAAAAAATGTTATGGTTCGCTGCAATTTGATCTTGATCTTTGAAAGCGATCAGATGTAGCGTATCGAAGATTGCTGATCTTATCGTCATCTGCTACCAAAATAATAATTGATATCTATTCATCATCTAGTAACTCTCTTCTATTGTTATCTTTAAAGTTGATGAGGTAGATAGGTCTCTTATAATGTGTATAACAAGACAATATTTGAAAATAATGGTAATGATTCTATGCCAGTCATATTAATTGAATAATAAGGAACTTTGCTATTGATATATCTTTTACTGGACATTTTTAAGTATTGTAACAATTGTTACTCTTTTACTAGATAGGTTCATAAAAATGAGAACAATTGCTGCATTTTACCTAGAATTAAATTAATAAATTAGAGCAATTGCTTCTCAAGACGATTGTACGATGATGTCAACATTATTAGTATTATTTCTTCATATAGTTTGCGTAATATTTTTTACTTGTTTAATACAAGTGACTTATTAGGTTTTTCAGTATCATCTAACTAAAGTTATATTATAACTTCTTTTTGTGGGGTTTTCTGAACTCACGAGTTTATGTGAATAAGCCGCAGACTCTAGAAGCCCTCAAAGAGAATATCCGTAAAGAATGCAAGAACCTATCGCCGGAAGTTCTGGCAAGAGTAATGGAAAATGCCATAAATCGGGCCCGTATTGTCATCACTTCTGGCGGCGGCCACTTGGCCGATATCATTTTCTCGACTTAATGGAAAAAAATGTAAGACATCAAACAAACATAATCCAAAAGCAGAATTAAAGTTTTTCATTCATAAAAAAATATAGCCAAAGAATATCGGGTGACAACTTTTGCGCCACCTTGTATTATTCATCACTAGGAAGTTTACTTCCCTGTTTCTACTGTCCACATATGGACTGATCTTCTTCCTTAAATGCTTCTTTATTGCCGATGGGATCACTTTATTTAGTTCTGCAAAAATTCTGCATTTGCTGAAATTGTGTTAATTCGATAGGCAATCTGGTTTGAAGTGATCAAGAACCGAAGAATTTTTATCTTGTCGTCATCTGATGATGACCAAAATTTATAATCTTATATCTAATTATCTAGTAACTATTTTATGTTCATTTTTTTCAAAGCTGAATAGGTACGCCTCCTGATAATGTGTAATCACATATGAAAATTTGAATAAGTATTGCAGTAATTGTTAATTACTCTTTTACTATGTAGTTTCATAAGAAACAAATCTTCGACTCATTCATGATGATCATCATTTACATTTGATTCAATTAACAAATTCATTACATCAACTTTATGTCAATATTGTCCAATCTTGTTACCTCAGGTTATTTTCAAAAGTTATATTCCAACATATCTTGTAGTTAAATTGCATCGTACCCCTCTGGTTATGTGATTTTGGATGCACATTTTGTATATGACGAACAGAATCGTGGCAGCTGACAAATATCAAATAACTGCAGAGACTCCTTATTCGTCAAAACTACTTTATCGTATTTAGTTCGATAAATTTATGCGCATCTGTTATAAGAAACGTTGCCTCAACTGTGAGGAATAAGTTTGCAAATTCTTCTTGGGAATAGCATTTTCAATAAATGGAAAACCAGTTATGGTGTACGAGATATGAAGTGGCTGTGCTATATGTCGATTCATCTATCGATTCTACTCCAGGTCTCTATTTAATTTTATAATTATTTCCTCTTTTTGCGCACCGTAAAGGATATGGAATGTGAGGTCCACGACAAAAGTATACTGTATAAGGAATACCTAGTTAACTACTTATTTTTTTTTTTTATTATTACTACCTGTTTCAATTGACATGTACCTATAAAAAGTATTAGTTTAAATTTAAACAACAATAAAAATAGTATTTTGCTCTCTAAACACCTTTATAGTAAGGCAACAAGATAGATATGCAAAAGATAAATTCATTTTTATATTCAAATTTATCCAGACTGACCAATTTTTGTGTGGAAATAGATGTAAATTACTAGCATTATATTCATTAACCTCAATAAAAATTAATGGTCCGCATATTGAAGAAAATGAGCAGGTAAACTGGGCAGACCCTTTCTAAATTGTTGTGCCCCGTACCTTAAAATTATGTCCGGTAATTGGACAGGTTGAATGTAAAAATGAATCTATTATTTATGCCTGATTTGTCAAGATTAAGGTTTCATTAAGTTATTATGCTCTTAGTGCGTGTTAAATCTGTATTTTATGGATAGCATTAATTTAGGAAAATACTGAAATATTGTTAGAAATCCATTATATACAAGATTCATTTTAAAAATAAAGACTAATCGATTAGAAAAGTAAAACAAAAGAGAAAAATATAATGGTTCCAAACAAATACATTGATATTTTCTCTACATTTCGCCTCAAATACTTCTGATATTGTGATGCAAGCTTTTAAAAAAATTACCGCCTGAGATTGTAGTTAATTTCGTACTGAGGTGTTCAACTTTTTTAGAGATTGTAGTTAATTTTATACTGAGGTGTTCAACTTTTCAGTTTCCTCAAATGTAAAGATTTTGTGTTCTTTGAAGCCTTCTAAAGTGGCACACCTATGAAATATTCAACCCCTGCAACCCTCACCTGCCATGCTCATATAAGTGCTGTGCTATTATTTTAAGCCTCGACTATATTTTCCTCCCCTCCATAAATATCAAGCCCCCCACACTGCTGAACAATTTCTACTTTGGATTGTCTCTAAAGTATCCGATCCTCTAGTAATAGTTCTAGTTAAACCTGGACCATTAAGCTTCTTTATCATTTCTTAAATAAAGTACAAGGATGAACATCATTTAGATACTATGAAAAGACTATAGAAACTACTACAAGAATTATTTCTTTTCTTTATTTATTTGTACGACTTGCTGAATATTTCTTAAAATATTAAATTTACTGCTGTTAGTAAAATTCAAATGGATCGTATGTATCCCTCTACACCAATGATATGACGCATCACTTTTATTTCGAAGTCTTTCAAACGATACGCCCAAGACATGACAAGAACAAATTTATTTTCCTTCTATGCACATACATAAGCAGAAGCATATCAAATCCTGCATTTCCTGTTCATTAGTATTTGATGGCGTATAGGAGTAACAACTTCTGCACAGTCTTTGTGCTGCTCGACGATAAAGGCAGGGCCTCCAACGAATGACACAAAGCGGGAATCGATTTGTTATACTAATTCCTTAGCAACAATATTAATTATCAATGCTTATCCGAGGAGGCTGAACAAATGGGGATATTCCGCGTCTCCCGAGTATATTCTAATAGATAATAAATAAGCGCACATAACAGTCATACATGACTGACCTCTGGTAGAAGTAGGTGTAATAAAGTAAGCCACATTACAAGTCTGCTGGTGGTGGAGAATTACTAACTGGAACTATATTTTAAAAAGCTAGCGCCCGGTCTGTCGCAAGCTAATGTGGTTTTCATGCAAATTATTTATATAGACAATGAACAGTGTGGTTGACTTCATTAAAGAGTTGAGTACTTACGCTGCAAATTGCATAGATTGTTACTTTTAAACGTACATGCCATATTAATATTGTTTTCGATTTATTATGTTGTTTCGCAGTATGAGGATAAGATTATTCCTACATCGCCAATTTGTATTTGCGCTATAATCCAATTAGTTTTTTTTAGATATTTGACAGTGTATTGAACAGTTATTCAAAATAGCAATTGAGTATATTAATCATACTTTAAAGCTACTAATTTACTTTAACTAATATTTGCTGATTTAAAGAAAGAAATGCTCATGGTAAAAGGATTACCATTAGATAGTGTTGGCATTGATACGAAATTATTGATATCATGCTTTGATAAACACAAAAATCGATTTGAGACATATTTTTCTTTCTTTCTATAAAGACTTAAATCTGAAGAAAAATATTACACTGTACATTAATTCTTAGTAGTATCTATTCACACGAAAAAGTTAATTGTTCCTATTTCATTTTATTACTGTCATCAAGTTTCATTGATTATTAAGTTTCTTATTTATTGTGGCTGTAAGGCCGGCACTTTTAATTTCCGGGGTGTTATTCCGTGGTCTAACTGGTCGCTGCCAGTAACAGAATCAAAGTGAACGTCCTTAGCCTTATTTAGAATTCTTTGATCTGCCCTTGTTTTTATCTGAATAGGCTGTGTGGCGGCGGACTAGCTAACCCGTCCCGTCCGTATATTGATTTCGGTGTAGTTACAACATTTTCTGGTAAGGCTAGGAATGTGCACTTTAATTCTATTACTGACACCACTAGTCACCTAGGTCACGTTATAACAACGCAGAGAACCACTACAGGTTCTTTTTTATTGTCACAATGGCTTCTGGCTAACTGAAGTCGTCTTATTCCATGGATTTCTTGATTTATTTACATATTTCGATGCGACAAGAAATATTTCCGTTTTTCTAAACACGCTAGAGATGTTGAACTGATTTTGAGTATTTTTATCTCACATACAGGAAAGTTTTAAATAGTATAACAAAGCAACAATGAAAATGAAGAGTCAGGTATATGAAATTAAGTAACAAAAATATTGTGAGACTGTGCTCTTAGAAATTGAATTTTTGCATAAGAATACGTGGTGAATGTACATTAATACATTGAAAGAAATTTTTGAACCCTTTAAATTCTTTGATAGTTAGTCACCATCACCATTGTCTCGTCATCAACATCTTTGTCGTCGTTATTATCATCATCATAGACAAAATTAGGATAGAATCAAGGCATTCAGATCAATTTCAAGAAAACAATTAAACTGTTCAATACACTGATAAAAATGACAATAAATTTATATGTTGTTTACACCATATATTACTGTAAAATATACAAAATACATATTGCACTACAAGAAACTTACGGATAAATACAATGGAATTACATATTTGATGCCAAATGATTTTAATAAAAATACGTACCGATGTTGCAAAATTACACTCCGAATAAATGCATCAAGTCTTTCATAATGAATTGTGAATTTTCAAACAAGATGTAATAACGTTCAATAAAGTTGTTTACACCATGTCACGTGATAACGAGAGAGAAGTGAGGATTTATATTTACTTGTAATGTTATTCTCAAGAAAGTATACTTGGTTTTGTTGTTGTGTTATATTCCACAGTAGAGTATGTACAAATGACCTAACATATTATTTTTTAATATTTCCTTATTAATTATTGTTCTTTTAGAAAACAACATGGACATATTGAGAAACAGAAAAGCAGAAGTATAGCTTAGCCTTTATTTTACTTTGAATTTAATTTAATTTTAATTTTTTAAGTTTTAATCGGTCAGTGATCGCGCGGTTTAAGGCGTCAGTACTTGAATCGAGATGACTGGATCGCTGTGGGTTCGACCCCCGCAGCCGGTAGACCGTATATAAGCTATATTCGTGGAGAGATTGGCACCCTCTCTGCGGGTATGGTAGGGTGAATGAATGTTGGCTTGGGTCAATGTGAGAGATTGATACCGGTTGACATTTGACTACCCCCCTAATTAATGAGGTTTCCCAGGTTTCCTTCATTCCTGCACTGAATGGTGGTTAGGGCCTACCAAAGTAAGTCGTTCCTGGGCGCAAATGCGGCTGCTTAATAATAATATGCCGCCCCCTCTCCCGCACAAGTATTCGTCTTCTGGGCTAATCCTCGTGATTAGAATGAGGGGTAGAGATATTATTATTATTATTTAAAATTTACAAATGAGGTAGCAGTAACTTGGGAAATGCAACATTTCCATTCTGTCTGTCTAAATTACTGTATTAGATATATCTATATAGTTGAAGGTTATGTTACGCAAGACATATATATTTGTTTTCTGTAAATATATCTAGGTATTTTCAAAGTTAACTAGTAGTTTTCTTTATTTACTTTAGTTACATTTAAATGTTATTAATAATTACAGTTCATAATTAAATACTAAGTGATTTCCTTATGATTCTTGCAAAAAATAATGCTTCTGTACGAATATTATTGATTAATATTCTTGTTTTCTTTATTGATTAATTTTGCATCCAAATTACAAGACAGAATGATGAACAATGAATTAGAAAAATAAATATAATATTTTACAAGAAAATTACATAGTATAGTTAGTAAAACCTAGAGTCATAAGTTAATTTTATACAGAACTTCAAATAGTAATTTTCCATTAGAGTTGCACCATTCTGCCGTGTTGTTTCATACTATTGACCTAGGCAATAAACAACCAACAAATTCACCGTGTAATATTATAAATAACTTTTATCAGTGTATTTTACGATTGTCATATGTTTATATAATTTATAATTCATTTAATGCAGATTCTACCCATATAAATTTTAAAAATTTAGAAAATAATTCACTGGTAACTGTCGTATTCACAAAGCTATATCATTTAAAACATCCGAGCATTTAAAATCGGATTGATGTGGTTGCTCGCTTAGTCCGCAATAATTCCAAACAAAATTGTGGTCGCATTAACATTCCACCAAAAGTTCGTGAAATACACGAACAAAATTCATGTTCCTGTAATTGCAACATAACAGTAAAGAAGCAAACAACTTCATAAACCGTTCAGCCGATTTTATAGGCGCCGTAAATTCATTAATTCGATTTTATCTGAATACTCAAACATAAATTCGCCATTATTTGCGGGAAATGAAAGAGCATTTGGGAGTCGGCGTAACGTTTTTTTGTCTTTTGCGGTATTAATTTCAATAACATAAATATCCCTCTCAATACGTGCCGGCCAAAGTTCCAAACTGCATTCCGAAACGTTATTTCATAAATTTGAATTTATTACTCGGCGTCCCCCCGTCGTTTTGCGCCACTCTTTTGTTTTTACTGCGGCGGATAATAGTGAGGGTAATATCCCAACTTTTATTCCACAACACAATGACAAATTCGTCGGCCGGCAATCGCCTCCGCCATAATGCTCCTTAAATTCCATATGCGGAATTAACCCGGACATAAATTATGTCCAGGATTCTGTTTTCGAAATTCTGGGACGATCCCAAGTTTAACAAAGGTTTTTATCGCGGTAAAGATGAGTTATTATTCCGCGCGCCGTTTTGTGTTTGGATAATAAATTGGACTTTTTACGGATGCGCAAATGCATTTGTCACTTTTATTTTCTTTCGCGGAAAGTTTTTCTGTAATACCTGCCCAAAAAGGGCTTTGCGGAGCGGGGAACTCCCCGGTTTCCTTCCTCGCGTTTTTACTGTTCATTTTCGACTTTTCGCTATTGTTTCTTTTCGGCCGGCTTTTGCATCCAGACGCTGCACTTCTGGCATCATTTGTTTTACTTTTAAAAATGGTATTAAGGATGACAGTGGAAGAGTTTGACTATAGTTTTTGCAGAAGTCAGGTGTTCCACAGGGCTCAGTTTTGAGGCCACTTTTCTTTAATTTATTTATTAATGACATTGACCTGGACTTACATGCCAATATTCTTATGTATGCGGATGATGTAAAACTAATCATGGAAATCAAATCTATTGCGGACTGTCAGTACCTTCAAATAGCCTTGCAATCAATAATTACTTGGTGTATAAATAATAGCCTGCATTTAAATCCAGATAAATGCAATGTTGTATCCTTTCATAGAAAGTTAAAGTCGGTTTTGTATGATTATAAAATTGGAGATTCAATTTTGCACCGTCCGAGCACGATTAAAGATCTTGGTGTTATTTTTGATCACAAACTAAGTTTTAATGAACATATTGAGACAATTACTTCTTTATCATATAAAATGTTAGGGTTTATAATACGCAACTCAAAAAGTTTTCATAACATTACTACAATGCGTCTGCTGTTTATAATTTTTGTAAGATCTCGGTTGGAATATGCCTCTGCAGTTTGAAATCCTATTTATAATATACATGTATCTGCAATTGAAAAGGTTCAAAGAAGCTTTTTGAAGTCCGCTTCATTTATAATTGATGGAACTTATTTATGATGGCTTTTCACATGAACTGTTGTTAAAGCGTTTTTCTCTGTCAACCCTTCAATCTAGGAGGGAGCTACACTCAGTTATAATTCTGTACAAACTCGTAAACAATAAATTAGATACCGTTGCACTTCACAATCAAATCAAATATAGGGTATCATGACTTTCTTCCCGATGCTCTAATGTCTTTAAAATGCCTACCCCCCGATCAAACTTATTGATAGCTTCCCCACTTTACCAAATTATCCATAATTATTGTAAAATTGAGAGCAAGGTTGACATATTTTGTTGCACAATTTTGCTAATCAAATCGGTATTCCCATAATTAATAGGTTTTTTCTTGTTTAATTATTACGTGTCTTCATAAATCATTTTTGTTGTATTTTGTTGTTGTAGTTGGTATTGTATTGTAATACTGTTATTTATATTTTTAAATTTTATGTTGTTTTCAACTAATTTAGCCACTGTGTTACATATCAATGTTCTTTTTTTTGCCTAACCTACCCTGTAATTGGGCTTTTGCCTGTTGGGTTTGTATTTAAATAAATAAATAAATAATTGCGGCAAGAATTCAGATGACTTACGTCATGGCTAACGTTACATGATTGTTTGTATTGTCGGTAGTTTATCGCGTTAAAAACAATAATTTTTTTGTAATTTGGTGCAGACATTCAGTGTAGTATTTAGTTTTATTATTCTCACTGCAGTATTTTGATGAAAATATGATGAATTATTCACTTGTTCCTATGACGTAAGTCGTCTGAATTCTTGCCGCAACTATACTTTGTGTGCTTTATTATTATTTTAACCAGTAATAAATTTAAAATTATATTTATGTGTAATACTCGACATAATGCCTTCAGGAACGCATTAATTATTATGTAGAATAGAATAAGATTTATTGACTTTTATATACAGTAGTAATAGTCATAACTACATAATTGTGGAAAATAAAAAAAAGAATTAGCGTTTAATACTAATAAAATACACAAACTGGTATAAACAGTTAGAAATTAAAAATATTTAGTAAATTTTAAAAAGGCTTTATGGCACGTAAGTTTAAATTCTTATCTTTTGCAAAATTACCATATTTATTGTACAAGTTAATTGTTGGTTTGTTACATTTGGTTATACTAATTCGGGAAAATGGAACAAGATTCCCTGTATACCTATTGTTACACTGATGAATATTTGAATGAGTCTCCAAATTCTACAGACTATTGTGCACGAATAATAAAGATTCCTGTATATAGAAGCATGGCAATGGTAAAATTTTATACTTTTTGAAGATTTCTCTACAAGGAGCGCAATAAGGTGCAGCATCATTAAGACGAACTGCTGCCTTCCGAAGAATGAAAGCTTTTTGAGCCACACTAGAAATCTTATCTATATGCGATGACCAATTCAGCCCAAGGTCAAATGTAACACCCAACAATTTAACAGGATTTGATTTCAAGACCAATTTATTTGATGTAAAATCAATATGCCGAGTTTTGGCAATATTAAGCTTTAGATTATTGGATGAAAACCAGGACACTGCGGCATTCAGATCATCTTGACTCAGATCTTGATTACCTCTCATTAATAAGGTTGTGCCATGCGCAAAAAGGATGCACTTACTACAAGGGACGTTAATTGGCAAATCGTTAATATATAAGAGGAAAAGTGCAGGCCCTAAAACCGAACCCTGCGGTACTCCTCCAATTACAGGTAATAGTTCAGATTCTGAATTATTAATACTTACATACTGATATCTATTTGACAGATAAGAACGCACAAGTTTAAGTTCACCACTACGAATACCATAGTGTAAGCAGTATATCAACATTGACCGAGTCAAAGGCTTTCGTCAGATCACACAAGGTAGCATGTGTACTAATACCCTCAAGACCCTCGACTACATCATTTATCATAGATAAAGGAGCTCTTACTGTGGAGAAGCCCTTCCTAAATCCGAATTGTGAAAGTGATATAATAGAATATTTTTCCAAATATGAAAGTAATAATCCAAACTTGAAGAGTTGTTAAGGTGTAAAATAGCTCGGCGGACGTCAGCTTCAATTATGGGAGATATAAAAAAAGAAGGCATAGGTTTACCAAGATTATTTAAGAACGTTTCCGGATGTATATTATTACCTTCAAGAGACTTCACAATTACATCAAAGATCGAAGTAAAAAATGTATTAAATTCATGTTATATCAACACTCAATATATCAGTCCTGCGAGGTCGCTCTGAATTTATTATTCTCCAAATAGCTTGGATTTATTATCCGAATTACTAATGATGTTGGCATAAGATTTACGTTTAGTTTCCTTTAAAACTATCCTATAGTGTTTTTGCAAATACAATATGCTAGCCAATCATCTTCTGAATTACTAACTCAAAATGTTTTTTTACAACGATTAAGGTTTCTCCAAATAATCCTGAGTTCATTGTTATACCATATAATATGAATACTAAAGTAATTAGCATTATTATTTTCTTTTATTTTAACGCCCTGTATCTTGTAAACAAAAGATGGCAGACATAATTCAAAACAAAAATATTATTTTTAATAAACACTATATATATTTTATTTTGAGAAGTACTTGATAACTCTTAAAAAATATGCCAGCACCAAATAGCTTTTCAGAAATAATTATCTAAAGTGGCTAAAAGTTATTTAACCAGTTTTTTCCTATACAACTGCAATAAGCTGTCGAACTGTATATTATATTCATTACCACCTCAATACAACTATACATGTAACCTGCAGGCCACAATGCATATTTGCACTCGTATTATTATTATATGAGGCACCTAATTGGCTTAACAACTGTGTACTTTCTAATTAACCATCATCGTAGTGGCATTCACACCAACTGATTTATTTAAAAAAAGACGTAACGAACCAAACTCATTATACCCCTGCTTCTTTCCCAGCAATTTAAATTTTTATGCCACCACATAAAATACTTAAACCTACTCAAATCGAGATAAGATTCGTTAAAAAATACCTGTTTTAGATAAGCGACACCGTTCACAGGCAGTAATCGCGGAGTTCTTGATTAGCTTAATTATAAAGTAATAATAATGAGATATCGCAACAAATAAAGACTCGCGATAATTTACAATCCAATTAAATGGAGTCGCTTTTTTCGATTGTTTTTCGTCGCGAATTAATTAACTTTTTGTCGAGGCGAGCCGGTGAAAAGGAGTTTCGAAGTCGACGAGTAACTCTATTAGCCGTCTTAATTATTACTTTAATCTAATTAGAAAGGTTGAAGTCGATACTTCAATAAAAATAAAGTTTGTATTTGCTCGATCCCAGATAGTAACTTTAGAGCGGTTAAAATACCTCTTAATTGGGCTCTAAAACTTGGGAGAAATGTGACAGCCATAATAATAAAAATGATATTACTGGTGTATGTTTCCGTTGACAGGGCAATGGTTATATATTTCTAAATTTTAAATTAGAAAGAATATCAATTTCTTTAGCCTTACATTCTTTAACCATATGTAACATACAGAATGTCTTGCAACTCGTTACAATAATTTTAGGAGGTGATCGGATACTTGGTTTTGAATCGATTAAAACAAACATATCTATATACTAAGTGTTTTTAATTTAACCGTGCCTTTCTACAATTATTGAAGTGTAGATGTAAAACAAAACTTTTTACAACAAATATTTCTTTATTTTTTTGTTAGGCATTAATGGATTATTTAAATTATTTCACTAATAAAATCAAAGTGGCTTCGTTACTTACCTAGAACTTCATAAACCTGGTTTTTCTACTTTGTAAAAGCGAAGAGTCAAATTTTAACGTGGATTTTATTTAAACCTTTGTGTCTAGGTTTTTTCAAATATTATTAAAAACTTGCCTAAGCAATGCTCTTTCAGTTCTTAGGAAAAGTTTCTTGATAAACATTCTAGAAATTAGGGAAATTAATCTTTTAGACATCATTTATATTTTTCCATTTATTTTTTTTTTATTGTACTTACTTTGTTCCTATAAGCACTTTGACTTTGCAACATGAACGTAATCATTATTTAAATAAAATTTATGTATATAATCAGATTGCATCCTTTTTATGAAACTGAGAAGAAATTAATTACATGGAATAGATTAATTACATGGAAAACATTTTACTCTACTAGGATTAACATTTATTTTGCATTAAGAACAATGATATTTCAAAAATACAATTAGATATACTCTACTTTATTTTTAAACTAAGTGTAAATGAAGAAGGCAAATTTGAAAAAAGCTGAAAAAAATGCACAAAAAGCAATACAATTTGTTACTGAAAGAAAATAACTTATTTTATTTGCTTTTGGATTAACAAGAAGCAAGAATAATACACAAAATAAATCTACGATGTGGCAACGTTAATCTTAGACTAATATAACTGATATGTTAAAGGTTAGTAGTCGGTAGTGTTGACATAGACAATGAATATGAATTTATGCCGGGATATGTAAACTAGGCCACAAATTAACCAGTAACAAGCTACTGTTTAAGCGCGAAAAATTTGAATCATTCCTCTTAGTTTAAACATATAGTTATTATAGTATATTAATTATAAATCTGACAAAGGAGGTTCTATCTAAGCTTTATATAAAAAATAATTATGTAAACCTAAAATAATAGCATAATTATTGTTGTTTTATATATCATGTTTTGCCGGAATTTGATCTGGCAGCATAATAATTGCAAAATAACTTGTTTGCTTTAATTATACAAAAGAAAATGGAAGACGACTCCATTAATCCATATGAATATTAGGTATTAACAGGTACGCAATTTGTACTCTTACTTAATCCGATTTAAATGGTTTTGAGTTAAAATCGAATTATGCAACCACGCAAGCAGGTGAATCAAGTAGGCGCCCAAGTTATGCGAAGTGCGTCTGAATACCAATTACCAGTTCTCGTGTTTTCCTAATTCCCAATGACTTATCTTGATGGAAAAGTCAGTTTGACGTGCAGTCATTTGTCATTTAGTACGTCAGCCGCATTCTAAAGTTAATTGCCGGGGTAAGTGGCTAGTCGCATGTGTACTTGAAGCACCCATTTTTTAAATTACGCTCAAGATACGCCTTCCTTGCAGGGCATAGAACCAGGCGCGTGTTAAAAATTTAATTTAAATGTTAAACGAGGTAACTTTCGGCCCAACTTGTTTTATACGTTCCAAAATTTCGTAGACACGTGACTAGTGACTAGACTATACATTTTAGCATCTATTTTATTTATTCTTTTGTATTATTATTCATTATAAAAAAGATTTATACAACATAACATAAAAGGACCATAATGTCGTGTTTCTCTGTATGTAGCAGTGTGTTTATCTCATTATGACCTATATTTTTGTTATTATTATGCTATTTTTATAGTTCTATGCCATAATACATAAATATAACTTTGTTTTTGAAGTACAGTCTTTATTTACTACAAAAAGCCGTTACCTATAGGTATCCTAAAATTCACACGTACGTTTATGTAACGTTCTAAAACGTTGTACTGGTGGCTTTAAACATTTTGCGTTAAAATGTTCAACTTTTATATTTAATTAAAAATTTAAGCATATAAAATATATAGTTTAAAGTGCATTAGTAAGTAATATTCGCATTTCATCCAGAATTTGAAGCGAAATGTACGTTTTTTTTTATAACGTTTACCTATTCAAATAATGTACACAAACATATAATATGAGCTTATATTTTAATAACACTTAACTGCACGTTACGTACAACTTTTGTAAAACGTTGAATTCAACGTTTTAAATACATATATGAATTTAATATATTAAACGTATTGTCCAAATGTTATTAACACGTTTTCTACAGAACGTTTTAATAACATAAAAATAAAACGTATAAAATTCAAACTACACATATTTTCAACTGAAGGTAGAAATAAACACCGAAAAATGTGTTTTCTGGAAACGTTTACGTTACGTTTAAATGTGTAAATAGGTTTATATTTTAATAATATTAAACTGCACGTTAAATGCAACGTTTGTAAAACGTCAAACTAAACAATTAAAATACATACCTACATGAATTGAATACGTATATAAACGTGTTATCCAAATGTTACTAGCAGGTTTCAACTGAAGGTAGAAATAAACATCGAAATAAAATGTTTTCTAGTAACGTTTATTTCGGGTTGTATTTAGATGTATAATACAAATTAAGCAGTTTCAATTATTATGGTAATACATTATACAGTTCCGAAACATGGACAATTTTATTTACACAACATTTTTGCACTACTTTGTATTCTCAGAGACTTAATTTTAGTAGGATTTTATTATAATATTTATCAAAACTGCTTTATACTAATGAAAAATCTATGATTAACTTGATTTTCCGAAATGTGAATCAAATATAATGACCACTGATAAGAATGAGTTGCACCTTTTACAATGTTATGCAATAGGTTAACAAACTGTTTTTACTTTAATTATGGTTGCGCTAACATGCATTTTTGCACTAAAATTTAATTATGCAGTCCGCAGGAACCTTCGAAATAAATTACACCGACTTTAATGGTCGTTTTATCGTAAAACCAGAAGCCTGAATATATCACATCAGATTTATATATAAATAAAAAATAAGTACGTATTCTTATTAAGGCACAGGTTTGGGTAGCGGAATTTTGAAATAATTAAGATAAACATCGGTGTATATTTACTGAATTTGTCTTATATTTGCTTATTTTAATTTTATTTAAGAAACTAATTAATATTTTTTTTTTGTTTCAGGTAAGTCACCAAATAATGTCAACCAGAAGATGCACTAATTAGATAAGTATACACCACCAGTAATTATAACATAACATTTACGTAGGAATTGTCGAAATGACAGCTTTCTTACTTCTTATTCAAATTATGCTTATTGGAGTTTGAAATTATGTTCTAAAATATGGTTTCTCTTAGCTTCATTAGCAATATTAGACGACGTAACTGTACAGATGTCTCTCTTCGGCGGTGATAATTGCAGCAGGAAACAATGGAGACATTTCATTTGTTCTACAACTATTATTGACATGTGGAAACATGCCTCAAAGTCAGTAGAAATTTCAAAGCTTCCACTTGGAAAACATTCAATCATTTTCTTTATCCAACAGCCACTACTCATACAGTCATTATTCGCATGCATAGATACACATAAAGGGAAGAATAACACATATGTGACTTATATGTCATAGTCACTAGTGTGTTATGGGTTGTCACGCTTTTTTTTCTAGAAACACTCAAGCTTTACTTATAAATTTATACAATTTAAATTAACATTGGTATTAAATGAAGATTCAGAAATGGTAAAATCTTATATGCTTCTAGTGCTTAAATTAGGCTCTATTTATTATATTTTGGACCAATTGCAGCACCCTATTTTTGCTATCTCAATTTTGTTATTGATTCACCATTGTTCTCATACATTCAAAATATGGATATTTCCTTCTTTGTTGATATCTTAGATATTTTAGGTTTATACCTTTCTGTTTTCGCCTCAGGAATGCAATCAAATTTAAGCATTATTTGATATCGATAATCTTTTTATATGAAATTTCTATTATCGTTGAGTACCACCAAAGAGATGATCTGTGTTTTGCTTAGTTATTTGAAAGATACTAATAATCATTTCTTATGTTAAATATATTTTCTTCTCTACAGCAATTTTCATAGTTACCAAACGCTTGTTCGTATTTCTTCCGTGACTTCTTGGAGTGATAAATCATCGCTGAAGCTTACATTTACATTTTCAGAATAGTTACGAGAAATAATTCAATGACATATATATTTATGCCTGTTGCTACGGTAATTACTTCTTCTGAATAGACAGTTTTTATATTATGTCATACTAGAATTTTAATTATGTATAGTAGTACTAATTATTATTATTATTATTAACGTAACAAATAACATCGACAATTGTAGATACCATACCGAACTTGTGTTATTATACAAACTCCACATGCGTGCGGTAATGATATCTACATCCCACTTATTGCGTAAATAACTATTACCTCACTCTGTACCTATACCATTGAGGTAGTATCTATAGTACCTCAATGACCTATACATTTACTTATTATAACAAAGTTATCCATGATATGCATAAAGGTTATTGCCACCCTGCATGCCTTAAAAAACTGGCATTTGAAGTAGTTTAGGTACGATTTTTGCAATTTATGCAAAACAAACAGAAAAAGATATATCATATGTGAAATGAAATATCGATAGAGCTTTAGCTTTTTTATTCAAACTGCATTCCTGAAGATTTATTCTATAAATGCACGAGGCATGTATTCTAAAAAGAACTCATGAAAATGAAAACAAAACGGCATTGAAATCCATGTACAGAATTCCAGAAACACCCAACTACAGCTTTTACACCAATGTTGTATATTTTATGCAATTTCCGTTACACAGTGTTGCGTGGGCACTGAGTAGTTTATTTAAATGATCCAGAGATTTTGTACAAATATGATTGTCTTCGTCATTGATTTTTTAAAAATAAATATGAACAGGCGGTACTTTGTTCTATCTAGATTTGTTTGCTGGTCAAATAGATCCACATAATAGTTTAGGCTTATAATTCTTCTAAAATACAGGAATGAATATTTTAGAAATTGAATGATGAGAATGCCTATAAATAATGTATTTATTAAAAGAATATGGAAGAGTATTTTTAACCGTTAAAAAATTAAGGTCATAAATAAATCGAAATTGTACTATTAAAATATTGGTTTGACTTAAATGTAGAAAGGAAAACATATACGTAATATTCGACGTGGTTTGCTTCAACACAAAACAAAGAAATTGTTACCCTTGACACATCATATAGCAGTTATATCATTATTTTCCCATTTATTTTTATTGAGAGCAACCTAAATTCAATGTATCAAAGTTTATCCTACATAAATAAATATTCACTAGATACAAAATCAATAAGTATAAAGATTCACTTTATTTACTGATCTATACAAATTTGAAAATAAAATAATTTGATTTAAATAATTCGTAAATTCATTGTGACAAGGCATTTTCAGAAACAAACTTTGGCAAAATACAAACTTGACAGTGTCTTATCAAAATTGTTATGTTGCGAAGGATACGTAGTTATTTCTAAAAAACATGGGGTATGTGTTAATAAATATTTTCTGTAATATCTTCAAAACCGAGCACAATTTCAACTGTTCATAGGTATACATTTTTGGTGTGAACTAAAATTGTGAATAATAATAATAATAATAATAATAATAATAATAATAATAATAATAATAATAATAATAATAATAATAATAATAATAATAATAATAATAATAATAATAATAATAATAATAATAATAATAATAATAATAATAATAATAATAATAATAATAATAATAATAATAATAATAATAATAATAATAATAATAATAATATCTCTACCCCTCATTCTAATCACGATGATTAACCCAGATATCTAAGACTTGTGCGGGAGAGGGGGCGGCATATTATTATTAAGCAGGCCGCATTTGCGCCCAGGAACGACTTACGTTGGTAGGCCTTAACCACCATTCAGTGCAGGAATGAGGTAAACCTGGAAAACCTCATTAATTAGGGGGGTAGTTAAATGCCAACCGGTATAAATCTCTCACATTGACCCAAGTCAACATTCTTTCACCCTACCATACCAGCAGAAAGGGTGCCAATCTCTCCACGAATATAGCTTATATACGGTCTACCGGCTGCAGGGGTCGAACCCACAGCGATCCAGTCACTTCGATTCAAGTACTGACGCCTTAAACCGCGCGACCACTGACCGAATTATCTACCTATTTCTGATAGTTGCGTGTGATTTAAACGTACAAAAAAGTTACAGAAGAATATTCACAAAGGGTTTTAGTAAAATGAACCCCCTGTATAATTTAACTTAATAGAAACATAATCAATGCATACTTCACAAAGAGAGACTTTAACACTCTGTAACTTTCATCATTTTTTGAAAGGAAGTAAAAAGATTATACCAGTGGAATTGGGAAGGGAAACAAATAGATCAAGTAAACGAGTTCAAATACTTAGGGTTTGTTTTTAATTCAAGGAAATACATTTGCAGCACACATAAAAGACAGAGTAAGGAAGGCAAATTAAGCAATGGGGATAATTTGGGGGATTGGAGAAAGAAAATTCGGACATGACTTTAAAAGACAACTAATGTTATTCGACAGTATGGTATGGTAGGGAGCATACTCCTGTATGGGGCCGAGGTATGGAGAGGATAAAGAGAATTTGAATAAATAGAAAAAGTACATGAGAAATATCTAAGGTGGATTCAAGGAACAGATAGAAAAACTGCGGGCTACATTGCCAGAGAAGAAATCAAAAGAGATAACATGAAGGTGAAAGCAGGAAACCTAGCAGTAAAATATGAAGTTAATATAATGAGAAGGAAAGACTGCGAGATACTACAACAGTGCTGGTTAGAAAAATAGAAGGAAAGAGGACAGAATATAGGAACAGATAGAGAGAAATACTACCGATGAAATGGATATGCAACTACAGAAATAGAACGCCCAAGAACTGGAGGCAGATAGATGAGAAAATAATTACAGCTAAGCGACAAGGATATAGACAGGCAAGGAAGAAGAACAAAAATAAAGACCCAAAGCAAAATATGAGAGGTTGATAACAGAGAAGATACCGAGATACTTAAAGAGGGAAAGTAAGAAGGAAAGAATAATGTTAGCAAGAATAAATGGTGTACAGATGAAAGTGAGAGATGTACGGTTTGTTGCGAAGAGAGAGAAACGATAGAACATCTACTGCACGATTGTGATGAAGAATTGAGGGGAAGACATGAAAGTAGAAAGCAAATTTTTAACGAGGACGAAGAGGTTTAGAATGGATGAAGATAGTTAAGGAAGTCAGAGAATCACAAATTTATTTACACGTGCTTTTTTTAAGTATTACAATAAACATCTTTGTTTTCGGCGTGTTCTGTCACGATTAAGTTGATCCGGATGAACACTTCAGATCCCTATCTCGTTGCACCGTCTCTAATTTCTCCACCAAATTTAAATACAATAACAATCGACGGCGAAACGAGCCCGTCCTTATAATGCCATTGTATATTGATCATAAATTTCAGCCATTGATCTGTATGCCGAGGATGAATCTCCGCCAACATAAATTTAAGCGTTGTATTGTTTTATTACATACGTGCATAAATATGATACGAAGTGATATAGAAAAGCAATCGTTCAGGCAATTAGTTATTCATCCCAGGCGAGCCAGACAGAGTATTTCCTATTGGAGAAGTGTGGATTATGAGAATAATGTTGTCACGGCTGTCACTGAAACGGCTGTATGCGCCGTGCATCTATTTTGTTTAAAGGTAAACATAGTGTTATTATTTTATATAACTAAATATTTACAGTTATAAACATGATGCTCATTTAAGTAAAAAAAACTTGTAAATAAATTGAATGTTCAGATTAAAATTGCTGTTTGCTCTGTTTCAAAACAATGAAAACTATGCGGCAAATTCACATTATCTTTTCAACAAATGATACAAAATTTTTTTACTGTTTAAGAAAGGTATTTTAAGCTAATATGTATCAAATCTCCTACAATTCCTATCAATGAAGTCATATGTATGTTCTCTGATACCAAACATCTAGGTATGCTAATGAACATCCACAGACAAAACTCTATTCAATAATCATCTAAAGATTATTATACCAATAAATAAAAATTATTTGAAATTGTAAAAAAATGTTACAAAAGCTAATAATAAGGAATATATGGGTAGATATTGTGGGTGTATTTCAACGCAGGTTGGGGCTTTTGTCCACTGAGTAGTTAGTTTCACACAATATTGTTAATACCTGAAAATATATGAAAAAACTATACATAAAAGGTAATTTTTTTTATTAATTTTTATTTATTTTAGTAGGTCGTTATGATTTTCATTGACAGTTAATCAGTTTGACGTTGTCGATATTTCATTTTGACATTCAATTTCAAATAATTTTAATTTATTGGTATAATAATAATCTTTATAGTTAGATATTTGACTCAAGTTAAAGGAGGCCATCTGATGAAGCCATCCTAAAAATGCAGAAATAGGTCAGATCTCATCTATTGTGGTTGAATTTCGAGTTCACACTCCAGAGGTTAGTAAATATATTAAATTTTTTAGATAATTATTGAATAGAGTTTTGTCTGTGGATGTTCATTAGCATACCTAGATGTTTGGTATCAGAGAACATACATATGACTTCATTGATAGGAATTGTAGGAGATTTGATACATATTAGCTTAAAATACCTTTCTTAAACAGTAAAAAAATGTTACAAAAGCTAATAATAAGGAATATATGGGTAAATATTGTGGGTGTAATTCAACGCAGGTTGGGGCTTTTGTCCACTGAGTAGTTAGTTTCACACAATATTGTTAATACCTGAAAATATATGAAAAAATGATACAAAATTTTGATAAAATTTACATTATATTTTATTTATTATAAGAATATTACAAACATACTTACTAGGTGTGCTAGTTTAATATAGTCCCATGTAGATTTTTCGTTTACACTGGATTTCTACGGCGTATATTGCCAACAATTATATCTGACTTATTTTATTTGTTAATTTTTTCTAATTCTTCCAAGATAATAATTTTTTTTACTTTTTCTAAATCTTATTGACTTTATTAATTATTTATTAAATTATTTATTTAGTAAATGCATGTTTGCAGTGTATGGTATTTTATTACAACACAATATAAAATATGTACAATATTTTTAAATTTGGTAACTGTATCTACCAGGAAAGACCCTTTTTAACAGAAAATTTATTATTTACTGTTTCCCATATATGTAAATAAATTTGAATGAAAGTCATAGTAGCAATATATTTAATTAAAAAACTGTGGCTTTAAAAATTTAATCCATAATATTGAAATAGATCGTGCCAATTGCTATAAATGTTATTTAACAGATTCCAATAGAGTTGGTTTCTCCAAATCATAAAAAATATCCAATGCATCCTATACCGAAAGTATATTCTAATTATTGTGCATGCTAAAATAATATTAAAAATTGCATTAATACAGTGCAATACTGAAATTTCATTGATAATTCAAAAGTTGAAGACACTTTTAGTTGCTATAAGAAGCAATAGAAATGGTGATGGTAGTTTTAAATCTATCTGATACATGCTTTTGCCTAATAATTTACTATTACGGTACAGGATACAGGACCTTGATGTTTGTAGGCCATCCAGATCCAGAGGGCATTGCGATAGACACCCTCAGATCTAGTAAATTAAGCATTTGTCATTATTATTTATTACACTTGTTACTTTTGCTACCCTATTATAATAATTTAAATAATAAACTGCATCTATTTCTGATCTAACGGCCTACAGACGTCAAATATTATGGGTAATATCAATAATTTTTATTAGTGAGCGCAACCCGGCAGATTATAGGACACAGTGATCTCACGCAGCTGTTTACACGAATCCATGTTCTTAAATTATTTTAAAGGCGTCAGAAAATATTTTGTATATGCCACTAAAATGACAAAATCATTCTGAAAATGCAATAATGACTCGATTATGTCTATACAATATTTTAGTATTATGGTAAAAATGCGATTAAGTAGTTGTTGCAATAGCTCTAGCGATTCTCCGCTTATCCAGTGTTCTTGTTTATGGCCAAAATAAACTCCACAAGAAGATTTGGAAATTCCCATGTACATCTATGTGCACAAATCTTTATCTAGGATTTTTGGAAATGGTCATTTCATAGTCGCCTAAATTACCCCATACGTCCATCTGAAAAGGTTTAAAAATCGCTTCATACAATTTAAAGCTTCACGATCCAAACCCTGTGACAGTCGAAACTGTCGCTCATTGCCGAAGCCCTCACCGCTTGGGTCACGGAAAATAAACATCCAGCAAATGGCACATTCTGATTGATTCCAGGGCTAATCCATTACGCTCATGAGAGATATATAAGCCTAATTGAAAAATACTGTTTAAATAAAATCAAGTGCTTCCTCCGCGCGGCATCCCCGACATAAATCGCACAAACTCCCCGAAAAGCCACTGCCGGCGAACGCGATACTATTTAAATAAATCCGCACCATTTGACAGCGAGGGGAAGCGCTGACATTAAAACAGAAATCAATACAAGTTTCCAGATAAGAAAAACTTGAGTCATATCAAAATGTCATCTTAAGAAAAACAAATCTCGCACAAGTGCACCGTGGGGTTCCGTTCCGCAGACGCATCCCATTGTGCTAAACTTGGGGTGGACGGGCAGTTAGCAGGCCGCTAGGGGAGCGCGTAGCCCTCCCCCGCACTATTTGTCATTGCTAGTGATGTTTGATATATTTATGTTAGCTGGATTGTCTGCGGCAAAGTGCTGCTTGCAGCGTCGCTCACTATTAATCGTGGCAGCGATTCGGTTATTCTTCGCCTGCCTTTGTGTCGCAGCTCCGGGTACGGTTGAGAGGTTTCTCTTTTCTACTTCGATGAATACCACGAATTATAAAAATATCATTCGTTGGAGGAGGTTTTTATAACGCGCCTTGGGGGCTCAGATGCTGTCAGCCACCGTCGCGTCGCCCGTAAGCATGCGACAGCGTTGGTGATTTGATTTAGACAGTTTGACGGAGAGTTTACCTCATAGACGAGAAGAATAGCATATCCACGAAGATTGGGAAGGTCGCAACTCAAAACATAAATTGGTTGTTGCCGTTAACACTATTCTTTCTTTTCCTTAAACTGCGAGCAGACGAATGTTTAACAGATAGATGGATGCCATGACGCTTTATATGTAACTGACATAAAAAACGCACATCGATTTAAACGTACGTTGGAATGGAATATGATCCTTTCCACGGTATTTATTGTAGAATAAGTGTCGGCGAATCATGCTGATAGCTATCAACAGGACTTTTTTAGCTTACAAGAAATTTTCTTTCCTTTATAACAATAATAATATCTCTATCCCCCACTCTAGTCACGAGGATTAAGTCGGGAGAGGGGGCGGCATATCGTTATTATGCACGTCGCATTTGCACCCAGGAACGACTTACGTTGGTAAGCTCTACCAACTATTCAGTGCAGGAATGAGGAAAATCTCATTAACTAGGAGGGGGGGGGTGTTCAAATGTCGCCCGGTATCAATTTCTCATATTAACCCAAGCCAACATTCTTGCACTCTACTATACTCACAAAGGTGGTGCCAATCCTCTCCGCAAATATATCTGGTCTACGGTTTACCTACCGCAGGATGAAGTATGTCTTTGAAGTTATACCTGTCTTTTCAATTATAATTCGATACTAACATTCTATTTTAAGACCTTCATAAGAAAAATGTATTTTTTTGAAATGAAATCGTTTGGGTTTCATGTTTCATTATCAAAAAAATACCAATAAAAATAATATAAGATCTATAGTACATAGATGTATAGTGTTAGGTGAAACTGAAACAATTATGTGATTTTACTAGGCAATCGATCACTATTATAAAGTATGTGTTTTCTCAAATTCCTTTCTAAAAACTAATTTCTTAACCTTTTTTGATTTTTTTTGCTGGACAGGTAGTGTTCAACAACCACCTACATACATACGGGAAATGTTATTATTGGAAAACAATTATCGACATAACTCGTGAGATAGTGCTACACAAACACACTGAAAATCTGAAAAACAGCTTCTCATAAAACACTAAACTGAAAACTATAAGAAAAATAATAAAACGAAGTCGTGATATATTAATCTAATCTCGTTTCATCCAATTAACGCTAGCTCTTTGTTTTCTTTCCCGTCTACCACTACAGATCTGCATATCATAGCAGATATCTAAGCTTGGCCACCGTACACAAAATTTCTCCACTGTTTTCTGTCTCTTGCTATCACTACCGCTTTATTCCAAGTTTTCCCTTTTTTGATAATATTTCCTAATATCCTGTCCCAGGTTTGTTTCGGGCTTCCTCTTTTCTTCTTCTTGGTAGTTTTAGCTTTCTATATTTATTTTTTCACTGGTCTGTTACTGTTCGTCTTGTGTAAATGTCCCCACCTACCAACAAAGCTGTTTCTGTTCTATAAACTCCAGAATTGATTCTATTCCCAGTTCATTTCTTATATGTTTGGTCCTGATTCTACCCCTTCTTCTAATACTCTTGAATCATAATAATTTCAATGTTTTTTATTTATTTCAGTATCTGCTTCCCTTTGCTATCTATTCTTACCCTTAAAGCAATTAACTTGTTCCCGCCGTACTCCTTCCGATTGTGTTTTTATCTCCTTTTCTTCAGTAGTCATTACCTTTGTCTTATTTATGTTACTATGTTATCAGCAAACGCTTCTTCCGAAACTTTGACGACTTTTGTATCCTATGTATATTTCCTTTGATATTGATGTCGCTGCTTTATAATATCGTCCATGAAATTGGTGATCAATATCTGACTAATAAATAACTCCAAACTCCGATTTAAATTCGACGCTTTTTATGGAAACAAGTAGTGACGTGAATTATTACCGTGAAAACGCCCCTGATAAATAATATTTGATGGATCCTCCAACGACGCGACAACAGTAAGATAACATCTATACCAAACGCAAACAACACCGTAGAACCAAACAGCCTCTCGTGTAGACTAATATGATTTAGTAAATGTTGTGGCATCACCGAGCTCCATGACGGATGCGCTACGTTTATTAAATGTGTTGGATTTTCGGTACCATCGCTTCACCTTTGACAACGGAATTAATCTACGTACATGTTTTATGCATACATAAACGTCGGCCGATCGGAGACGCGATTGTGTTTCTTGTGTAATACATGGGTAGGGTCTGATCGCATTAGTTTAATATCGAGGTGTAAACGGACAATGATGTATTTTACAGTCGCCGCCCTATATATCTCCGACCACGCACACGTAATCAGACCATACGGCAGCCCACTGCAGAAATGCACACAATAATGTACGGGGCTTACCGGAGGACCTGTCTGCGTTGTGTTACCTGCACGGTAATGATCTGCCGGGAAAATGCGCCTGTCGGGAATTAGTTATTGAAATTGCCCGTTCTAGTACGAGTCATATTTTGACGTATTTATAGGTTCATTACGAACGGGATGAATGAAATTGTGTTGCAGTGTTTTACGAGTTCCTGCACTTACCAATCGTCCTTACAATGGCTTAAGGGTGTGCACTGGCTACCGCCTACATTATATTTTATTTCAGAGGCGGTGGTTTGTATCTAATTTGACGTTCCCTTATATTTAAATACCTTACTCAAAAACATACGACCACGTTTACAAATGAATGCATAAACGTCACATGTTCACAAAAAATACATTATAAGGAAATAGAAAAAACATTTTACTGTTATTTAGAATACATTCTGCTTCATTTTATCCATTAAAAGTACCTAATTGTATGAGGCATAGGCGGGAAAGACGTTGAAAAACATTCATCCAATCAATCCTTGGATTTGGAGTTGAATGATTTGGAAATCTTTCCATATAAATCGCCTAGTCTTAGTACTATTTCGATCTGCAAGGCCATAAACGTAAACCATATTTGCCATATAAGCATTAGCATATGCATAAGCCATTATTAAAACTCAATATTTTTAAAAAAATTACCTTAATTTGACAAGGCACAGTAAGATTACGGCTTCTTATTATTATTGTTTTGTACGAAGCCGTGGAAGGACCACGTTTACAATTTTTTTTAAGATTCAGACTTTAAACTCTGAATTCAGACTTCAAACTCTGAATTCAGACTTCAAACTCTGAATTCAGATTTAAATATCTGAATGGAGTGGATTGCTTTCTGCTTGTGACTGTATTCAAGCCCAGCTTTGAGTAGCCAATGACTACTAGATGTGTACACATGTGTTACGTCTTGCGTGCTCATATTCTGTTAACTGTTATGACAGATTGTGAATAGTTAAGGTTGCGAGTTATTGGCCTCATTTGTGATATACTGATAAGAACTAACCAGTTCGAAACCAGTACATGACTAGTGGCACCGCTGACGACTAACTGCGGCTGTTTTCTATAGGCATTTCAGGTGTAGATCAAAGGCGCAACGTTATTTAGACACCCAATATTTAAATACTACTGTTCATGACAATGGTGCAATCATATTAAATCATTAAGTTGATGTTAGCACATCACGGCAATCTAGATCCAGAAATAAAAATAGGTCTAAGGAAATTAAGTGGTCTAAATCATTTCCCAAACAAGTACAGTGACACCTTAAATTGTCTCTAGAATCAAAAACAGTAAAATTATACAGGGTGTTGATGACAAATATCGTAAAGTTTCATTTTCCCCTGTATATCATGACCTTTAAATCTCAATTCTCTATCTAGAAAGCTCTGAGTGCTACGACTTGTCCCATAATTTCGTTAGCAGTGCAAGTTCAGAGATTAAAGTCTGAATTTAGAGTTTAATGTCTGAATTCAGAGTTATCACTATGATTTCAGAGATTAAAGTCTAAACTTAAAAAAATTTTAGACATGGCCCTTCTAGGACTTGGTAGTTTTGTATGGTCATGGTTTTCCATTGGATTGGAATACAAAAAAATGTAAAAAACAAACAGTGAAGATAATACAATGGAGCTGATTACCTATTTTATTTGTAATATTATACAGGGTGAATATCATTCTAGTCACCAAATTATAAACAACAAACAAAATTAAAAAAATGCAGAGGAACAGTAAACAAAGAAGTGTTTATATACTACTAGGAGTTTACAAACATATCATATCCATATTATATAACATCGCAAGAAATACAAAATACAGACTCAAAGTGAATTTTCGTGACAATATAATATTTTTTATTATAATAGTCCTGATTAGTTTTAACTTTATCACAACTATTAGCGGAATTTGTTACAATTAGACTTACCATTTTCTTTAATCAAACCTCAACTTAAATTTCAATATTTTCTATTTAATTGCGCACCGCAAGCGGGAATTAACTAAACACAACAAAAGAACGCGCAAAATGGCTTGTTGTGTACTGGCAGCAGTGCGGTCAAGAGTAGAAATATAAATCGCATCAAGTATCTTAAGTCAACACGGCAGGCTTTAACAGAAACACAAGATATCTCATTAAAAACGATTTGAAACTAATATACACAAAAAAATATAATTACTTACAAAAACTATTGTCCTACGTAACAAATCACGAAAACAATGAATATGATAAATAAAAGAGGAACTGTGTTATCATGTTTTTGAGAATTTCTATCTTTATATTTATAGTAATTATAGATGAGAAAGTCACATTGCTTTTTTTCTCCCCTATTTTGCTATATATTTGTTTAATTTTTAATAAAGAAACCTTAGAAATAATATTATGGGTATAGTATATGTTGCATAATTTTAAAATAGCAAAATTTGTGAAATTTAAAGTTTATATTACTCTTTCTGTAAAATTAATTTGTTCGACAAATAATCCGTTTCTACATCTTATTTCTGATTGTGCTTTTGTTATTTTGTTGTTAAGTTATCACGTCGATTGTATTTTATGTATAAGTGAAGTTGTATTTTATTTGTTTGTTTTTATTGTTTATTTTAACAGGTTCGCTGCCGGTGGCAGTTTCGATAACATGTTGTCCATGCCAGTGGTTTTTTTTCTATAAAATTTGAGATTTGATAGTTGAAAATTAACTAAATTATGTCTATATGAGTTGTAATAGCGAATTTGCTGACTGGACTGTAATTTAAATTTTGACGGCATTTTCCGTCAGTGGCACTGCACGTCTAACTAAATTGAAAGCTATACACCAGTGACAGTATTTTACGTCGCAAATCTTGTCTATCAAGTTCTCAGTGAATTACTTTGAAAATTTGGATTCGGGGATTATCTGAGACAAGAAAAACGAATTTGTACTTTACTTTGTTCTAAACGCTAGTGGCCGCTACAAAATGTAGGTAAGTAATATTGGTGGATAAACATAACATTTTTCTCATTGTATGTATCAAAGTAGAATAATATTATTCTCTTAGCATTTGTACACAAATATAAGTACATACTAATTTCAAGTCGCTACATTTAACCGTTTTCAATTTATTTGCTATTTTTCCATTATATGTAATTTAATGTTGAAGAGTATGTAAAATTATTTTATTTATTATTAAATTTAAAGTTTAGACTTATTTAGTAAGTTATGTGATAAATAAATTGTAAAATTTGTATTAGATATATTAAAACCAACGATGTCATGAAAATTAAATTACAACAAACAGAAATTTAGCGATATAAATTAGTATGATAATAATTTTCTTTTAAAACTTCGCTACATACAGTGAGAAAAAAGTTATGACCAATTTTTATCCGCGAGTACATTTTGTAGCGCCTTTTAGTGTTTAGAACAAAGTACGGATTTGTTTTTCAAAGTAATTCATTGAAAACATTCTAAACATTTTAATAATTTTTAGATCAAATCTTTAAATTTGAGATCCTGTGTCTTATGACAAAGGTAAGTTGGCTAAATTGCTTTATTTTGTCGCCATGAACCTGCTTATTCACCTCATCTGGTTACCAAGTATCGCTTTCGTCTCCGTTGAACAACTATGTTCTGAAATTTGCAGGAAACCTTCATCTGTATGGTAATGGTTTATTCGGGCTCTTTTTTTGAGGCTGAGATAGTACCAGCCTTGCCAGTTTTCCAGTCTTATTCTAATAAAAAAAGACAAGGAAGGAATTCGAGCCGTGTAAACCTATCTCTTAAAGCCTTTTTCGAATGCCTGTATAAACTTCCGTACTTGCACAAAGTACTCATATAGTGCAAAAAATACATGCACACAACCTGATTTTTTCAGAGTAGATGCAGGGCTGTCTCCAATAAAAAAATTACACTAGAGACCCTTGTGCGTTTTTTTCCAACTTGTACATAATAATAATAATATATTAACTTTTTTGTAACTTACATATTTGGCACTTCATATGCAAAACGATATTTATTTATTATGATTCAGTAAAGATACAAACAAAAGGCTTAGGAGCTGGTTTTTGGAGGGTTCTTAGAGGACTGTCTCCTGAGTGGATATCCAAAGAGCACAGTCTACCCCTTCGGTGTTTTGCGCAATAAGGGTGGTTTCTTGGTGGTGGTGTGGGTGGTGGAGTGGAAATGAGTTCAACTAACAATTCACATTACTGGAAACACAAAGATACTTGGATATTACATCCCATTGGTTCAAACTGGTTCAATCCCTATTAAATATGCTTGAATGTTTTTAAAACAATAGACCCTCCGGAACAGCGGTAATGACTTTTATGTACATGTACACAAAATATTTAAGAGATGACACAATAATAATAAACCACCCCTATTGCGCAAAACAACGAAGGGGTTGGACTGTGCTTTTGGATGGGGTCTAAGAAGACAGTGCTTGAAGAAACCTGCAAAAACCAGCTGGTCAGCCTTTTGTTGTATCTTTATCGAGCCATAATAAGTATAGTAAATAAAAGCAAAATAGCAAAAAAACCACAAGGGTGTCAAAAGTGATTTCTTGGTTGGAGACATCCTTTCATTCACTCTGAAAAAATCAGCTTGTCTGCATTTATTTTTTTGAAATATGTTATATTTACTGGTTAATATTATAACTGATCATTTTACTAATTTAATTAAAAAAAGACAAGCAAAATTTAGAAACCGCACGCAGAAAACTATGTCATAAAACCTTTTCATAATGCCTATGTAAATCACGGTTCGTCAAATTCAGTGCCGACGTAAATAACCCAGCTATATATGTCACCAGAGAAGGGACGGAAAATTCCGTCAGCGGCACCAGAGTGATAGCGAGCCCGACGGATTTTTCCGTCACTGGCACTGAAGGTATTAAGTGATACAATTTATGTGTATTTTTCAATAATTTTTTATTTGCATATTTTCAATATTTTGTGCATATTTTGACTACATTCTGTGGATATATATGCGCATATTTTTATTTTTTTCACTTGAATATTCCCTAGACGTACCTTAAAATTATTAGGTACTTAATTCATATGAGAGTCAGAATAAAGGCTGTACATTTCAGCAAACTTCAAAAAAATATTTCATTCAAAGCATTTTACTTTGGGATATACAGTCTTCAGACAGACCAATGTTAATCACTGTATTAATTATGATGTTCGATGAAGGTTGGTTTCAAAGGAGACCTCGAACAATACCAGCTCTAAATTAATCCCCCCATTTCCTCTTGTTTTGCTTTTCAGTTATTAATTTACAAACACATTATCCGTATTCCAATTCCCCCAACGAGACGCAGTTTTATTGTTGGCAGTAGGCCGTGGACACACCGCACGCTGATGATATATCGGGAGCCCCGCTGCGAATGCCGGCATTTTTGAAAATTAAAATCTGAAAGATGGATTTTACTCTAAAGAGTTCCTCTGAACCGTACCGAAACCTTTGGCGAATCTGTTCGCTTTTACTTTCATTCCGTAGTAAGCCGATTGATTCCGATGCGCATAAAAGGAATGAAATGTATGCCCGAAATTACTTTTGGGGATTGGGGCATAATTTAATTTAATAAAGGAGGTTGTATCGGTGAACTTTCCATCAGTGTTGGCAAAAAATGTAATCACGTCAAATCATTGTCTGACGGATGTTGGGAACATTGCATTCTACGAATTCTAAAGGCTTATATTTTGCGTTTCTGATCCATATAAAAGATATTCCTGGTTAGATTTAAAATGTCGTTGTGCCCGTTCGATGAGTAAGTGTATCCTAAAATAAAGTGAAAAAATTTTGAGTGGCAGGATATAAATAAATTAATCATTTTTATAAATGGGTATTTCTACCGCAATAAAGAAAATATTATATATTTCAATATAAAGTTGATAAAGGGTAATTTATTATTATTATTTTTTATAGGATTGTAAAAGTAATAAATTATGGCACGTATAAATTATGTACAATAACTAGGTGACCCGGCAAACGTTGTTTTGCCATATGAATTATTTCTAGTGAATATTTTGGTAGTCGGCTTCATTCTCATCCCTACTCCGTGCTGTTTACTGTGTGAGAAGCACAAACCTAGAAAAAATATGTGCCAGTGTCATATTGCCGGCGACCGCTAATTCATGGCTGCCCTAAAAGGTCCAGAATCTCTAAAACTTGGTTTTTATGCCAATTTACGTTGGTTGTATTGTAGCGTGAATCTCATTTGTCTACTATGATTGGTCACATTCTTGAATGACATTTAAAATGACAGCAAGTTAGTTAATTTCATATTGCAATGCAGCCATCATATTTGCACAACCGCAACCATAAAGCACCTGTCACGTGACCTATATCATGAACCAACGCTGTCTATATTTTTTTCTAGGTTTGTGGTGAGAAGTGACACCGGTAGGCGCCTGGCAGGGATAACTGATCTAGTGATAATCGATCAGTTATAAAGTTAAAAATAATTAAATTACTAAAATGGCTATTAAAAAACAGGGGTTTGTCAGAGAAGGGTAAAAATTAAGGGTTATATGTATTTTTTAATGCCACATCATAAAGAAATAAAAATAAAAACTTTTGTTCAATAAATAAAAAAACTGTTTGGGGTGGACCACCCTTATCACTTAGGGGTATGAAAAATAGATTACGACCGATTCTCAGACCTACCGAATATACATATAAAATTTCATAAAAATCGGTAAAGCCGTTTCCGAGGAGTATGGCGTCTAACACTGTGACCCGAGAATTTTATACAGGGTGATTCTTTAATATTGCGAAAAATTTCAGGGACAGGTTCTTTAGATAAAAATAAGAAAATAAGTTCCCATTAGCATGTGTCCGGAAATGCTTCGAGATACAGGGTGTTCATTTTTTTTGTAATCTACTTTTAATACTTGTTATTTCAAAAGTCTTTTAACTATACGATTAGGGTATCTGTCTTGATAGACGTCTGATTAAATTATCTTATCGTGTTCAAACAAAATAGTCCCAGTTGGCTTGGAAATTGGAATGCCCACCAACTATCAATAATTGTTTTTTGTCAATAGTTGATTACTATTTGTCACATTGTGAGTGTAGGAGTGAGTAAAAATAACTACTCGTTTCGTGTTTTAATAAATCGGTTAAATGACTTTTGAAATAACAAGTATTAAAAGTAGATTACAAAAAAAAGAACACCCTATATCTCGGAAACGAAGCGTTTCCGGACACATGCCAATGGGAACTTTTTTTCTTATTTTTATCTAAAGAACCTGTCACTAAAATTTTTCGCAATATTAAAGAATCACCCTGTATATTATAAGATATATAAATATAGTGAATTTTAAAATAATTTTTATCTCTATTATAAACAAAGCAGCATCTATTATAAACCAATAGCACGAAAATTCAACACTCTCGACATAATCTGTTAAGATTTTAATGCAAAATATGTACAAACTAATTGTGTTATTTAATAGTAACTGTTTTTTGGAGTCTATAAATATTCAATTGTTAAAATTTGTATCCATACGCTGCCGTATCAAGTCAACAATATAGCAGTGCCTACAATATTTCAGGAAAAGTCAGTGCATTATCTATAGATTAGGTTAAATTTAATTTTAGTTTTTGGAATTTGAATTTCAGATAGATGACTGATATTTCAAAAAGCATCAGTTCTATAATCAGTTTTAATTTGGTAATATAAATCTATTATATTTGAATTTCATAATGTATGTTTATTTTATAAATCCTTAAAAATAGTTTCAATATGTTGACAAAATTTAATAACTATTTATCTAAAATACAAAATCATAAATAAAAAGTGAAAGGTTCTGAAATCGAAGTGAGCAGTTCTGAAATTCTATAAATAAACATTTTCTAAAATTCTATTTACTATTTCAAAATAAATGTAATCCTTTCTGACGTTACTACCAATGTTAAAGAACTGAACGTTTATATATAGGGTGCATTAGTTTGATATAACTTTTTTTGGTTTTATATACAGGGTGTAACAAAGAAGAGGGTCAAAAACCCCCTCCAAAATACGGTGAAGGATCCACTGTTTCACTTTCTTTAACTATTTTCGAAACACCCTGTATATTCTGAATATCTAATAAAATATTTGGAGGGGTAGAATAACATATATCATCAAGGGGGGGGAAAGTGTTTCATGAAGAAGAAGAATGAAACTTTTCACTGAGGTTTCTATACTATTTTATTTACAACCATATCTTTTAAATGCAACAAAAATAATTACGTGAGAAATTAACAAGATAAGATCGCTGTGTAACCAGTTTACAAATAAAAAAAGTCAAATTAGCATTGTGACAATGGTTACTATGGTGCCAATAAATCAAACTTACAAACTTAAATTAGTTACTCCTCCTCAACTGAGAGAAGCCGCAGAAAGTTTGGAAAAAGATTTGTTACCTAAGAAGAGTTGTGCAAGGTACGATAAAGTTAAGTTTTCAAGAGTTGGTGCTCGCAAAAAGGTGTTTATAAAGCTATTTCTGAAATTATTGTGTTGTTTTAGCGAAATTTCCAAAATCAAAAGGCGGTTAACCCTTTGGTCCATTTAGTCAATGTTGCGTAGTAATTTAAATATGAAAGATAAAGTGGATATATGCAAATTTTCAAAGATATTGGCATATATTAAACAATAAAATCTAGAATATGTATGCAAAAAGTCAAGCACTCTTTTCAGTTAGTACATTTTGCGGCGTCTTTGAAGAATGCATCTGATGATATACTATCTATAAGGGTTGCACTCATAATAGATGTATCAGGTGATAATATCGTGGAAGATAACGGAATTCTATCAGTCAAAAGTATTTATAGTGAGTAATGAAGAACGGGTAAAACATATGTTGCACTTCGTTTAGTGGTTCTAAGTGAATACTTTTTTTAGAATTAAGATTCTGTAAAATCACTCGCCAGCCATTTGACCACAATTCGAAAGTCAATTTTCCAACAAAAAGAAAAGAAAAAATTGCAGTGTTTCTAAAGCTTCCTCATTGTGAAATATACACGGGACACTGCTTCCGAAGAACGGAAGCCACACTGTTTGTAACTAGTGGTCGTGACATTTTCCATCTGAAAAGATTAGAGAGATGGAAATCTTCTACCGTAGTGGAAGGGTATGTCGACAAGTCTACAGATTCTCAGGTTTAAAATTTCCACAAAAATATCTGGCAAAATCCCAAACTCCAGTACTAAAAATTTTACCATTTCTATGCAGAATGTTCGGCATGGAATAACAATTTCTGTTGTTGCTTATAACTAATCGAATGTTGCAATTTATTTAGTGAAATAATTTGTAGTACTGACAATAAAATTTGTTCAGAATGTTTTAATGTACAATAAGGTATTTTTTGAAACAAACATTTTGATTATTTAATGAATGTTGACATTTACCTAGGTTGAAAGTAACATTTGTCTGAATGGAAAGTGATTGTTGGTAAAAATATCACTTTTCATCTAGATATTATGTCAGAAATATGTTTCTTTCACACTGTAAGTTTGAAATATCAATATTACTTGATATGATTGTAAATAAAACTATTTTCTATATAACGAAGTAACGATCAGTAGTTCTATTACAGTATGCTTCGGTCTCTATACGGACCTACATCATGCTCCAAAATCTATTAGTGATGATTTAATGCCACCACAGTTGAACACCCAGCCTTCTTTAACCAAGTGTGAACTAAATTCGTTTAAATAAACAACTGAAATTGTAGTTTACACATAGTTTTTCTAAAGTTTTGTAATTCAAAGATATTAAACAAACCACGGCACTAAAACGGTGGCACTTGTCGACCCGCTCTATCAACAATTCAGAGGAGAACTAGAACTTAAATATTATGTTTCGACTTCCTGATTTGCGTGTTGCGCCCTACGCAATTATTAATTTGGCTCCGCGTAAACATTTCCAATTGTTTGAGTAGGATCTCGCGAAACGATTTCCTTATTGCAGCGCGCGTACGCGAATTTCCTGAAGTATTATTTATTTACGTTCAATCTGTTTAAATAATTAATGCCGAATTCCATTACAAACGACCCATCTAGTCGTAAGGGTGTTAATTATTCAACAAATCCTATTCTGGAGTGGCGCTATGACATGTGGCTCAATAATGTATAATATTGTTTTGAGGTTCGGTTGTTTATGGTATTTTTGATAGGTAATTATTAAAATATCAGTTCGGTGATCGTCGCTGATATAGGGTGTTTCTGAAATTTGGTGCGGCACTGACAGTAATTTAAGCACAAGATTAACGTATGTCCACAATAGAAGTAAACTGGCAAAAGCACATATTTTATAATAACTGATCAGATTCCAATGAAACACATCGTAGATCTTTAATTTATCAACTGCAATCACTTCATTAAGACATGGTTTTTTTTTATTTTCAGTGGTAGTGTTTCATAGTTATTAAATAAAGAAATTTGTGTTGAGTGCAGATACTTTCTGACAATATGGTACGCCGCTGTGCTTTTCTAGGTTATGGAACAATACCGTGGGTACATTAAAAGTTTTCTATTATCTATTCCTTTCGTTCGATATTGTTATAATAAATAGGCATTTTATCTTGCTGTACCTACTAGAAGTGTGTTTTATAGACAGTGAGTGGTTATAATGAATGGAAATGTTGTAGTTTTGCCAGTTTGTAACGAAATAATGAAAACGAATGCAAAATAGTGGAGCTAACTGGATTAACTGTTACCTACCTATCTATCAAGTATGATTACTAATAAGAATGTTAATTTTTGTCGTTTTAACAGCATAGTCTCAGTCGTTACTTATCATAGGCGCCGACTCTCCGTAGGAAAAGAGGGTTTTGCCCCAGTTTTTAAATATCGAGTTAAAATTCTGGAATAATTTTTTGATTGTCTTTTAGGCCTTCCTGAGCACGTGGCTAAAATTTTTGTACTTAGTCATAGTTAACCCTGTATATATTTTTAAATGAGATGTTATTTACTTTATACTCACAAAATTTTTTTCTTTGTCACACTGCAGATGAGTGGTAACGTCATTAATCGAATTTATACCTCGATAACTCACCGGTTGGGATTTAAATGGATAGGTACCATTCACTTTTATAATTAATTTGTATTTAATTTTTAATACTTTTTTCATTCGCAAATAAATTATATGCAGATATTTAAGTACAGTATAGATATGTTAAATTTATTTACTAGTCTCTCGTATTTGCAAGAGAGTGACTAATGACTCTGTTAGAAACCTCCCACAGCAAATAACAATCCATTATAAGTAAAATTAAACAGTACTTGCCAAAGAATGAGTTACTTTATATGTAATAAACTCCATAAAACAATAAAATATACAACAGCTCCATAAAAGTGTGTAAATTTATTTCCATTCTAGAGATTCTATTTTGATAACCAACCCATAAACTTTTAAAATACCATTAATTTTAATATCTCGATGGCCTTTTATGTGATTTTTAATGTAGTCTAGCTGCGTTGGCCTAAATATTAAGAAAAACTTTATGATCTGTCGGCGAACTAAACTCCAAAATTTAAGTACTGTTTTGTTTATCTGGCGCCGGCACATTTAATGCTCTTCATCCCAAACTGTTTCGGCAAAATATAGCTCTAAGTTTGGTGTTGCTGAACTCTTGTTAATGTAAAACAGTTTCCATTACACCTACGAACCTACTGTCAACAAAATTGTATTCAATAAACCTTTAAGCGTGTGTAAAGTTGTAAAATGTAATAAGTACATTTGGAATGGAGTATATATCTCATAAATTAAAACGTTGTTGAGAACTTGATAATAATAATATTCCTCATTCTAATCTCGAGGGTTAGCCCAGGAGTCAGAAACTTGTGCGGGACGGGGGGCGGCGTATTATTATTATGCAGGCCGCATGTGCGCCAAGGAATTAGGGGGGTGGTCAAATGTCGACCGGTATTATTAATCTCCCACATTGGCCCAAGTCAACCTACCATACCCACAGATTGGGTGCCAATTCTTGGTCTTAATAATTTATAACAAATATTGCAACTTAAACAAATGCCAAAAGCTATTCTAGTCTTGTACTGCACAAATGTGTTTTCATTTGTTAAAAAGATATGTCAAGCATTTTTTAGTTTTTGTGTTAAAACGAAAAAAACCTTGGTATCAAGTTTTCAGTGACACAATACGTACCTATACATTCTTGTATAAACACGACATTTAACATAAAAAATAATTTTAATGCGTATTTATTTTAAATTCAGAATAAATTACACATTTTTAGGTAGCCCAAAAAATAACCATTCGCTTCATGTTTGTATAGACAAGCCGACCATTACTGGGTCGGAATGCTGTAGGCGCATGCGTGGGAATCTGTTTGCCATAACTATCTCTGTAAAAGCACACAATGTTGGTAATTTTTTATGAAATTTACAGAACTTTACAATTTTTTTTGCTAAAATTGCAAAGTGAAATAAAACTATTACAATATAATAGTGAAACTTGGCAAGATGTGTATAATGCATCTAATATAGATTACGCTATGCAAATATTTCTAGATAAGCTAACATCATACATACAGAAAAGTACAAACAAAGTTAAAAAATCTAATAAGTACCATAAAAGAAAAGAATGGATTACGGATGGTATTATTAAGTCTATAAACAGAAAACATTACCTGCATAAAATTATGGTGGATCACCCCACCACAGAAAATACAGAATCATACAAAAAATATAGAAATAAACTAAATGATTTAATAAAAGCAACTAAGCAAAACTATTTCAAATTAAAGATAGAAAAAAATATAACAAATAAAGAAGGGTTGTGGCGTTGTATAAATTCTATGTGTGGTAAACATGTAAAAAATAATGAGATAAGCGAAATACGCGGCGAAGAGGGACATATATATAAAGAGGAGAAAAATATTGCCAATCAATTCGTGGACTATTTTACAGGTGTTGGTAAAAAATTAGCTGAGAAAATTATTAGACCTCATAAACATCATGGCGAGAATAGAAAAAATACCTATAATACCTATAATGCTCACTCAATGTATTTATTTCAAGTTGAAGAAAATGAGATATTGAATATTATAAGGGAAAGAAGATTAGTGAATTATCTAGAAAAATATAATATTATAAGTGAATATCAATTTGGATTTAAAGAAGCTAGGTCAACAGAAGATGCATTAATAAAATTAACTACTTTAATATATCAATCAATTAATGAAAAATAACCAGCACTCTGTATATTCGTTGATTTAGCTAAAGCCTTTGACACCGTTAGCCATGTGAAGTTATTAAATTCATTGGAAGAGATTGGTATAAGGGGAAAAGTACTTTGTTTGTTTAAAAGCTACCTAACGAAACGAATGCAGTGTGTTAAGATAGGAAATTCATTGAGCGATTTTAAAGAAGTTGAATATGGTGTTCCGCAAGGTACGGTCTTAGGGCCTATTCTTTTCAATCTCTACATCAATGAGTTGTTTAAATTAAAACTAAAGGGACATGTAATCGGTTTTGCAGATGACGCGGCATTATTTTACAATGAAAAAAATTGGGAAGTATTAAAAATAGTTGCTGAACAAGACTTTAGTACAGTATTGAATTGGTTCAGCAGCAAAATATTGACAGTGAACTTAGACAAAACACATTTTGTTCCTTTTACTGCATACCGATCGAACTTACCCGATTACTCATATTTGTCAGTAATAAATAATGACCTTTCGGTTCAAATTAAATCAGTACAGTTTGTCAGATACCTGGGGATATGTATAGATCCACACCTGAAATGGGAAAATCAATTGCATTACGTCACCAAGAAGATTAGATCAATACCCACCTTTAAAAAATTAGTATCAGTTTTATTAACTCTACAACAGCTTAAAATGTTATATAGCGCTCTTGTTGAATGTCATATTACTTACGGTTTAACTATCTGGGGGGGGGGAGCTGCTAAAATTCATTCGCATGCGCTAGAAACTGTCCAGAAACATTTAATTAAAATTATCATGAAAAAACCATATCTCTACAGCAGTGACAGTTTATTCAGTGAATCTAAACTCTTTGATCTTAACAAACTATTTTGTTACAAAATTTTAACTAAACAATACAAAACTAAAAATAAATTAAAACCTATAGAGCATGACTATGGCACTAGACATCGTGATGGTTCATTTCAAATACCTAAACCTAATACTGCAAAATTTACAAAATGTTACTATTACCTCGGACCCAAATTGTATAATATGCTGCCGGAAGATATTAAATCATGTAAAACATATCCATCTTTTAAAAAACGTTTAAAATTATTTCTGACAGAAGAAACAAGACTTAATATTTCTGCTTTGCTTAATGTTTTTGAATAAATATAAATTAATTACACTGCACCTAATGTTGTCCTCCTTATTCTACCACGTTTGCTACTTACTTACTTTATTCTTAATTTTTAAATTGTTAATTTAGATATTAGTGTTAAATATTAAATAACTATATGTAAATTGTAGATATGTATTTGTTTTAGGTAAAATGTAAATGTGTTGCGCCACACTCAAGGTTCGCCTTATGTGGAATTTATTTATTTACCTTTCAATTCAATTCTGTTCTACTTGTCAGTTTATTATGTGTTTTCCAAAATGGTAAATAAATTATTATTATTATTATTATTATTATTATTATTATTATTATTATTATTATTATTATTATTATTATTATTATTATTATTATTATTATTATTATTATTATTATTATTATTATTATTATTATTATATTCTGTGAAAACAGGTCTACTACACGCTTTATGTATTATTTCAATTAAAATTGTAAATTTCCTTAATATTTGTAAAATTATATGAGATAGTTATTAAATTACCATAGCTAAGTTGGGAAATAAGACATTTAATTTTTTAATAAATCAGGGAGATAATGGGGAAAAAACAAAGACCATAATTAAACAATTCCAAGCAATTTATTTAATATCCTATTTTGTAAATATAAGACTCATTCCTGTTACTAGCAAAAAAGGCTAATTAATACAAAACATTTTTTGTTCGTGGTTAATAATTGTATTAAATAGAGGGAAACTGTTTCTCCGAAAACAGATACCTTTTTTCATTCTCTTGTATGCGTTGTTAATTCTGTTATCTACTTTTTTCGCTCCGAAACATATAAATAAAGAAAACCAGACGCTGTCCTTTCTAATTATACCAATAAACTTCCTCCTCCGAAACTTATTAACGTCCCATCCTATATCACGGACTTTATAAGGATAGTAAATTTCCGTGTGACTGCGAGCGGGATCCCCGATACTGGCCAGTACGCAATAAAACGGATTCAATTAAAATCCTTCATTCAATTCCATGGAGTGTCACGGTATTGATCCTTGTTGCCCAAGAATCCTCTGCCTTCCCATCCAGTCCACTATAACGACGTACTAAGACGCGGGATTACCCGATCGTTAAGAGATTTAGAAAATCGCCTGCTAAATGCCGGAGGATCAGCTCGGACATGTTCATTGGACTGCACGAAACACCCGCAGGGGATTTCACTTACTCTCCGCGCCCGAATTCTCAGACGCTCCCGATAATAGGCGCATGTTATACACTCATAAAACAAATAGGGATAACTCGGGAGCGATAAGGAGAATGGATACAGCTATTAGCGCGGAATCGTCAGTTATCTTTTATTTCTGAGCGTCGCTTAGAGCTCTTTTCACATGCCGTTTTAGAGTTTCTGGTGCAATACGTTTAAGAAATAAGTATTCGGAGAAATGCAGGGGAGATAACAGTGAAAGTGTATTTTATTTTATCTTATTTACTTGATTGAATTCTACAGATCTGAGGGATGCAGTAGATAGAACAGAACTGGAAATAAATAAGTACACTGACAAAAACCCTCCAAGTAAGTTATTTTGCTAAAAAAAATGGTTATCATAAATATTTTTTTGTCTGGTGTACACGGTAAAAACAGATTTGTTAATTTAATTAATTTTTTTTTGTCAATATTTTTTTATTACTTTAACAAACACATGTTTCGCTCGACTAATTTATATATTGGTCTAAGAAATAGTTAGATTAGAAGCAACAAAATAATATACTTGCAATTTTCTTAAATTTAACATAAATTAGGCATGAAACAAGTAAATATTTTGTCAATTTAAAACGCAGAAAATGTTAAATGAAATTTAAAATTAACAGTTTAATTCGTTTCATTTAAGGTTAACTTTGCTTGAAGCAAAAGAGTCAGATTAACTTTCAATAAAATATATTTTTTAAATTCTCTTTTGTATTCAACCATATTAGATGATTAATGTTTTTAAATCATGTAAATGGAATTACAAAATATTGTCCATTATTGCATGTCTTCTTGTTAACGCGTGGTTTGTAACCCTAGAAAACACAAGAGTTTTGGTAGATCTCGGACCTGAGTGATTGATAGCAAAAGTAATATTTGTGAGGTGAAAACAGGTAAGACAATAATAATTTGTATGTATTTATTCATATTATATTATCTAGGTATATAAGGGTACATAATTTCGTGTATCCAATATGGTGTGATTTTTTCTATTAATAGTTACTGTATAACCTGGTTTGAAAACAATGGCATATGCTTCAATAATCAAAGCATTTTAGTTTGTGATATTTTCGATAATTTTCCACAGTTTTAAAAAATTGATTATGTAGTAGTGTCTGATGATAAAATATTTTTTCTAACGACAATTTTGCACACAAGAAGTTTTAATTTCCATTTAAGAAGCTATGAAGTTGAATATATTAAAAGTGATCTGAAAGTGTTTGATTTTGTTTTATTTAAAAATAATTCTCCTGGAGTTATATATAGTGCACCAAGTGGTGAAAAATATGTTTCAATTTTTAAATTGTAAGTGTTCTGTGAGTTAGAATTTTTTGTTAGTTTTAGTTATTCCACCAATACTATGCTATATTTGGTATGAAAATAAATGCTAATCATTAATTTCATAATTTTATTTTCACCAGCCTAGAATATGAGTTTTACCCTGATCCCCACATTTCTAAGTTCAGATTTCTTTGGTACACAATACTTTGGTTTTTTAATACACAAGTAAATTAGTGTCATAATATTTTATCCAACTATTTTGTATTTTGTAATAATTTTCTTTTCAAATCACTATTTAATTTTACAAAAAATAAATTGTTTTGATTATATAGACTATAAATAATAATGATCGATCTTATCAATATACACAAAATTATATGGTACCTATATACAGGATGTTCGAAAAGGTCATATAAAAAATGTCAATTTTGATAACGTGTTGTATTATAATAAAAGCATATTGAACATCAATTTAAATATGGAATCAAGCTTTACTACGAGTTATATTAATTGTTCAAATTTCATTATTATGGGAACGACTTTACTATTTTAACAATTTTTTTTTAAACCTAAACTTTAATATTAATTAATTCACAAACAACAAATAATCATTGAAATAAATATTATATATAATCAACAAAATAATACTGCTAAATTGATAATACATTTAGTTAATTTAAATAAAGATTCAATTAATTAAATTGCATGCATGTGTTTATACAACAAAATATACTATTGAATTAGTAATATATTTAGTAAATTAATTAAAGATTCACTAAATCAAATCACGTGTGTGTGTTCATATGACAAAATATACTGTTGAATTGATAACATATTTAATTAGTCAAACAAAATATTTTGTTAATTTATAAAATAATAATATTAAGTTAATCACAAATTTAATTCAGTCAATAAGTAATGTATTCAATTAAATCACATACATATATCAGTACAACAAAATATTTTGCTATTTCAAACAATAATAGCATTGTTTTAAATAATTATATTGGTCAATAATCAAAGGAAATATTTATTTCAATTAACTACAAATTTAATTGTGGATATATGACACTTTCTTTTATTTAATTTAAACAATATTTTGTTAAATTGAACAATGTTTTCTCTGCGTGTAGGTGTCTTAAATATCATTAGGTGTCATGAAGTTTTGTGTGGTTATGGTTTGTACTTCGAGGTGGTATATAGTTTGTGTGTTTTGGGTAATTTTAATAACTACGCAATACCATATGATTATTGCATCAGTGGAATTCAACTGTAAGCGCTTATATCAAGGCCCATCTATCAATTCACTAAAGAATGGTTATAACTGTCACCGTACTTGTTTGAGTGCGTGAGTTTGTTTCTTATTCCATGTGCGGGTATGACCTGTACCGATTTCTTTTTTATTATTTAACCTTTCAGTGTATTTTCAACCATTTTTGTATGATTTTATATGGCTGTTCTGTTTTCACAATCACTGAGCTATTTTTTAATTTACTTACCTGTTGGCATAATAGACTTTGTCTCTAATAATAATAATAACAAAAATTAATTTGACGGCATCATTCATTCTAATTATTTATTTTAAATTTCTTAATTTCACAACTCATAGTTCATTCTACATGTAAACTGTTGTTTTTATTTAAAAAACCGTATGTATACAAAAAAAGCATTCGTTTTCAAGGAAAATATAACTAGTAAAAGTGTCTTGTTGGCATATGGTCTGTATTTAAAAATAAGTTTAAATAATTCTATTTAGCATTATATAAATTTCATAATATGCTGTTTTGGAATTGTAGTCTAGTCTAATTGTGATGTTATTTCAGTTCAATCAAGTTAAGTCCAGTTCATTTGGCGCATCAGTGGTAAGAGGTTTAAAAAAATAGTGTAAGCGGAGTGCAGTAAGAAATCGCAAAAGAAAAAGAGCTGAGCAAGTAGAATCACGACGAGCGAGTAGTAAATATCAGTCGTAAGAAGGAAGTGCAAATAAAAGAATTATACAAACAAATGAACTGGCTCGAACTGGACTCTCTTATTCTATCTCCAGGGGGGTTTATTTAGAAGTATAATCGTGTTGTCACTATGAATTCTTTATTAAATATTTAATAATAATAATAAATCTTTATTGTCATAAATTCAACAAACATGAACATTGACATTGTCAAGGTAGGAGAGTGTACATGAGAATAACAATAACAAATAATAAAATACAAGTAAGTATGTACATCACAATATCACATACATTTAACTGTACTATACAAAATATAAAAATATTAAAAATATAAAAAGATTAAAAATATAAAATATCAAAAATATTATTTAATAGCCTTTTACTGGTCAATATATTCATTAAATGAGTAGAAGCACTTACTTATAAAAATTGCTTTGTTTTTTTTTTATATTATAATTATTTATCAACTTGTATTCCGAAGGAAGGCAATTATAGGCTTTTATAGCTCTATAGTGAACACTTTTTGAATAAAAACTTGTGTAATGCTGTGGAACCCTTAAGTCACTTCCACCTCTAGTAGTCCTATTACTAACTTCATTATTTCTTAGAAAGAGGTGTTTGTTTGTTTTGACAAAGTTAACCAGACGGTAGATATATAAAGAAGGTAAGGATAATATACCCAAAGATATAAAATGTTGTTTACAGGGTGTTCGATTTGGTAGTCCCAACATGCATCGGACATATTTTTTCTGCGCTGAAAACAATCTGCAGATGTGGGAGTCTGCACCCCAGAATATAACGCCATAAAGCAAATGAGATTGTATGTGGGCAAAATAATACACTTTTAAAGAATCTGTTGACACTTGCTGTTTAATAAATCGACATACGTGGGTGGCGCTATTCAGTTTAGCCACTAAGCCATCGATATGGATCTGCCACGACATGGTGTTTTGGATTGTTAGTCCTAGGAATTTTGTTGACTCAGAATTTTGAATGGATTTAGCATTTAAAGTGGCATATAATGATTCGGTATTATTAAAAGTTTTATTAAAGACCACTAGGTAGTTTTAGCTGGGTTTAGAAGAATAGTGTTGCTTATTGACCAGTCCTTCATTTTCTGAATTGTATTGTTACATGCAATTGAATTTTTATAGTATCGCTGTTTAGAATGGCCGTGCTGTCATCTGCAAACTGATAGAATGAGATGAGGTCAATGAAGGAGGGCATATCGTTGACATACATAAGAAACAATAGGGGGCCCAGGATAGAACCTTGCGGTACTCCCTGTAAAATTACTTTTTTCTCTGATGATATATTTGTTTCTATTTTATTGCCTGAGCAATTCGTGACTACCGTTTTTATGGATATCTGTTGGGTTCTATTCCTCAAGTAAGAGTTAAAAAGGTCAAGACATTTACCTCTTATACCGTAAATCTCTAGTTTATAGAGTAACAGCTCATGATTGATTGACTCGAAGGCTCGAGAGAAATCAAAAATATTCCACTTTATCTTTTATCGATGCATTCAGAAATGAAGCAAAGGGCCTTATATATAGCAAGTTCAGTTGAACTTTTAGGCAGAAATCCATACTGGTGAGTTGTTAAACAATTGAATTTTTATGTATGAGAACAGTCGTTTGTAAATTATTTTTTCGAATATTTTTGATACTGCGGGCAGAAGGGATATTGGCCTATAATTCTTTGCCTCGGTTTTCGATCCCTTTTTGAAGACCGGTATTACTTTGGCTTCTTTTAATATGTCAGGGAAAATACCATTCATGAAGCAAACATTTATAATATACGATAACGGTTCCGCTATCAGATTTATAATTTTTTTTATCATGCTAACGGGTATTTCGTCTGGGCCTGAAGAATGTTTTGGTTTAAGTTCCGCTACTATTTTACAAATTTCCTCAGGATTGGTTGGTGTTAGAAACATAGAATGATATTGCCTGCTAAGATTATTATTGTTATTGTGTGATGGCAAAGTGACCTGTGGCAACGTAAATTGATCAGCAAAAATATTTGCCACTTGTTTGGGGTCATCAACCCGTACATCATTTATAATGAGTGAAATGTTTTCTTTTGTTTTATTGTTTTTATGCGTAATATCGTTAAATATGTCCCATGCCGCTTTTGACTTATTTTCAGCAGTTTTTATTTTATTATCATTAATTGTTTTCTTGTGTTCAGAAAGGACTTTTTTGTATTCTTTTTTTCTAGTTTTATATAGTTCGAGAATGTTTGCGTTTCAAAGTTTACAAATGTGTCTTCAAAATACAATATCTCAAAATTGACAATCCCTCAACAAAAAACCTTGACAGCCCATCTAAAACTAATTATATTTATCTTTGCCATCTATGACGATCCACCTCAACATTTAGAGTTAAGTTGATATTGAATCTAATATTTTCCCCAGGCAGTATCTATCCGCCAACGAGAACCTTTATCAAAACGAAAACGGAATGGAATGCATATTACAGTATCTGCATCCGGGGAACTTCACTGTTGAGTTCTCCAATAGTTGATTTCCATACGACACCGATACCTTCAGAGAGATCAAGAGATTCATTGGGGTTGAACGCGAGCACACACGTCAAACCATATGATAATCAGAACATAACAAGGAGCGACATATAAATTATTCCTGGCAAATGGAAGCGATACGGAACATTACATGTAGTGTGTTCGGTGTGGTAATTAACAATGATCTGTCGGATGTCATTAAAAAGCGATTATATCTAGTTGGAAATCTACGTTTGAATGTAGCTGGGCTCCTGACACTGTTGGCGTTTCTCGCAAATCTCAAGCGTTTAGACTTGCGCCAGTGGCGTATGAAAATACCTTTAAAGAGTCGATGTTCTATAAAAATGTATACTATTGTAATGATGTTAATAATAACACTTGAAGAATGTACTCAAGTGTCATAACTAGAGTTTGACATTTGCTTGAAGAAAATTGTTTAATAGTGTTACGTACCTATATTAAAATATACTTACCAGCGTATTACTTTATTGATAATAATAATTTTACATACCTAAGACTATTAAAACTAATTAGTCCAACTGATATCCGAAATATAGAAAATTTCCCATCAATAACAATTAACCATCCAAATGACTAAAATTCTTTTACTTTTAATTAAAAATGAATAGTGTCTAAAATGTGGAGGCAATTTATTATATCCCTTGTTAAATATATATGAGAAGCTATGTTTTATACTGACAGAATATTGTTTAGGAATAAGTAAAAAATGTTTGTTTTCAATGTAAGTGTTATTAGAATGCAGAAGTACAAGTTTATTGAATAAATATTGAGATGCAAGCGTAACCAAAACTTTATGTACAATACAAAGACTGTGAATAGTACGCATTTTATAAAATTTCGACAAACCGACTTCAACAAATTTGTGACTCATGTTATCAAATTTACGCAATCCGGTAATAAATCGAAGACAAGAATTTTGCTAAGTTGTAATTTGTTAATACTATGCTCTAATGATCCAGGACCATAAACACAGTCAATACCAAGCTTCAATCTTGTTTGGTATTTAAAATGTGTATTTGGGGATGTTATAATATGCTTTGGACAAATAATTAACGTGTTTGGTAAATCTCAAATCCGATTCGATCCATATACTACAGGCAATGCCCAAACGAATATTTATGTTATTGCGAATTTTATCTCTCTTTGCTTTGATTTCAAAAATAATTATTGCAGATTTAATGGCATTATGTTTTAAATTATATGCAAGTGATATATTAAGCAAACAGTTCAGATCAGAATTAATCAATTGTTCAGCAGTGTTATGAATGTATGAATACAACAGATGTAAATTAAAAACAACAAAGTCCAAACATGGAACCTTGAGGTACCCCAAATCTGAACCACAGTGGATTAGAAGTATCAGAATTCAATGAAACACTAAGAACACGATTACTTAAATAATTACGTATAAAAGAAACGGCATTTCGGTCAAGTCCAAGGTAACTTAAGTTTCTTACAAATTAAGTCATACTCCAAGGTATCGACCGCCTATACTCCTATAATCTAATAGAAGGATATATTTATGTTCTTCAGTAGCACGAAAAATTGCAGCAAAATACCATTGTGTTTTAGTGCGGATTTTTTTTTAAATTGCTATATTTTTTTTAAAGAAAACTATTAGTTCAAAATTTATGGAGGAATGGAAGTTTTACAATGTGAGGAATTTAATCAGAGGAGAATAAAAAATGTGAAACGTCTTTACTGTTCAAGCGCATATTACTCTTAGTTTACGAAATCTATGGTACAGTACAGCCAACTAGTTTTGCATAACTGTCACTTTGGTACATATTTCTGCCAAAAAATAGAAACAAATACTAAATAAAAAAAATAAATTATGCATATAAAATAACCAGCACAGCAGTTGTAACAATGGATTTGACTGTTTAATATCTTTATCAATCCAGCCCAACAAAATTGTGTTAAATACATTTATTAATATAATAGGCATTTCTTAGGCAACGAGACATATTTAAATGTCAATAGATGAAGCATGCCGCATCAACACATGAAATATACAATCGAAACGAGTCACGTCACAGTGTCACCAATCGAATATATGACTCTAATCAACCTCCACTCTATTGACAAACTCTAATTATAACATAGCATAATATTGTCGTTCTCGACTAAGTTTAAATAAAAAAGCTTTTGTCTAAGTGACGTCAGACACATAAAATGTTTTCCTGGCTTTTAAAAATTCTGAAAAAATTTGCCGAATCAGCGAATAAAAAGTACGTTAAACATGTTCATTCCACTTAAATTATTTAATTCTTGTATTCGTCTTCCATGAGAGCATAGTAAATTACTCGAATATCTATTAGGTATTGTTAACATTTAATGAAAGAATTTGTAATAATGTGAAATTCCTATTCCGGAATTTTTCATTTAGTCTTCATCCACGTGAAGAGTTCTCGAGCGGATCCCCCCTGGGGCCGCCCGTGATTAAGCATCCAATCTGCAATTCTGAATTTTGTATTCCATATCACGTTTTCTTTGTCCTACTAAGTCCATACGTCTCGACTTGCTCCCCCTAAACACACATGATAAATTCCCGCTTTTCTTTGCTATCACGTCTTACCATCATGTCCTACATTTTACCACATACTTTGCGAGCCTCCAACTACATAAAATAGACAACTTGCTCGAGGAAATGTTGCCCGAAAGGACTGTTTGGGTATCGTCGCCTTCGCGAGCGCATAAATATTTTACGATATTTTTACGGCAGAGGGAGCATTGAATGTAGCAGGTAATCCTGTTGGATATAGGCTGCAGTTTTGTAAATCTTCTGGAAGGATCAGTCACCGATTTCCATTTTTACATAATGACGCGTAGAAGAAAACATGCAATGAGAGTTTCGGAAATATGGGACAATATTTAGTGTGTTTATAAAAAAGTGTGCGTATAACCTAATTTTTTTCAGTTGGGTAGTTATGAAAAAATATTGATATTTGTTACTGGGGAAAATTTTCATTATCGACGATTCTACTTATGTATTCCTCATATAAATTATGTTGTAGCTAAACCCAATATGAATCTAGGCTTCATTAGAAGTAATTCAATAAAACATATCAACTTTATGATACAATTCTGCGAGGCTCATAATATTTCAAGTTTGTTCAGAGTTCAGAGAAAATTTGTAAAATATCTTTCGTATAAATCTGATGGTATTTATTCACCTATTGGAACTCTATTTCCTTCCTTTCCTGTCCTATAATTAAAGTTATTCTGTCAGAGCAACTGTACTATCATACATAAATAAATAATCATTTCCTCGAACATAAAAATCAGAGTTTGCTATTGGCTAAATTGGAAGGGAGAGTAACTGAATAAGAAAGTGGATAGATTACGTGACTATAGTATTTATTTATCCACGCCCACTATATTAAGAATATTTAATACGTCTGTTTTTCCTTTAAACACACCAGCGGATTAAAATTCATAATACTGATTTTATAACATTTTATTTAGAATCAATATTATTAAGATTAACGTTAACATTTATCTCAAGAACGATCTTGTTATTTTGACCTGGATTATTTAAATTCACTCGATAAGGAGTTTCTGAAGAATTGGAGGAGCCCACAGCTTTGCCAGGTAGGACGCCTCATTCCACATCCGGTAAAACTCTGTAAATTAGGGAGAAAATCGGCGAGGTTTGATGAAACCATTTTTCAACAAAGTAGGTACAAAGATTTTATCAAAGCAGGCCGATCTTTTTGAAATTTTGCACATCTCCATAATTTACCATTCTAAACAACTTTTTCAAGTAACATTTTGCTATATTTCAGCAGAAAAGGCACTTTACCTACAACCGAAACAGTTTTTACTCACTCACACGCAAAATACCAAGGCCCCCCCGTACCCACCCCAATGGACCTTGTGGAAATAAATGGATTAGTCCATCAAATTGCTCATCAAAATTTAGCTGTGTATACCAAATTTCATTCATTTATCACAACGCGATTGAGAGATATTGCAAAAATATTATTTCCATTCCTCCCTCTTCAATGGGTCCCTGTGTCCTTAGGAAGCATTTCCGGACTTATGTTCATATGAACTTTTTTACTTAGCTTTGATCATAGAATCGACCTGTTCAGGGTTGGCAGCTAATTATGAGACACCCTGTATATTGTATAATAAAATTAATATGTTAATGTGTAAAGCCTACACCTAATGATAACACTTAAATATACGTTACACATAACAGTTATATTAAACAGTGAATTATACTAAACCTTTATATGGGTAAAAATATACACAATCTCGTATGGACCTCGATTAACATAGTTACCGCCCTTTTTCCGCCAAGTATTTGAATTTGGATTTTTGCATTTTTACTGAAATGCTAGGTTTTTTCAAAAAAATTGTAATGACTGAAACATACTCTTTTGCCCAAAGGGTACAGAAAACTTAACCAAAAAGCGTTTACTGGAAAAAAAATTATACAAGGTGTTTTTAAAGAGTTATAAACATTATTCCATACATATGTTGTATGTTAATGTGACATGGAAAAAAGTTTATTGAAACCTGTAAACTACTTATGGTCGGTTTATTAAATTAAATTTAACTACGATTTAAATACACCTAGGTTAGTTGCTATGATGTCAATAATTTGGTTCGTTATTGCTAAGGAATAAATCCAGTTCAAACTATACATTAACCATTGCATTTTTAGTACATTCTGCTCAAATATTATTTTCTCACACTATTAAATCTCACTTTACAATCAAACGGTTGTTAATATGAGCGAAACACCTGTACCCATCTCAAATATATGCTCCATTCGACTCCTTTGCCAAATTTCGCAGGTGTCTTTAATTGCAATCAGCCATTAACCATCGATTTTTATCGCCAAACAGCAACCGCTAATCGCTTTTGTATCCCACAGTTCGACAATCTATTACACATTTTTTGTGCGATTAACACAGTTTCCTGGATGTACCGCACCGGCTAATTCGGGCTCTTTAAAATTAATTACACAGGCTAATTAAGATATCAGTCATCGAGCGCTAACAAATTAATATTAATTCGGCCATTAGCACGCCCGTTTTACCATTTCTTCACTTTATTAATTTAATTCTTAGGAATCAATTAGAGTAATCGCGGAGCTTTGAAAACAATCCGTTGCGTACGCGGTTCGTTGTCCACTTTTCATTGTTCGTGGTCAGGCAACTAAAGTCGGCTGTTCAAATACGATAGATAAAATAAGTAATTAAGAAAAAGTGTAGCGTCATGGTCGTGGTGTTTAAGGTAGGCTACCAAGTAGTGAATAGGCGTTATTATAATCGTGATGAATATGATGGATATTTTGTATGCCTATGATTAAAGGAAACTAGCGGGGAAATTTCTATTTAAAACTCGGCTTACTGACCTAATGGGTAATAAAAAATGTTGGACTGGCGTCTGTCTATGTAGATTGTAGAAGTAAAAAACGGTATTGTAAATTAAAGTATAACAGGTTATAACGAAAACTCATATGTTGAAAAAAGTAGTAGGTATATGAAATTGGTCCTTGGAGCTAAAATAAGAACTAGTTTTCTAATGAAATTTTAAAATTATTTCATAGCGTATTTATTCCTAGTATGAACCAATTTTCGTGTAATGTAAAAATTCAGTATTATAGTGAATGTCCGAAATATGAGTGCATTTCGAAAAGTTTATCGCCTATTTTGCCATGTTTTGTTGACTGCCTGAGAAAGAGAACATTTGAGCACAAATTGCATTTTTACATGCGATTTAGGCAATAATTCATTTCTCATTAATGAGTAATAATCTTTGTATTTTTTTTTCTTTTCTTTAGGCATAGAATAGAAATAGGGTATGATAAACTATATTAGTATTATATTGTACTGTACTAATGTACTGCATTGTACTTGTAATTGTAATTTATTTTGAGACACAATTGTACCAAACAAAACATATTTCACTTAACAATTTTTTTTCTGACCTACGCTAATAGAATTATGACAGCAGACAGATCCTTGGTTTGCGACAACGTCATATATCTACCATGTCATGTGTATTTGTGTTTGTACATAATAAATACAAATACACCTAAACATACATATTGTGAATGGTTTTCCTAAACATCTTTTCACAACATAACATTATTGGTTCCATTTTCTTATATGCTTTTGCAATAATAAATGACACTCCCTCAAAACAGTTAAATCTCTATAGGTGAAACAACCAATAACTAATGTTAAAAGTTGGAAGTAGACCTCTGTACGAATATGTCAGTAGCTGAAAAGAAATCGCAAAATTCATTTTAAAGAGGCATTATTATTGCAAACTATTGTACAAATATCAAGCAAACACTAGGTACAGAAAAACAATACGCACTAGCCGCACTTTTACTACTACTACTACAACTAACAACAATTATTTTAGGTTAACTGGTTAGCAGTAGCAGGTAATGGATACAATATTGTTATACGTTACAGTACGATACAGTTTTCAGGATTTCTTGGCAAACCTCTATTACTTCATTAACATTGATAAAAAAGCAAATTACGTTTCAGGAGCTCCTACTTACATATATTATCTTAGTTGTACCATAGTTTGTAATTCTGTAACACAGTTATGCATTTTATTGCAGTTGTAGTTTTATTTTCGATCTGTATTTGTAGAAAAAACTATTCATCTTAGACATTTTCTTCATAAGAGCTTTTGTTGTTTTTGGTCAGATATGCAAGCTCCTTTGCTATCGGCACCGAACACCCTACATATATTAAAAATACTTGTCGCCTTGAATTCGCAAGAAATCTGAACTTAAATGAAAACGCGTAGCATTAAATAAGTATCACAACAATATATTTAACTACGTACGTCAATTAGGTACAACATTAGGTATAAGCATTGTTTATTATTTGTAAACTATATACGAAAAAAATGTTTGAAATACAGAAATCTATATTTTTTCCTTCTATTTAAATGGTTTTTTTCTTCAATTTGTCTGCTAATACAAATCTTGAATAAGCATTTTTCTTATTAAATTGTTTACAAGCGTAAAAAATGATGTAATTTTTTTTAAAGAATGTTTAGCATAAAATTAAAAAAAATATTCTGAATTATCGTTTTTTAGTAAATGCTAAACGCCGTAAAATTAACTCTGATGATCTGTCTACAGCTACAAAATTTGCCTGGAATATCCCTACTGGGATGTAGGTTAACTATAGTATGGCCCAGCTGCAACGGGATGAATCACGTCATCGTGCTAGAATTGGGTAGAAAATTTGAGACTTGATTTGAGAAATTTTGACATATTGTTATGTTCCTCAGAAGTAACTTTGGAAGTTTGCTTTAACCTTATCATATGCCTCTTGGAACGTAAGAAAGCTAAACCAACGACGTGGCGACCAGACCGGAAATTATTCTGCCAAGGTTAGAGTAAATTAGTTAAATGTTTATTTTCTCATAAAAGGTTGTGATCCTGCTTTTATGTTGTATGAACGAAGCATATAAAATTTGAAATTATCGTCAAAGCAATATGACAGCTGTCATTCAATTGTTTTCAAAGTATACTTTGCTTAATCGTAAAAGAAATGAGATTCATCATTATGTTCAAAAAATTTCAATGTCGATTTTCCCGCAAATGGTTGGTTTTTTAAACTTCAAACAAGAGTATCAAACTTTTTGATAAACTACTACTTCAAGAATAATACGGCGCCCTCAACTTATGAACCGAAATATTTAGTAATTATCAAAAAAAGTACAAACAGGTATGTAATCCAATACTTAGTGACTTATAAATAGTAAATACTCTTACAGTTTCGTTATTGGCTAGATTGTCAAAAGGCGGCGCAAAGAAAATCTAATTTAGTTTTAGTGTAAGCGTATTAGGATGTTGTCAAAGATCCATAGGGCGAGCTTTTAGGGTGCATCTGTTTTAATACACCTAAAGTGGATGGAAACGACAAGGCACCCGTTCTCATAACCGTTTGTTCTCACGTTAGTCACTAACTAAACAGTAACCTTATCTTAAATACGTTTGCAAATAGATTTTACCATAGCCCATCATCGCTGTACCCCACCTTGGCGCTACCATCAAACCTTCCTTAATGCCACTTGCAATGCGCCTCCGAAAATGATGCTTTTATTTACACTGTGAGTGGTTAAAGGCGCGGTGAATCGTACTCGAAAAATTTCGTTCCACTTTCTTGTTTAAAATCTGAAAATGGTCACGGAATCTTTAATAACTATTCAGAATGAAGTGAAATAATTAAATCGTTTTCCAATTTATGAAATAAATTTTTAAGTAGGTATCTACAAAATATTTTATTTTTAATTAATGCGTCAGATGACGTAATTTGAGAGTGAGTGAGAAATTTAAGATTGTTATACAATTTTTCTATAATACGATTCTGCTTGCTGTTTACCAGTCACTTTAAGAGTAAAATGTTAAATAAATAATTTAAAGTATCAATAGGCGAGTTTGGACTCGCCAGTTAGCGGTAAAATTTGAAAGTGGAAAATAGTCTGTTACTTTACTCTAAAGGTATTAAGATATTAATTGAATTCTACAAATTTAACGAACATTTTTAGCAGATAATGTATAAGTCACATAAATAATTAGTTTCACTAAAGGAATAAAAGATTAACTTCATAGAACATCCGGCAATTCATAATAAAAAACAATTATTCGAATAATACTACTGGAAAAATTATACCTATTTCGTGAATATCAGTAGAAAATTATATTAATGAATACCAAATACAGGGTTAACTATGACTTAAGTACAAAAATTTTAATCACGTGCTCAGGAAATCCTAAAAGACAATAAAACAGATTAACCTTTATTTTCCTCGGAAAATCGGCACCTATGACAATCAATCAACGTCGATGACTTTAAATAAATATTTTTATTAATAATCCGGGTAACCGGTTAATCCGGTTAGCTGCAGTATTTTGTATTCGTTCTTCGTCCCTTTTGTGGCACACTGCCAAAACTACATTTTTATTATCCACTAATATAATCGACATAAATTCCTTTAATTAATTACTATAAAATGGTTAAAACTAAAAATTGGTCACTAAAACTGTACTAAAAGTGAATCGTAAGATAGAATTTTGCATTACTAGCTGCATACTCACCAAACATCAAGGAACACTGGTCAAATATTAGAATATAATATTATATTCCAAGGGTACAAGAAAAGAGTTTTACAGAGCACTGTAAACGTCTAGAGATATTACAGTTTAAAATAGTATCTACTAACTATTTTATGCAAACATAGTCGATTATTTTTAATATAGTTGCGATTATTAAGAGATATTAAGAGAATTTAATTCACCAACAATACAAAAAGTTTAAAAATTTATCAGTGTGTCACTACCTTTGACACCTTTGACTTAGTGATATAGTTACCCTCGCGACTGACAGAAAACCAGAGTCGGCGATACATAGAGGGTTAATATACCTTTGAAAAAACATTTTTTCACTTTGACGTTAATTTCAATTTGTGTCTATCCCCTTTTAAAACATTTGTACTTAGTCATAGTTAACCCGGTATAAAAAATAATAAAAACTTTAGAAATATTTAACTGTAAAATGTCAAAAGTATCGCAAACCCGTGTAGATATTTATAATTTTTTACCTGTTCAATTTTAAAGCATTTTGGAATATTATACTCGTATTGTGATTTTATTATACCAGGTATGCATTTTGTATGCATTATTTGTACATTTTTTAATTTTATATAATTAACTTTTCTGGAGCATTATTTCTTAAAAATACCTAAATTTTTTAGGTAGCAAAAGTCACATATTATCGAATTGATTGACGTTTTTAAATACCAGCATATGTTGCTCTTAAGTTATATACACATATATTTGAGTTGAAGAGTTTAGCGATATTTGAAAATATGTAAATATTTAGCAGACGTATTCCCTCCCGGCGCTCAGGTTTATGTGCCTTTAACTTATTCCTGCAAACTTCACACACGCAATTTAAAAGTAACATTTAGCAGTTTTGAAGATAAGCATAAACTTGCAAACTTAATTTAGAGACGTGTTAACTTCAGCAGAAACTTCATAATTATGTGGAAAGTAAATATCTGTAACTGCCTCATAAACTAGCAAACTTTCCTGCAAGGCGGTGGTACTCCTGCTAGGGAAGGTCTTCGTCCGCGCGGCGCGATGATTCACTCAGTCCTGAAACCGTCCTGAAACCGATCGGCCCCACGTGAAACCCTACCTGAAACGCATGCCTTGCATTTAAATTTGAAAGTAATGGGTTAGTCATACGGGGCAGGTAATTTGGTATGGTGGTGGAAGTGATCATTATCCAATTACAACTTTTAATTTCCGGCACGTTTTAGAAACAGTCACTACACATTTTATCAATGTTTTGTAACCGTAACACTAGAATACAGTGTTAAATATGACTTAGTACAATTTTTTAAAGATGGGATAGGGAAAATAAGAATTAACGGAATCATCTATCAAAGAATTTGCAAACTTATTTGTAAAGCGATAACAATTCTTTTTCAAAACTATATTTAATCCCTATTTATCGCCGACACTGGCCTTCTGTCGGCCGCGAGGTTAGGCATATTCTGCCAAAGTCAAAGGTGTAAAACGTAGTGACAGGTCACCGCATTGACACATGTATCAGTTAACGCCGCTTTGAAAGAAAAATAATTATTTACAAAATGTGATTATTGTTTAATGATTTAATGAGAAACACGATATGGTAGTACAGGGAGGCAGCACCTACCTTACTAATATTTATTTGCAGGATTGATATTTGGAGAGCTTTTAATGTTGTATCATTTTTTGTTTTCGTACTTGTTTAAAACCTGCCATTGCATTGATTTTTGTACTTGCTGTGGACCTCTCCTTCCCTCGACTTTTCTTTTTGTTTAAAGCGAGGTACCTACTTGGTATTGCGGTCATGACCAGGTCGATTACTTACGTCGGGAAAAACCACAAAGGATAACAAAAAAATACACGCAAATCTACACAAATACATTAAAACACTGCCACCTGTTTACCGCCAAAGCATTACTACAATAATTGTTCAATGTGATTCAAAAAGTATTCAGCATGATATTTTCTGTACTCGTAAAACGTCTTTGGTATTATGCCTCCCATAAATCATCATTGAATACATGATTCTAAATACACAAAAAATACGGGAAATTTTGAATTTGCGCAAAGCAAGTACTGAAAAATTATGCAATATTTTTTGACATCTGCAGACGCCACTCCATCTGTAGGCCACTAAACTTCTTGTGTTGTTGGGGAATTAAATTATGTATACTAATAATAGCAACAATATCAACAGTAATCGGCGATGTGTCCATAAAATAATTAGTAATATTTTAAACTTTAACATCCCAAGATGTTTACAGTGTTCTGTAAAAATGTTTCTTAGACCCTTAGATATAACTAAGCTTCGCATGTTCTTTGTGGTTTGGAGAATATTCAACTAGCAATGCAGTATTCTAGGTTATGTTATTTTAGAACATTTAGTAACTAATTTTAAACGTTTTATAGTAATTGATGAAGTATTTTATGTCGGATATGTTTATTAGTGGATAATTATGACGAATCTGCAAGGAGAGAAAATGTAGTTTTAGCGGTGTGCACCGAAAGAACGACGAACGAATATAAAATACTGCAGCTAACCGGGTTAACTGTTATCTGTTAGATACGTTTCTACACTTGCAATGCAAAAACAACCGCACGGTCATGAATAAGAAGTAGCTCAGATTTTTTTCCAAATTATCCAAATTTTTTAAATCCTCTTCAAGATCAGTTGTTATATTGCATCGCATGATTGCGATTAAAGCAAGTAGCGACTAGAAAATTGCAAGTTGCTGATTGATTCAGTGACTAGTGGCGCTCGATCAGAAAATTAATAACGATCGACCAGAATGTTTATCACGATAAACCAGCGGATCGCGATCGACTTGTTGGCCTCTACTTAGATACTATAGAAAGAGATATAAATGATTTTAAGTTAGCAGTATCGAAGATAATTATTAAAGTTGACGACAATTTCAGTTAGGTAAACTCTTTTAGAGACCAGTATGCAGTCTCTAAAACTTCTTAAGTACAAATTAATTAAATGAAAATATTTAACTGTAAATTAACATCACCTAAATATTTTCAGCAATCGCAGAGAATTGGTTCAGAACTATCAGAAATGTTTTACCAACTCCGTCTATTTTCAAAATATCAAGAAGTCTCTACTTAGATAGATATGATCCATAAATATTTACGGTATGACAAAATACTTGTTACGCCTTCTACTTTTGTATTTTTAAAATTAGTATCTAGCGTTGACTGAAATTGAGAAAACTAGTTTATATTTCTCTATTAAAAATATGCGTATGGTTTTTAGTTCTATAACAGTAAATATAGAGGAATTATTTGCCATACATATTTTATGCAGTTTCCGTAAAATCATTATGTATAGAACGTTGTCTACTAGTTTTCGATATAACATATTGGTTGTTCCCTTTGTGACTTGATCGTTCGCTTTACCAGTCGATCTAGGGAGAGAAATGTGGGTGCATAGCAATTACATAACACTTTATTGGCGCTTTATCTTAATGAACCTGCACATTCGAGTCATGTTCTCTGTATGTGCCGATAATTGCTTTCTGAAATACTAAGTAGGCCCTACTATTGCTGTAAAGTTATACGTTATTTTACCAATGTGTAATTCTTTGGTGCAAAATATTTTTCTGTTTATTTTATTACATATACGTTTCGTAACTACAGGTCAAAAATCTAGAGGAGCATTCTGTGAAAAAAATTTGGAGTCTCAGGACGGCCATTGTCCAGCTAAGCGTGTGAAAAATTGAAAAAAATTGCCATCCACCAACTTCTTGACAATGCGCAAGTCTGTGAAAAAATTGTTCTTGCACATTATGAATGATTTCTGGAGTAACTCTGCGTATTTCGTCCCGAATGCGATTTTGAAGGTCTTCTAAATTACGTGGTTTATTAATGTACACTTTTGACAATTCGAACATTTAATTTAAGTATAAAATGTAATCAATTGTATTTTATTTTACATACCTCAGAATTGTTACTTTTTTATGGATAAAATTTACGTTTTCTAACATTCAATCGTCATTTACTCGAAAACTTTCCTATGTAAGAGGGCAAAATTTTAGTACTATCTGATAGAGAATTAAACGATCTTTCAGAATCAAGGAAAAAATATGGTGTTGCCATTTAAAAAAAAATCGATGACGTCATTACTCGAAAACAAATGACATTTGAAAATCGCATTTTACGCTAAAATATGTATTTTTTAAATTAAAAATCGACCTGTTCGAGGATTTTTAACAAAAAATAATTGTTTTGTTTTTATTGAATTTATTCCATACTTTTGGCGCATACTGTATATAAGCCATTAAAACTTAATCTGTTTTAAAAAAATAAGGTCAATATGACAATACACGATATTAAATAAGACTTCTTATAATTGTTTTGCATGGCCCCCCTAAGACATGTTTAAGAAATTTAAGTCACTATGTAAAAAATGCACTTGGTCAAATAAATCAATTTTGTTGTTAATCGGTTTGGAATAAAAAACAGTGTATAGAATCAAAAAGTGAAGATAATACAATGGCGTATGCAATGACCTATTTTATTTGTAATATTATACAGTGATATTTTTTTGGTAAATGATGATCGATTATACTACCTACACCTGCTCCACTGATAAGTTTCTAAAGCTGCTAATTTTTTGTTTCATACTATCATAGTAAATATGCACATTGAATTGATTAAATTATCTCAAACGATTTAAAAATAAAAGAATCACAACAAAAACCGTTATTTTTGGCCACAAAATACGCTCCTGCATTTTTCAGCTGTACTTAAGAAATACCCTCTATATCTGACTGTATAATAGTCAAGGAAATGTTAAAGTTGTTGTTATAGAACAAAATATTTCATATCTTGATTCAAAAAATAGCCTAATGTTTTCTTAACAAACAATAACATGCAATGTGTTTGGTATGTCTCAATGAATTTTGCAAAATATTCATAATATCTTACTCATCTTAGTCAGGGATGATAGTTTTGCCTCTCAACACCAAATAGTCCTTTCCAAGACCTGGTACTTATTAATTTTCAGATCAATCACCATCCTTAAGATTTTCTGAACATATTGGGCTAATTAACTCTGTCTTTGGTAAGGAATTTTGTGATTATGACCTTTTATTCATTCATTATGGTACTGATTGCTGACTCAAAATTACGTTACATTTACATCTAGCTATATCTTTATCCTTTCAAATTCTTAGTCGCGCTGTTTTATCTGAGTTTCATAATAAAGTTCCGTTTTTTCTTCAATTCATCCTCATCGTTTATAAATAATGATTATTTCAATGTTCTGCGTGACTATGATAAACAAACCTCTTCCATCTCCATTGTGTCAATGGGATGCTCACGCTTTTATAAATTGTCCTAATCGCCTAAACTTTAAGTAAAACATTTGGGACGTTTGCGATACATTTGTATTTAAACTCGGCGGAGGCCGCATTTGCGGGCAAATGGATAATCTGAAATCTCAGATTAATGTCCCAGATAAACCAATGGAATGAAGAGGAGGCCCCGACCGATGTTATAGGGATTCCAGCGTCCGTTCTCTTTGTCCGAGCTACCGAATTCAAAAGTTGCGTATTACAAGGGTTGAAACTTGCTACTCCGGTTTCGGACGAGCATTCACGTCATTTTTGGCATTAATTATTTACCTTTTACCGTGTGTCAACCCGCTGTCCCCGTTCGTTTTATCCCGGCTTAATTTCAACATAACTTCTCTAAGTTATGCGTAATATTTCAACGGGGGGGCTGCCGTGATATAGGTTGTCGCTTTGACACCTCAAAAAATGTTTTGTGCGTCGCGACGCAGGTGAAACTGTAAAATTTTTTAGTCGCTAATACACCTTTTCAATTTTATCAGAATTGCAGTAATATAGTGATGTTATTTTACGTTTTTGAGATGGTATTACGTACCTACTGCAAATTGTTCTGACATCATTTGTGCTTCAAATAAGGGTGGTCATTAAAACTCAGTTAAAACTATTTTGTCATTTAAAACTATTCTAAAGCAAGTATTTTCTCGAAATCGTAACAAAATCTAAAATGACAACTATTAAAATATTAGACGTTAAATGAAATGAGGAATAAAGGTTGTTGTAATTAATAAAATATATATTTCAAATTTGTATTAATGAAACAAGGTGTAAAACAGAATTCAGTGTCCACTTTAAATAATTAAACAATTTAAAAGTACCTTATCTACTGAATTAATTCATTCACGGAAATAAAGCTATAAATAACAACATTAATACACTTATTCCAACGCCAGCTTAGTTTTACTATAGCTCAAGTATAGTAATACTTTATTGAAAGATTAACTTATTCTTGTATAATAAGATTATACATTATTTGTTTAAGAATAAAAATTATTTAAAATTAAACTATACTAATATGATAAAAGTTATGCTTATTTAAAGGATTGTTTTATTTAGATAATATGAATCACTTGAGTCAACAACTGTTATTTTCAAAATAAAGTTATGTTTTCTTTATTTGAAGTTCAAAATTGCCTATGATTCTAATAAGGTTTTTTCATTAAAATTATATGAAATGCAGTAATTATAATAATTAACTATCGATATTTAAAGTCTCGATTAACATTCGGAACTTTAATTAAATGAATGATTAATGTATAACGTACATTAAAAAAACTTGGTCCTGTTATAGGCTGTGTTAAATTCGTTTTGAAGTTTACTTTTGTTACTTTTAAATTACTGTTATATTGCAGAGCCAATATTTTTTTCAATTTTGTTTAGACAGACGTTGAGGTATCAGCAAGTGTCAATTTAGTGATATTTCAAAAAAAAAAAATTCTGTGTATAGTTGATCATCTTTACAAATTTACAGTAAACTTTTACAGAAGAAGATAAGACAAGTATCACAAAATAATAAAAGTAAATAAATAAATAAAAATTGTTACCTACTATTTATAAAAAATTATATTTTCACTGATTTGTAGACTTTCATATAAACATATATTTTCTTTATTGACTTATTTTACTCAATTTGATATAGACGTAAATTCAGACAAAAGAGTATGATTTAAGTAGTATAAGTATCAAAAGTAACAACAGAAAAAGTTAATAGGAAAATGATATTTAATTAGTTACTGTTTTTGAGTAATTTCCATATTAAACAAAATTATATAGCTAATATAGCAATGATTTCAAATATTATCATTTTGTCTGAATAGAGTAACAGAAATCAATTAAAAAATATATTAATATAATTTTTTAGCTATACAGAGAGTGTGTCCACAGATGAAGTTGAAAATAGGGAAACTTTTTACTTTTAGTCATAAAAAATTGCGTGAGTCAACATATGCAGGATGTCTCTTTCTAACAAATTATTAGAAATACAGTAGATTTTATTATTAGGTTTTAATAATACACTATGCGAGTTAAGAAATACATAACAGCTACATCTTTGTTTCTAAATAAAGACTTTGCCAGAAGCAAAAATAACTTCAATGTAGGTTTGAGTGAAATTTATGTTCCTCCAAAAGTGTATTGTTCATCTATTATCTATAAAAATGTGTGCAAATATGTTAAATTATTTTCACTGAAAACGTCATCTTATTCTTGAAACATTAGTATATTCCTTGACTTTTGCAAATATTTAAATATACGTATATCTGTATTAAAATAAATATTTTTAGTTACAGAAAATTTACAATTTACGAAACTAATATCTGTTGTAAACTATTTATACTGTCACAACGATAAATATGTTGGTTGAAATGAATGTACGCTTTAAAAAACGGATAATGGCTCAGTTCTGATGCAAGCATCTAATATATAACGTACTATTTTAGTTCCTATGTAAATACATATTATATTTATGAATTGTGTAACAAGTTGCAAGTGCGTACGTTACAGAATGTAATCTTATACTTACTCTTTTTCAAATATCCCACAAAAATAATTATTAATGAACTGTACACACGTATACCACACCTTAACACAACTAAGGAGCATTAGGTTAGAGGTTAGATTTATGTGAGTCTGCGCATGTGCAACATGGTAAATTCTGTAAAATTTCAAAATATATATTAAAATTAATATTTCCAAAGTAGTACATTAGTAGTTTCTTGTTGATAACACAGACACACAAAAAAAATGTTCTGTGCCCGAGCTCCGACTCGGGGTACCCCATGTATTTTTGACTCCCGAAACTGATCTCGGGGTCGGTATAGCCAAGACGTTCCATATTTGCGCGCACCGGTAAAAAAATGACCAAAATTTGGCCATTCCCTGGAAATAAGCTCAAAGCTTTATGTCCGTGTCATTGAAGGTTCCAAACATGAATCAGTTGTTGGATAGGACTTCGCACATCCCAATTGTCACTTGAGGGCCACGAATTGGCAGAAAATTAGTTCTAAAAAAATTCAAATTGTCAGAAAAAATCATAATATGATGCTGCAATGCTACATGAAGACATTCCTCTTAAATCAAGGCCTCGAGTGACAATTGGAATGTGTGAGGTCATATCCAACAACTGATTCATATTTGGACCCTTCAATGGCACGGAGACAAAGTTTTACGGTTATTCCCAGGGAATGGCCAAATTTTAGTCATTTTTTTTTACCGTAGCGAGCAAATACGGAACGTCTGGGCTATACCGACCCAGGGATCGGTTTCGAAAGCCAAAAATACATGGGGAACCATAGGTCAGAGCTCGAGCACAGAACTTTTTTTGTGTGCCTGTGTAATTTAATTGCATAAAAATGCATATGTACATTTGATTTTTCCTTAATATATATAGTAAATATAAACCAGTAAATATTGTGTAGAAAAGCATAAAAAAACATGGACGAATTTTTATCAGCGTGATTTGTAAAGTATCGTTCAAAAACATATTATTTTTATATACATTTTTTGTTCAAACAAAATTTTTGAATCGTTCACAGATTAAGTGATTATTTTTTAATTTTTAGTAATTCTTATTCATTGGTAATTATAATACACTTTTTGTTTTTTAAAGTAATATAACTGGTTTATATAATATGAAAATGTCTCTTACAGTTCTGTAATTGCCAAGCAAACTAATCCTAATATTCGTCTTGAGAATTATGACTGCAAACCGTAACCCATTGCTCCTAAGTGAATTACTTAATCAAACGGATTAATTAGATTACTTCCTGCCGATTTCCAAGATGTTGTTTCCTTCCGAGCTTCCGGAAAATTAAGGATAATAAAGCCAGCCAACTATTCCAATTAAACTTGGGAATAAGGCAAATATAACAGATGATACGTGTTTTGATAACCTACTAAATCCAAGGAAATTTCAGTGAAGGACTAGAGTCTGTAGCCTAATATGTAGGACAGAGGCAAACTAACAATTATTGACTTCCAAGCCGTTCTTAGATAAATAAGAAAGAGCAGGCGTCAGCATTTGAAGTCTACTGTAATCATCCATTTCATAACCCTCAATTAGACGTTTATTAACTTTGATGACGGGCAGTAGATAGTAAATTAGAAAAAAAACGGTCGTTTACTTTAATCATTAAGTTAATGACTCTTAATTGTATTTAGGTTTAATTGATAGTTTGTTAAAAATTGAGATGTAGGTACTAGTGTCTATTTGTTACAATGCCTCAAGGCAAACAAGAGCCTATTGAAGCACTTATATTCTCAACGTTTCATGAAGCTGATGTGAAAATTGAAAACTAATCTCTGATATTTATAATTTCGAACTTAACTATTAATTTAAAAGTGTTCTTAAGTTTCAGCAAGAGGTAAAACTAAACTTCTTTCGCTATGAAACAAAATCCCACTATTTTGTTGTTTCAATTTTTTTTATAGAATTTTTTGTCAATATAATTTTGCGTCACGATAAACGTTTTTCTGTTGTAATTGTTATATTACTATTTTTCTTTTACAACTGATAATATAATTAGAAAATAATAATAATACAGTTATTTCCTCTTTAAAGTAAAATTTTCTCCAAGTATCTTTTAATGTAATAGTTTTATAGGTTGATAACCTACATCTAAGAAACAATTACAATAAAAAAATATATATACTGGAGTTAGAAATACTACGGAACACTACCAAAAAATAATTATAAAACACTTTGTTGTATTAGCTAAAGTGTTTTATAAGATTGTCACACAAATTTTTATAGAATAATTATATATTTGCCATTATAAGATATTTTGTTATTTAGCTATCAAAACATACCACAAACTGATGGTACTTGCCGCTATAATAAAATAAATATGTTTTTCGAAATCAATAATAATATGCCAATCAAACATAATTGTCGTATAATCAAAAAATTATTAAATTGTTTTGCTGGTTGGATAATCTCAAAACAATAGGTTTGCTCCTGAAGCAGTTGGAAACTGTCAGAAACATTCGACCAGTTAAGTTGAAAATGAGTTACTAGTGACTTCAACGCAAGAATTATTTGGGCGAATAATTCTGATTTCAAATCGTTTCCAACAACAGGAACAAACTTAATGTAGGCATATGAGTACAGCAACTTCTACCTAATCATGTTAATATACAAAATAAATTAGGATATTTCACATATTACATGAAATTGCGATTGTAAACCGTAAGAAGGTTTATCCTTGTTCATTAAATAAGCAAATTTAGAATCCCACTTTTAGGCATTATTTATATTTTACGGAAAGGCAATTTGAACGTTTCAGAACTTTGGAAAATGGTAATAATTAATGAGAACCTAGTGAGAATATCTCTTTAGCGAAGTTTTTATGTCCTTTTCTAAGTTTAATTCAATTATAGGATAAGTTAAGCTCTGCTGCATTCTTTATTAGCTTTAATTTTTCTGCCCTCCTGGTTACATTTTCAAGACGTACGAAATTTTTAATTTAAACTTGCTCTTTATTAATTAGTAAGATACTTTTCTCTATTAGTATAACTTTAAATCGATCTTCACAAATTTATTTTAGTTATTAAATGTGATATTTTTTTTAAATTTATAATTTTGTATTATATCATTAAATGCGCTATTACAATCTTCAAATAGTAAGTGACATTAGTGAAGAAATATTAAAAGAAAATTTGTTTTACTAAAATGTTGATTTTTTGCCGTTAATATACGTGAGTATAAGAGTAATAATACATGAAATATATTTTAAGAACAGGTACTAAAAATAATGGATAATAGACATCGGTTGTATGGTCAAGTCCAGTATTGGTCCAAATCTGTAGTTTATAAGCAAATAAATATGAAATAAATTTTGCTAAATAGACTCGGAGGAAACGAATATTTAGAAACTATAGGAAAAGATAAATATACATAATTTGTGGTTGAAAAAACACATTAATTATCCCATGATACCTGCTTTTTTGTACACCCTGTACAATGATAAATACAAAAGTTCATATTTTATATTTTACAGAGTTTGCCATTTGCTAGTTGATATTTCAATAATTAATCGCTTTTAACAAACACTGGAAAAAAACATCAGAATTGAAGAAGATTGAAATATTGTCCCATAAAATCAATCAAAATATATTCTTTTGTTTTAAATATTTGACATTAGGATTTTTAAAATTATATCAACGATTGATTTTACTTGTAAAACATCATCAGGACTTATTTAATCAATCCAATAAGCAAAGTTATAAATTTTCATTGTCATCAAACCATTCATTGTGTTTGAAATATTAAGGCTACATACATGTTTTGCACAGAAATAATTTTTACTCTTATATGATTTATTATTCATGGCTGTATTTACGACTAAGATTTTTTTGGTTTGGCTATTAAAGATGATAGAGATACAATTTCGTTATTTTAAAATTGTTTGTCACCACACACACTATATAAATACCTTCAAACTCGAATGTGTGTGATATTGAATTAATTTTACACGTGATTTTTATAGCAATAGTGTGGAATATTTTTAACAAAATAAAAAGTTGCCATGTATAAACGGACACTGAATAAGATAATGGTGATAAATTGCCATATAAATTTAAATATATATGTATATGTTTGCGAACTGGAAACAACGAGCGTCCAGCCAGAGTTAAAAATGAATAATTTTTATTGTTGCACTGGCTATATATTATTTGGGTAGTATTGCAATGATTTTTCTAGCTGAATAAATTGATTGTATCGTTTGGAATATAATAACGTTAGCAAAATATTTAGACATTATAGTGGTCGATATCTAACACAGCGTTGTCATTTGTAGAAACTAATAAGAGTACCTACGTTAAATGCAAAGTGTTGTTAAAATACATGTAATTTATTTATTAAATGCTCATCTTACCCAAAATTCGGTATCAAAAGAGTTTGGAGTTTGAATTTACATAATATCACACAATTCTATAATAGGTGGGTTCGGACATACGAGCAAACATTAATTTTCATTAGGTATAACATTATAATTTATGGATTCATACAACATATTTGTAAACAATTTGTTTTTATAAGAAAAATATATAACGGTTGTAATTACCAAGTTAAAGTTCTCCCTATAGGGAGAACCACAAAACGGTTTCTAATTGGTGTGACGTCACAAGCCTACTACAAGCTCCGCCCCGATTCGGTAACCGCGCTTATCTGTCAAGGCCGAAAGCAAATATAATTAAATATTATATAATTAACTAACTGTTAATGGATTGTGTTTATTAAAATTTCATAGTAGGTAGGTAAGTATATACAATGTAGGGAAAAAACCGATTTGCATAATTTACCAGTAGTAAATGTACAAATGGTGTGTGATTTTTTAGCGACCAGTGCGCAGGGTATTCAACGCAACCTATTATCTACTCGTCATAGTCTTGTGCAATGTAATATAAGAGTAGATCAACATTCATTTTTATTATTATTATAAGAAAAATTATTACGACATAAAACATCCAGATAACCAGATATTATCTAGGTACATACAAAGATAGATACACCTACATACCTCTAGATAGGTATACTTGAAAAATGTCACTTGAAACAAGCGATGTCAAAAAATCCGCAATTTGTACCCAATAGGTCATGGTTATTAACACCTATTTACAGATCGGGAAGGAAGTTTATGAAGATTCGGCAATCTATTTTGCGCAATTGACGTTTGACTTTTAAAAAGAACCTTTTATTGATTTTCCCACAAGTACTAATTTTTTAGAAGAAGTAGTTCGGATTTTAAATAAGCACAACTACATTTGTCCATTTTAAAATCATACCTATCAGTTCATGAAACTATAGTCGATTTTATTGCTATTGAATTTTGTGTCTTTTTGTTCAGACGCCTACACAAAAAAACATTGAAAATGCAAGTTCTCTCCACCACATTCAAAGTGAAAATTCATTATAGTTTGAACTTTCGCATACATCAAAATTTTATGAAGCAAGCGTTTGTTAAACTGCAATGGGTTCTTTGGTAAACTTTTTCAATATACATTAATTTCAGTTGAAAAAATTAAAATGTCTTGCACAAAAAAATTTAAGGACTTTAAAATGATGTGCCACAAGTGGGGTAGTTCCATTTCAAATTTTTAGGTTTTGGTGTTCCTAGAAATTTGGGGGATGAACATATCGAGTTGGCTTGACTGTCAAAAAAAGCTCTCCCCAAGACCAAAAATCGACGGGTCTGGCCGAATTTTGAAATATCTTTCGGTTTTATACCTAACTATAGGGGCGGGGGTCAAGTTTTCGTTGACATACCCTCTATGTATTAGCACAATTAGGTAAACCATCCAAATTGCTCGCGCTCTGCGTGTAACCTGTAATAAATGCCCACGTCAGGCGACGTGAGGTAGGTAGCTGACGTCACGCACCCTAGCCTTACATACAGGTACGTTTTGTAGCCTCGCATCTGTTGGAGATTTTAAAATTCTCAAAACTGCCTTATTGTCTAAAATTTTAATATTACATTTGACAAAACTATTTTGCATATTCAGTTAATTTCAATAAAATACAAAAAATGCCGAACCTGCTTATCAAACTTATAAGTTATTGTTCCAGGTCAAAAGTATAACAAATATTTTAGCGTCAAATAAACTGGGATTACCTTGAAAGTAGAAGTTAATCCTGCGAATAGGCCTCGAAACAAATAAATCCCAAAGTCATATAAGTTCATTATGTAGCTAATAAGATATGTGGAAGGAAACTAATAACTGATATCCGATACATCCTAAGAATAAGACGTCCGTCATCCAATTATAGCGGGAACGAGACGACACCAGTCGTGCCAACGTCAGGAGGGTGAATTTCGCAGGGTTACCAACCCTGCAACCCTAATCCGGCTATTGAGGCTTCTCAGACATGTAATCTAACGACCTACAACGGCATTCAAGACGGTTTCTAATATAGGACCCTGACAATCCTGTCGCAGCTAGTATTTCTTTTTTGTATGACTTTAATAAAGCCACTCGAAGATATATTTCTCTGTAAGATTTCAGGGAGAGAGAGCACCTTAATTGTAAAATATACCTGATGTTGCCTACACAAAAAAAATAACCAGACTGCTTAAATATTACTAGGATTATTATTCTACTACCCAAACCAACTCTATGCTTTCCGATATCCTCATATTATCCCTATGTTCGACATTACTTATAAAAAAAACAAATAAGAAGTGATAAATATTAAATAAATAAGAAATGAAAAAACAATTGAAACACCTAATAAAAAAAATTCGAATTTTTTTAAAATTGTATTATAAATTTAAAAATTTATAATAATGCAAATAAAAATTAAATGCTAAATTAAACTAAACATCTCGAAAAAGTTGAGGCCCTACTGATACCGATGTGGAAGTACTGAAATATCGAAAGGTAATATCAAAAATATAATTTTTTAAGTTTCGTTTATAAACTTCTACTCAAATAATATAATAACTTTTAAAATACATTCGTAAGACATACATTATTTGGCTATTCTAACCCCGCATTATAACAATTATTTGTACATGCTTATAAACAAAACTGAACAATTTGATATACAGAACTATGTAAGATTATGTTATAACAATATTTAAATCTACAGTTGACTTTAAAAAAAATACGTATTTTTAAACTGTAATATACTTTGTGAAATTAAACGCTTGATATTTGCTATTAGTTTTATTTGTGTTTATCGCAGCACCGGCTAATACATACTGACTTAATTATCTTAGCCTAAGCATTTTCTAAGATTATAGATTATATAAACATTCTTTTTGTATACTACAACGTTTCTTAAGATTATCGATTACATATTTGTATACTACAGAAGTATTTCTGTACCTAAATATTTGTTGGTTAGACCGCTTTCTACAGTTATATAGTCGTTTTACTTCGATAGATTTGAATATTAGCAGGTGGTATAAGATAACATTTCTGTTAACGTCTTTAAAATTACTTGTATTTGTAGAAAATACTATTTCAGGAGTACGTCGCTCTTAAGGGACGAGTATGTAAATCACAAATTAGAAATATGATTAAAATTATTGGATATAACATAAACAAGAGATTTCATACCTAGTTTATCATCTACATTATGGCAATAAAATATACAGTAACCTTGTGATCCAAATCTAGGAACTTGTATATCAAACATATTCAATACCTATATATGTTGAAATAATATATAAAACTGGCAATCCAGTTAGCATTTATCTAGAATCTAAAAAGTCAAACTTAAATCATTATAATAATAAACTGTGATCTCTTCTTCTTTCTGTGATAAACTGACACGATGAGTAAAAACAGATTCTTCTTCCATTTCACCAATATATTTGGAGAAAGAAAAGTTTTCATCAACAATAACTCCAATATCTTCAACACTATTGCAATGTTTCAGAGTTATGGAATTGAGATTATAATTAAACAAAATAGGCTGTTTTAAGGATAGATCAACAAATTTTGCGCTTATCAACATTACTGATTATCTAAACACTCTTCCCCAACTAAATCTAGACATTTATGAAATTTTAAGCAATTATCAACGGAATGTAGGTAAATTTGAAAAAGGGTTTAAATCGTCAACAGAATAACAAGATTACTTTTTAATGATGTACATATATCATTAGCGAACAAAATAAAAAGCGGTCTAAGATTAGATCCTTGGGGTACACTAAAAGTGGCTTAGAAAGCATTAGGTTTAATATTATTTTATGAAATATTCAGCTATGTTTGGAAAAAATTAAGTAAGTTACCACTAAAATCCAATTCATCAAATTTCATTCAAGATTAATTTTATTAGATCTTTATAATATATATTGGTAGGTAGCGTAGAATATGTACATTGTTAATCAATTTGTCTTGGCTTAGTTCTTTAGACGAATCAAAATTCTATTTTGCCAGTTCAATCGTAAATTAAGATTTTTATAAAAAATTTATTATAAACAAAAAATTACCATTTAGTAATAGTTTAATTAAAATATGTGTTTCAGTAACATTAACCGCAGTTTTTATACATTTTATGTGGAGTCCAAAGTTTGTGTTCTGTCCGAATTTCCACTTTTAGTTCCGGCCTCCCAAATTTCCTTGTTGATTTTGCGAAGGGAATTTATGTTTAATTTTCCAGACAATTCTTATCGTCAGGGAACGCGCCATCGGGTTGAAACAATAACAAAACTGGAACTGTGCATACAATTTTCTAGAGTATGGTTCGGAAACAAGCACCATATATTTCCACTAGGATAATCCCAAAGTCCCGTTTCATCTTCTGTCTAGCTGTCTCGCTTGCTCCTCGTGCTCGAACATGTAGACTAGGCTTAAATAATTCACAGTACTTGTTTAAATTTACATATAGCATGGAGATCGGGATTTATTCTCTTGTATTACTGCAACTCTTTCCCAAGTGTAATATTAAAGTGCTCTGGTGGATACGATTTCCGAGCAGAATGTGGGACAATGAGTATTCGCCTAATGTACTATTTATATTCTATCTTGAACGACGACGAAAATAATTTACATGTAGAAACAATCGTCTAATTCGATGGTTAACGTCTTTTTCAGTTTACTCCTGAGTACGAAGAAGTGCACAATGGGAGTCGTGTCAATTATAGCTTTGGAAGAAAAAGCTATAAATTATATTTATAGTTCCAATAATTCATTGTAAAACAATGCCTACTTTTTAAATGCGAGCTTTTCTGTCTGAACATGTTATTATTTTATATTCAGGATGATGTTTCAAGCGCCTATTGCATTGTCGTTTTCATCCTGTATTGCAGTTAAGAAATATTGCAAACACTTTTATGGGTTTGGTTTGGATTTTTTTATGTAACAATGTTATTGATTTTACACCACACGGTTTTTGTATTTTCAAATGTTTTATTTTTATAGAGGTACCTTCAGTCTATCTAAAAATACTTGAGAGTCAGTAAATCCACCAACAAAATTGTTACATCTAGTCTGAAAACTTTTTATTAATCATAAAATATGATTAATTTGTCTTCCATTCAATTGATATACACTAAATAGCACCGAAAAAATGTAAGAAGCGATTCTCTGATAAAAATTAATAGGGATCCTTGATATAACATTTTTTGAAATAACCCTTTACTGAAAAGTTACAACCCTTCAAAAATTAAAGAAAATTGTTTTTCTTTTTTATCTTCCATGTATTTCAAGATAAAGGAACCAAACTTGGTGAACATTATCTGCCAATAAAACTACACTTTCTGAAATTTTTTCAACACTGAAGTATTTTTGTAACGGGTTGAAATAATCAATCTCTATGACATTTTTTCTTAAAATTTTCTTTCGATATTTTTTTTTCTTTTAAAAATTTGTTTAAAAAGTTCCATTAATTTACTTCTATCTTTTCAAGTTTCTCGATAAGTTAAGGATTTATGAGAAAAAAACTAAATGTATTGTAATGCATTTTTAAAAAGATGATGAGCTGTTGTCTACAATTACTCAACGAAGTAAAACCTTTAAATTATAAACTTTATTACAACGAGATAATTAATTATTAGAGATTGAACATTCATTTGTTAGCATTCGTAATTTAGATGCTGAAAGAACTTTACAACCTTTAATAATCATTCCTGATCCACAAAACATAATAGGTCGATTCTAATATGGTAAAATTTGTATCACTGTGATTGCTACATTCAATTACTTGTACATTATTTGATGACCTAATTAAAATGTTCTTACTTGTTTCAATTTTTTCATTGATATTATCCTTGTGTCCTTCTGCAGCTGTAGAATTCTTCTATTCCCGTGTCGAATTGTATAATATCACCTCCACCATGGACCAATAAAGTAGACAATGTTTGGCGAAAGCAATGCCTGTGTATAAATGACACTCTGGTAGTTTAAGATAATTAGCAATATCGTTTGGTATTTTAGTAATAACATTAATCTCTACCAATTGATTAAAATACTTGCCTTTATTAAATTTTAAAAATAATCGTGCTGTGTTTTCGATTCTAGGTCTCAAGGCTACATACTTCCTATAGAATTACAAAAAGTTGATAGAATTATCTTAAATGTTATTTGTCACAGAAAAAGTTCGACTTCTTCTTGTCTTTGAATCAGCAATAATAACTATCACAATGAATTATTTGTCCTCAACATCTTTAAGGCTGGGATTTTGTATACATATTTTTACTGTCTAACAGGGCTTCAAGCGAGGACACAGAACTCCAAGAAAATTGAAATAATTGGTTATTATTATATATCAACGTATTCACAAAGGTTCCCGCTAGTGCGTAAGATACTTTTCATTGCTCATAAATTCACAAAAAAAATTAAAATACCTCAATTTTAGCCACACAGTTACTACGCCAATCTGTTGCAATTACGGCAAAATTATCACAGCCACAGCCACCAAATTACTTCAGTCACTAGCCAGGATATATAGGGCTTGTGTTTCACTTTCAGATTAATATTTATTGCTAATTTTACATTTTGTGTCCTCGAGTAAAATCAAAATATATATCACGGCTTCCATTTTTATGTACATCAAAATGCACGAAAAACTTCAGGAACCTTGTGGTTCGGGCCTATACGGTTTGTATACTGTCTCATAGGTCTCATTGATTCGCCGTTTCGCTCACTCAGGCTGTGCAGTTTCTTTTCTACAAAATCCCCGTATTAACATTAATTTTTACTAATTTGTCACGTCTGCAGCCACCCACTCTAATAACTATATTATATAATAAGCTATTTCTATTAAGTTACAGATTTTACAATAATCAATATGTAGAGATTTTACATTTTGTAGTAAGTAAGTAGTAAGTAAGTCTCATCATCGGCTTCACACAAAAATCTGTATATTTCCACGTGCGAAAAAGTTTTGGATTTTATAGGTTTATATCCAACTGCTTGCTTCTTTAAAAATGCCGTCAACTTTTTGAACTTGCTTAAGTCAATATCATTTTTGGTAGATAATGTTGATTTCAGTGTCGAGTAAATCGACCATAGTGATGACGATTTTAGTGTCTTTGCTTTTTCACGAAAATAGACGAAGGGTACGTTTTCTGAATATTGATAAATTTCCTTCGACTCACACCATGTCACAAATAGGTTATATTGATTCTCATATAACTTATTTGATTTTTCTGGCAACAAACCGAGTTATTGTTTCTGCAGGATTTCTAATCCCCGTATATCATTGTCACTATTTTCAATTTCCATAATTATTTGTATAATTAAAATTACTGCACTGCGCAAATTGTAAAAATTTTAACAATTGTTAAATTTACTAATTAATAATGATGCTGTTTACTCGGTTGATATTGACGACCAGAGTTTGCTGGTCTTGTGACACCCCTCAATAAACGTCAACTTTCCGTTGTCACTGTCAAGAGAAAAATCCTACTTTAATTAGTGATTGTAGATAAAAGATATGATGATGTTGATAAATCCCAAAATCTTAGACCTTGTAAGTATTGTGTGAAATACAAACACAATTTTAATTTCACTGTATCATTTACATTTAATTCATTGTAATCGATTAACTAACATTTGCAATGGAAGACACAAGCTGTTGGTATACCAAAACAAATTACGAATCTTTAACTACATGTAATTTAATTTTGAACAACAATCATAATCTCATAAGAGGCAATTTATTTCCAGACTAAAATCATCTCTGGCTCAGATCTAGCCAATGCAATAATGAATTAAAAGTAATATCACTATTCTCCGTAGCAGCAGCTAATTGTATATTTTATGCTTCGCAATAGATCATTAATTTGCCTCTCCACAGGTTGCTGCGATAATCTAAATGGGTTTTGTTTACATGGAACGCTTTGAGCCAGCGTTAGATCCTGTATCAGGTAATTAACATCGAAGTTTAAAAAGTCATAAAGCTGTTTAAGGAGTTTTTATCGGATTTATCTAATGCTGATCGGGAATGGGTCGTACGTTTAACTCCCGTACGCCCGGCTTTGGCATTTTCGAAATACCGAGCGCCTCCGCTAGGTAATATATGAGTCGATAAACACAGGAAGGCTTTTAAGGGCCTTTGTAGGCAGCGGAATTTTTTAAAGTGACGTATCAGATTGGCACCGGGACATGCGTTGGCTTGTTTCCAGTCCGGAGGAAAATTGGGTTAGGTTTATGTGTCAATAAGTTACATGTTAAAAGTTCGCACCTAAATTTTTAAAAGCGCCAAGCTGTATAGTTGAGTGTTTAACACTGAAGCCTTTATTTCAGCAGTAGATACCTGATCAACCCCAATATAAGGTATTTCGGTAGATCCTTTACAAATTTTGGCAATGAAAAGTAAACTGAATTTCATGAAGAATAGTTCATATAAACGTAGATTCTATCTTTCTTTGTTCAGAAGATATAGCGTTTTTTAAGGTGAAAATATGTGGGTTAGCAAAATAAAATTTAGTAATTATCATTTCAAGACAAGCTACATCTAGCGGGTATTCACTACTCCATGCCAGACTGAAAAGCCACAGACAAGAAGCATTATACGTCTCAATAGACACTATTAAAAGCTATCGACCTCTATCGTAGTCAGCGAAACCGATATTATATGGCATATGGATGAGAGCTAATAAGCTCGCAACCAGTATATGTCTGGTGTGATTCAATGCTGGTCGGAGCATTTACCCGCAGAGTAGTAAGTAATGGTCGCTAAATGTAGTGTGTCCGCACCGCATACTTCTTCTGTCGGTTTTAGACAGACTTGAAACAGTAAGCAGTTAACAAGCTCCAAGCCGATATATGTCTGCGGACTGCTGACGAGTTTAGCTGTTTGCTATAGATTTCCCAGATGTAATTCGACGCTGGTCGGGACATTAGCCCGCAGAGTAGTTGTTTCCTGGAATTCCGTATTTGCATATGTCAACAGTTATTTTTCTAAGTGTGGAAAGTGGTAGTTTTCCGCATATGATTGCCGTTAGACCGTCAATTTCGTTAAAATTGTATTATAGTGAATAGAATGTTTATTATCAAAGTGAATAGAAAGTATTTTTTTCTCAAAATTCTTGTTGTGTAACTCCTCATTTTTATCGCAAAAAACGTGCTCTTTCAAATGAACCTATCAAAAATTGAGATTGCGTTTTAAGAAGTAGGAGGTTATTCATATCTTCAACAATAATGACGTCATAACCTATGTTTGTCATAATTAGCGTAAATATAGCTTGACGTATTTTAGCGATTTTGTTGTGTTCACTCTATTCAGATTTGTATTGTATCTGTTTCAATCTTTACGTCTACATAGTATATTCATTTTTCTTGAGCTCCCAAATAATAGCACTTTGTATTTCATTTAATTATGAATGCATTTATTCATTCATTCATTCGTGCATTTGTTCATTCATCCATTCATTCATCCTACACTGCCTTCGTTTAGTTTCACTTTGGAACGGTTTTTGTATATCTTCATTGGAAAATAAACTAGGTATTGTAAGCTCTGATCATTCTGTTTAACAACGGATTTAGGCCGGAGTTAATATGGTAAAGAGACTTGAAATAATATATTACCTCTAAAATTCCTAGATAGTACATAAATATTTATAAGATCTACTGAATTAGGAGGATCAATTAGATTATTATTATTATTGCTTTCTCTTATTCTCTATAAAGATTGTATTTTAAATGTTTATTGCACACACACAGTCCGCTAGGTTATTTATTTGAGGAAATATATTTAGATCATCTGCAGAAATTCTAAAATTTCAAGAATTTATTGATATCATTTATGTAAATAAGGAATGATAACGGACCTAAGTGAGATCCTTGAGATACTCCAGAAGTAGTTGTAAATGTAAGTTACCAGTAACTGTTTATTTACTAGGAATCTTCCATGTACATCGATTTCAGCCAGTTTGTCTATTAGTATGTCAGAATTAATTTTATCAAACGCTTAGCTAAAATCGGTGTACACTGAGTCGATCTGAATCCGATAATCCATGTGGCTATTAATGTAGTTAGTATATTGTGTTAGATTTACCTCAATTGATCTTTTAGTGAAAAACCGTGTTGTTGCATAATTATTGAAGATCTAACTGTGTGAAATAAGTAATCAGACTCTAGTACCTATGCTACTAAAATTATTTAATGTACTGATTGGACAGTACAATATTTGTTTTACCAAACTTTTATCTCCAGATTTGAAAATAAATATCACAAATGCCTTCCGTAATTGTGGAAATTCATCTTCTTCAGACTATTTATTATATAAAAGAGTTAATAGTATATACAGTGAGTTGGCACATTTTTTTATAAAGAATGAAGTCGGTTATAGAAGTATATTACACATTCATCTAAATAAATATATATGCCAAGTAAAAAGATTTAAGTTTAAAGTAGTCTAAACTCAAAAAATATCATACATTGTTTGTGATACCTAATCTTTAAAATATCTACGGGTCAATCTACTTTAAAAATATACAAGTGCATTCTTAAAATGTCCTCTGTTTTGATCCCCGATTTCAATTACTTTTCTACCGTTATTTCAATTTACGAATACTTCTTATGCTTATGCGTATCCAATTTGTCTGTCACTATAGTCCTTACTTAAAGAGAACCTAGAAAAACAGCAAAATTCTTCCCCTTAAGTCTCAAATGGGGGATTACTCTGTCTTTGCCCTTTTTCTTTGATATGAAAAACGGCTGCTTTAGAAATCCAAAACAAACAACTTAAAGAACAGTTGCTATGGAACTCCACGCTTACAATTCCCGCGTAAAGGCTACAATCTACGAAATGGTAATGGCCGTACGTTTGTCATGTAAGGCCTGACGGCGAATCCACGTCGACATTGTGGACTTATAGGCGCTTCTTTTGCTCTTTCCAAAAATACATTTCAAAGGACGCTGTATACAGAGAGCGTGAACGTTCGCAGTAAAGACGTGTTGAATGTTGCGCTACGGAACTCTCCTCTGCTATTGTTGACTCTTGTTTCCAGCAGTTTTATTTACGAGTGTGTGTGTGCGGCGAGGACTTTCATTTGTAGTTCTCGGAATGTGCACTTTATTACGTCTTCATTAATTGTTGCACAAAGAATGCCTAGAGATTACTTAATGCCCTCATGAATACAATTTACGACGCGAATTGTCTAACTCTTGCCCTGAATGAAAGAATAAAATGCTACTTAAGCAAGAAAAAATATTAATAAAAGTATTATTAGCCGGAAACAAATTGAGTCTTGTACCAAATCTAAAAGCTAATAGTTTTATTGGTATCGAAATGTAATAAATAAAAAAATAATTAATAGCTCTTATGTACACATGTTGAAATACGATTAAAATATTACGCACATTATGTCTTATGGACCTGCGAAGCCTGTTCATGAAAGTACACATATTTTTTTATAGAGCCAGCACTTGAATGTACCGTCACCTGCAACGACCGTGCCTGGCCGCTAGACTGACGTAAGGTCTGTTTCCACAAAAGTCATATATTGGTTGCAAATATTCGGCCAGTTAAGTTGTTGATGTGTCACAGTGTTGGCCACCTCGCTTAACAGCAACCTCTATTTACTTACCTTAAAGTAACGGCAAGTCTTTCATTAGATGACACACTTCTCTGTGAAATCTTTGTTTTGGTGCTGTAGGTGAATATGATCCAATAGCTCCATTTTTTTTGTTTTGTACACGTTAAAAAAGTAGCTATTTCAAGGATTCATTTGAATCCTTAAAAAGAGTATTTTTTTGACTTCCCAAAAAGTTGCCATGACGTATTTTATACAAAATAAACGTTCATAGTTATTTAATGTTTACATTAAACAATCTAGTTACTATGATGGCAAGGTAATTAAAATTCAAAGCTTTTTCCGACAGTAACATTATGTGATCTCTGATCCCATTAATCATACATAATAACATTGAATGAGTTTTTTGGAAGCTTTACCAAAATGATGTTGTTTGTAACTACTAAGTATTCTAGAATCGGCTTCGCTTCAAAATGGAAGCAGCAACAATTTGTGGCATTAGAAAATCTTAAAAAAAATTTCATTGATATCTCTCCAATTCAGGAAATAACAAGATTCACAATGCAGCTTTATATTTTTATCGATAAGGTGAATCTAAAACTTTTTAATTTTTCTGGCTTCTTCCTCTTTCTCCTTTTATTACAACGGCTCCTGGAATTTCGTGTTTCCAAAATATCGTTCTCGTCATTATCCTTCAATGGCATCAACTGCGATGTAGAACGCTTCATGTTTGTGATTTTTCAGTCCGTACAGTAAGGTATGGTCGCTAGATGTAGCTTGTCTACACCGCGTACTAATAATCTAATCATTCAACAGTTTCCTTTTTGGAAGGGGTGAATGAGATAGTAATGGAACTGCCGTTTCAGACGGAATTCATATCATTAAAATATGTATGTGGAGACTAGAAGAGTTGCAATATACATGATAATTAGTAGAAATTTTTATGAATATGTAAACAGCTCTGAAGGCGTTTAGATCTTAATAATAGGTATTGTTCAAGAAAGAGACTGTCAGAAAGGTCTAGTGTGGTTAAGAAACATTAAGAGAGTAACTGTAGTTTGGATACCTGATCATTCAGGTCTGCAGAAGAATGAGGAAAGACTTTAATTATGAAAAGTGCTCTTCGAACTTTATTAGACCAGAACCAGTTGTTGGCATAACTTAGATATTCGCAAAACGTCTCTTGTAATGAGAGTAAAGACATTAGTTTAGAATTGTCACCAAAATGTGTATGAAACCCAGGTAGAAAAAATAGCTACAAATTTGCTGGAGGTTACTTGTATATCTTCACAAGGCGATCTTTGTCGAAGAAACCAAAGAATGTTTATGTAAGTGTGAATAGTGAAAAAGGCAAGGAACAAGTCATGTTATCTATTTTTGATTAAGTTCATTTTTTGCCAGAGGACTTGGGCAAAATCTCATCGAACAATGTCATCTACTTTATAACGAAGCAAAATATTGTGTAAATTATAATTTTAGGAGTGAGCCACAATAGCCGTCGCAGTGAAAGAAAACTCAGCTTTCTCATTGAGAATCTAGCCTAACTTAACGCAACACATGGACATCAAATCCAAATATCTCAATTATTCAGCAATCAACTTTGCTTTCTCTAATAATTATGATGATTATGAATTATGTTCTGCAATAGTTTCATATATTTGGGTTAAAAGTGGTGCCAGATTAGAAATGCATAATTTGAATATAAAAATAACGAAGAAAAATGTAGAACATGGAAGCAGTATGAATAATTCATAAAATGGAAGTAAAGTATCATAATCGTGAAATGTGCACTGGAAACCGAATTCTAGAAGCAAAACTAACAAACAAGCGCTTTATATGGAAATACTTTCAAAACAATGAAAGTAACCGTGTGCTTCGCAGCACTTACACCTCATTGTTCCCCGTCTATGAGTTAGGTCCCTTCCCCGTAGCGTAATCGAGAGCTATATGTTAAGCAGGCAATCTTCCTCCATAAAATACGAGTTCCGAGAGCGCCAACTCCTGAATAATAATACACATCGCTACCTGAAATATTACTTGTCATGAACTCATTTCTGCCTCTACCTGGGTAAAACGGGCTTATATGACAATATGTTTGAATTAATGTCCTCCTATTCGTAGGCATCCACGTACAATGGATCTGATATGATCCGATATATTTCTCGGGCGTCAGATATGCAATCGGGTCTACGCGCCAGTGCTTAAATAAATATACGGCCTGCACGCGGATTACTCCGATTGTTCCGTGTTTTTGTCGAGAATAATAACGTTTTGTTCCATGGTTAGTTTACCGGAATTAATTTTCCTACGCTGCGAGGGAGCGGGATTGCAGCAATTATTTATAATCGAAGGTACACTCTACCCCTGGAACGTCGCTAATACAAACATTAGAAAGCTATTATTTACTCCAGCCTCGGCAATTAAATATGTATAGCGGATCCGTACCCTCGGCCTGACGGGGTCAGAGTTCGTGAATATCAATTTTCTTAAGTGGGCTGGAGCAGATCAGCTTTATTTCCAGATGTCCCATTCAAGCCCAAGCTGGATCCAAATTAAGAAATGTTTTGCGTTTCTTGCTGTCGCTAAAATGTATTTCTGCAGTTGTTTTATATCAATAATTAGTAGTGTATATATTTCCTTTATACTTACACTCTAACAAATTGGGTGTATTTCATATATTGTGCTTTTCCGGGTTGTTATGCAGTGACCTTGGTAACTGGTCGCTTCCAGTAACAGAAGTACATATCCCTAGCTGTAGCTGGGATTCTGTGACTTACCCATGTTGTTCTTGGGCTAGGCTCTGTAGGGACAGACCCCGTTATTGGTACTGATGCCCAGTCGCGGCGATAACCACTGAAGATACCGACGGTGAAGAGCGGCGAAACGTTTAGACGCATGGGAAGCGACCAGTTACACAAGCGGCTACGGGACGTCTCGGAAGACCACCGTTATCCAAAGAACGGTTCCGACCGTACCAGTCGTAATACCAACAACAGGAGCCGAAATAAATATATAGGCGGGCCTAGAGATACTGATAGCGGATCTGCATGCACAGAACCTTGCCCGAGAACAGCAAGGGCAGGTCAATCATTCTGTTACTGGCAGCGACTAGTTATTGAGGTTACGGTATAAGAATCTGGAAAATCACTATATATAAAATAATAACAATGGCCGCAAAAGCCTCTAGAAACCACTCTAAAATGGATGTAATTCAGGACGTGCAACTTTCTGTGTTAACAGTTTAACACACTCTGGCTATTAATAGAATAACTATAACTTGTACTATTACACAATGGATTGTTGGAAATTTATTTCGGAGGTCAAGAATGTGAAATAACACGCACCAGTATGTAATGTTACAACTTTAATGGGAAATTTCTATTTGAAGCTTATGCGTGTATTACAGGTTCTATATAAAATTCATATGAAACTGGATAACTCTAATGCCATTTTGTTTTTCGGGAAAAATACAACTGTTATTATTTATGGGGTTATGGGGTTCTTGGGTTGGGGGGTTATTGGAGGTAGGAAATGTTTTGTTTAAGATAACTGACAAATCACGTGATGTAAGACAAGTTCAAGTACCTACTGAGTTACGCGGTTATTGGGTATATTGGTTATGGGATTATGGGGTGGTTAACAATTTGAGTGTTTTGTTTAAAGTTTGAGCTATAGGGTTACATGAATTTAATAGTTTTGAAAACTCCAAATTATTGGATTTTTGTGAGGTTATCGCAAAACCCTGATGGGGTAGGGTTAAGCGGACCTCGAAAACATATAGTAAACAAAGTCTGACCTCTAGATCTAAGAACAAAATTGTGATTCTGTGTTAAATTAAAAATAAAACTTTTAAATAAGATTTTTTGCTACTTCAATCTCAGTTTTCTTCGTCAGTCGAAAATTGATATTCAGATGTCTATTATTGCTTTTACAAACTCTCATATTTCCAGTTACTTTCATTTCCCGTGTCGAAATTGGCAAGCCGGTAAGAACGGCAGCTCCCCCAGTCGTACTCAGCGGCGCATAAGTAAAGTGTTTATATAAATCAATTCAATCTCGTCTATATTCCATTGTAAATCGGTTAAAAATGCATTTTCCCATTCTCATTTTCCTCGGTTCCCCTGTATGCGTGTTTTCACTCCACGCGTGCTCTATAATTTATAGGTTATCCGAGGGAAAATGGGGCCCCCCTCGGGCTTCATCAGTGCTTAAGTTTTATAATGGCTCCTTGAATGATGCATAGCAACGCCGCGGGCCATCTGTACTAGCCATATTCGGGATTATTAAAATTTTAGCGCGAATCCAGCGGCTCGGTATTAAAATTAATTAATGCGGTGCATCTTAACGGCTTCTTTCCCTTTTCCGACGACGTGCTGATCTCGAGCCGGCTTAGCGATTTAATTCTTGTCTCTTTACGCGCTCTATCTGCTAAAAACTACTTTAATATTTCATTAACCAAATTCTTCGCCAACTTTGTCGCCTTAATTCCCATGCATTATTCATGGCTCCTAATAAAATTGGTAGAGTACATTTTTATAATTCGTCGGGGATATTTTAATGAAGAGCACGCGGATTAATATTCAAAAAGTAAGCAGCATCAACATAAAACGCTCTAATGAAGGTTTCGACTCCATTATCTTTTATCGCTACGTCTTTAACGAAACAACGTAGGACTGTCGGTTCGGTTTTTTTTAATTAAATGTGTTCTTGCATCTCGATAAATCCTCTGCATTGTCGCCCCGTTCTATTTCGATTTTAATGAAGGAAATAATATATTGGCTTCACTTGACGCTGCCTCACAGGCTTTCCTTAAAGGTAGCTGAACTGTAATTGATATACTTTCCCGTTATATAAGGCAAATGTTCCAACGAGAAAAGCCTTTACACCAAAGCAAATACAACAGGGATAATTTGCTCTTAACGACTTTTAAAATTGCATATTTAAATTAAATAAACTGTTAATTTCGACTAGAAAAAGCTAACATTTGGGAACGATAATGTAGATAATGATTACATCGTGCAGCTACTGCTACACTGAGTGAAATCGATCACTAAAAATGGTTTTCGTATTTTGACTGAAATATGCTATTTTACTATACCAAAATTAGTCTGCCAAAAATGAACTGTGGATTTTACGATCAAAAATAAGAAAAAAAGTTACATAATCATAAGTCCGTAGGCGCCCCCTAACGGAGATATGGCCCCTTAAATGGGAATCTCAAAATTTGATTTTTCCCAAATATTTCCAAAAGGGACGATGATAAAGTAATAAAATTTTAAACTGAGAATCACATTTAGATTGCGAATCTAATGTTCTAAACATAATTCCTCATTGTTTGTCATAGGCGTGCCAAACTGGGGGGTCAGTGGGTAAATATTGCTCTAACTTTCCTGTATCTCAAGATTTTCTTCGTCAGATCAGAAAATTAAAAATGTCGGTCTATTTTACATGAAAAAGGTACTCCTATTTCAATCCGATAAACTGCTCTGTTTTCGAGTAATCTTCATTTAAAAATTTTGTAACAAACCACAAAAGTTTTAGATGGAAACTATAAATAGACAAAATATCCCTAGTAGGCTATGGGAAAATACTGTCGACTTATTTAACACATACTAAGGTGTTATTCAAGCGTTTTAACATATTAAAATACTTTTAGAATGCATATCAGTACTTAATGTAATTATTTGTACATTTTGAATTTTAATATAGCCTATTATAACTTTAAAAGCATATGTAATATGTGTCAAATAAACTGACAAATAACTTTTAAAGCTTACTAGACACAATTTGACCTCGTGCATATCATATCTAATATTTTTGTGGTATGCCACAAAATTTTTAAATTAGTTGTACTCGTAAACTGAATAATTTATCGAAGTAAAACAACAACCTTCTTTGTAAAATTGTTCATCATTTTCAATTTTCTGATGGCAAAAACCTCGAGACATGAAAAAGTTTCAGCAATATTTATCCAATAACCCCCTCTCAGCTTGGCACGCCTATGACTAATTATGGTATTGCTTTTAGAGCATTAAATTCGCAATCTAATTGCATTTTAAATTTGATTACTCTATCCCAATCTGGTTTGAAAATATTTGGATAAAATCAAATTTGGGGGTCTCCCTTTAAAGAGCAATAGTTCCGTTAGGGGGCGCTTACGGAACTATGTTTGTATAACTGTTTTTCTTATTTTTTTATCGTAGAATCCAGTGTTAATTTTTGGCCCTGGATAGTAATGTCACTGTTAATAAAAAGACAGTGAAAAAAGAAAATTGTTTATTTAAACATTGGATACATTGTTATATAAATTGAAAGTACAATTCTTCGAATTCGAAAAGGTAACAACATGAAATTTATTCAGTTCTACTTGTTCTTCCTGAAAACTATTATGATTCTTTGTATGAATTCCTGAATGGTCTTGAGGTGTCACTAGTTATTGTTGATGAAATATACTTTTTGAAATTTTGATGATGCTTTCCTCGATATAACCTTCAACTTCACTAGTTGACTGCCAACCTCCATGGCTTTTAAGTGTTTGATTATCCGCTTCAATGTCAGCAAGGAAGGCAGACGTCCTCCTCAAGCAATATCCAGTGTAATTGGATGCATCTGGGAGTTTTAAGTATTTTGCAACTCTTTGGGAAATTTTTGCAAAACTGTTGATGCCAATTGGTTGTATTATGTGTGCACCGTGATTATAGTAAATGAAAAATCTGTTGTATTTTACTTGTTTGAGGCTCAATCGTAAAACTTGCACTGTTTCTTTTTGATTTTGTTATCATATACAAGTATAACCAAAATTTTCCCCGTGTCTTCTACATCTTTTACAGTTAAACTGCACAATTTTGTACACCAACAACCCCATTTAAACCAACTACTAAGAATTTATCGTCTATATCTTCTTTTAACAACATAGTAACATTTTCCGTAGTCAAAACTTTCCATTCCTTTGCTTCGTACGTCTCATTTTGATTTTAAAAGGGCAAGTAGCTTTTTATATTGTGATATATCCATATTTTCATTTATTTGTACAGTTCTTTTCAATATGTAGACCATAAACTGGATACTTTAAGAGATTTTGCCTAAAATAACTAAAGATATTATATGAAGAAAAATAGTAAAATATGTATAAAAAGTAACTTACCTTCTCAAAAAAAAAAAAACGCTAGCATTACACTTTCATCAGTTCTTAGAGCGTTTTTTGTTATCCTCCACTTACAAAATATTTTATATACCTTCTCGTATTATTTATTCCTTCGATTTTATAGAAAGTAAGCTCAAAGATGCTTCTCGATCGGCATTTAAAATGTTTTGAGATCAATTTTATAATTAGTATATATCTTAGAATCAATTCCACTCACAAAAATGAAACTTAACTATTATTATATAGATAAACGAAGCCGTGTTATTTTACTTCTATATCTATCACTATTTGTTTCTAATTACCTACTAACACAGAATGCGAAAAAATAGTATAAACAAATCTCGTAAAAATCAGTTTTAATAAACTCATATAGTTTTTAAGTTCTCCCATAAATTGTACCGATTCTGTTGCCGAGTCGGCACTAACTATGTATATGTGTCATCACCCTAACCTAAAGTTCACTAAGTTCTTAATGAAAAACTATGTTTCAAGTTCATCATTTGAAGAATCGTTAATGTCGAAATGTTTTAGGTTAAAGGCTACTTTTGTTTCTATTCATTCGATGAGAGGAGTCAGTCGCAACATCGCAATTACACCCGGTATAATAAAAAAGTACAGAAGATTCTTTGTATATTTCTTGTTCGCTGATCATTTCGAGAAAGCATCTGAACACAACAACTACCCTCTTGCAATCTTGACAGAACACTAAAACCAAACCCACACGTATAACTCACACCGTAATAGCTGTATTAACGCTATTGTTTGAATTTTAAACACTGGGCAAATAAAACGACTTTGTAACGTCGAAGATGCGGACTAGTTTATTTTTCTCGGTTGCCTGCTCCTAGCAGCTACAAGTGTATTGATTTAATGAACCATAAATCATGTTTGTACAATAGTCCAGGTGGTGTAACCCGAGGCAGTATCCCTGACCCTTTTTATTATTCGTTTTTAATGATATTGTTTCGAATATTCATGACTTGAATTATTGCCGGCCATTCGGATAAGCGCTGCAAATAATTAGAGCCATTGTCTGTCAGGAAAGGTAGAGAGGGTTGTGCCAGGCCAGATGCCTTACGATCATGAGGGGTGATTTGGAGTAAACAAATATTTTTCAATGCAAATTTTATATAACATAATTTGTTAATTAATGGAACAATTATTGAACTGTAAATACATAAAAAGGTATAAACTCGAAATGTTTAAAACTAGTATTTTGTCTGTCGGTTATGAATCCACAAATTAAAGTAACTAACACTGATCTGATTAGTTAATAAAATTTTTAGTGAGCCTCAAATATTAGGACTTAAAGCTAGTATTGCAGATAATCATTAAGACTTGATTATCTAATCGAATAATTAGACCGTGAGATATTAGATTAATAACAATCTAATCATCTACTTCGTTAATGAAGTGGAAAACTGGACTCAAAATATTGGCCTTGAAAGTTAGTAACATGATTAATAGTTAAGACTTGTTCAATTATATTCTAACAATTATACCGTAAATAAACTAAGTTGATACAAGAAGACTCTCATATGAATCGTAATCGAACTAAGTATTAACTGGAACTAAAGATATTGGCACAGCTAATATTTTGATACCGGTTAAGACTTAGTTAATTAGTCAGAATTGGACTGTAAATATATGAAATTGGTATAATAAGAGTCTAATTACCTGATTAGTGTAATTAGTTAATCAAGTGTTCACCAGAACTCACAATGTTCAGCGAAATAAGACTTTAATTATTGGAATAATTATACTATGCATAAGTTACACATGTTTAAGGAGAATTCAGTCATTTAATTAGTTAACCAAGTCTGAAGTAAAACTCAAAATGTTGATACTTGAATGTCGGTTAAGACTTGGTTAATTAGTCTAACAATTAGACTACATACGAACGAAACCGGTATAAATAGTGTCTTAGTGTCTTATGATCTGATTAGTTAAATATATCTGAACTGTGTCTCAAAATATTAAAACTTAAAGCTATTATTTTAATTCTGTATTAGGACTTGATTATATAATTGAATAATTAAACTGTAAATAACTAAACCTATATAAGAACAGTCTAATCATCTAATTAGTTAGATAATGGTAATGGCGACTAAAAATATTGGCTTGTAAACTATTGATTAGTGGTTAAGACACTAAATAATAAACTAAACCGGAGGAAAAACAGTCTGATCATCTTATTGTTTATCAAGTCAATAGGAAACTACATATTTGCTTTTAAAATTCACATTTGAAGTAGTGGTTAAGACTTGATGTAGTGGTTATGACTTGTTCAATTATTTGAAAAATTATATTGTTTGTATACTAAACTGGTATAAAAAAGAACCTATTCATTTGGTTAGTTAACTAAGACTTATCGAAATATTGAGTCTTAAAGTGAATATTTTGCCTACCAGTTAAGACTTACCTAATTACTAAACGAACAATTAAACGATGAACAAGCTAAGCAAATATGGACCCAGTCTAATAATTAATTAGCCAAGTCTTAACCAAGCTGAAACTATTTGAACTTAAAACTAGTTATTTGGGTATTGGTAAAAACTTTGAAGAAAATAAATGATTAGGTGCAGTAATTAGTCAACCAAGTCTTAACCGCAAGTTAAAATAGTGAGACTCAATCAAATTAATAGGTATAACACAACTATAAATACAATCTAATCGCCCGATTAGTCAACAAAGTCTTAACTAATGCTACTCAATATAGTGACTCTTACTCTATAGTTTTTGGGCTCGTACGTAAAACAAACCTATTCAGTATCTACTAGACAAATGTCCCTAAAGAAGTATAACATTTTGGGCCATTTATAAAGCCGACTGTTGATAAATGTCCCAATAAAACATAACACGCCGAAACCTAATTTTCCGCTCTTGTTCCAGACCTGAAAAAGCAATTCGAAGTGAATCCCGAGACGACCCATCTAGTGGAGATCGGGCACCAGGTGGACCTGAAATGCATGCCGCCCGTGGGGATGCCCCCGCCCCGCGTCTACTGGCTCCGGGGGAGCCAGGTGCTCCAGTCCGACACCGACGTGCTGGTGACCAGCGAGGGGCACCTCCTCATAGGGCAGGCGCGACCGCAGGATACTGGGAACTACACGTGCGTCGCCGAGAACATAGCTGCGAAGCGGATGGCGCCCACGTCGCAAATAATTGTTTACGGTAAGGGTTAGGATTTAGGTGGTTCGGAGTGAAATATGGCCCGCTGGCTGCAAAAATGTGTTAGTGGGAATTGCGCCCGTTTGTCGGGAGTTGTCCGCGTTTTTATGTTCTGCTACTGGCGAGATCACTCTGACGATTAATAACGCTCTTCCATCTTTCATGTTCCCAACTTACGAGACACATTTCCAAAGTAAGAGTTGATCGGTTGTAAAAAGCAAATAAAAAATGTATATATTAATGATTCTATAAATTTTTACAGTTATACATGGTCATTATGTTATTCCTAACATTTTGTAGAAGAGATTTTTCCAAACTTTATTATAACTAAGTTTGTACAGAACTTTTAAATTTTCAAAAATTGCCTCAAATTGTTGATTGAATCATATGTAGACGGGACTTATTGTGAACCTGAACAGTTCCTTATCTCAACATAGCTGATTTCAATACTCTCACTGATTAAACAATATTCCTCTTTCTACGCCTCAAAATTTGATTCAATCAAATGAAGAAACTGTTGATAACCTTAGTGCTAGCTTGCAAAATAGATAAGAGTTTCTTTAAAGTCATGTTCTTGTAAGACCATGCCTTGTATTATCTTGCACAATTCTCACAATTTTGCAAGACTCTTACATGATTCTTGCAAAACTGTTGCATATAAATAGGAAAGATGGAACTTTATCGAGAATTTGGCAACAGTGGTGATTACTCTCGATTGGTTACGGTCGCGGTCGGAGCTCACACGTAACTATCTCATATTTGCAAGCGATCTTTCTTGTCTTGCTTCTAAGACTTTTTTTTAATCTTATATTGTCTTGCAATTCGAGATGTCAAGTCTTGTCTTGGTCTTGTTTTGTCTTATCCTGCGAGGCCAAGACGAGATGAAGAAAAGCAAAACAAGATGGCAACACTAAAAAACGTCAATGAAAACCATATAGGTGAAGGACTTAAATATACAGAGTTTGTAAAAACTTTGAGATCAGAGATGTTTGGGATAACATAGTGACTATATAGAAAAACATGATAATTTTACATTTTTAATTTACTCATATGTTTATCTTTGTATAACCAATAGATCCTTATTTTGGAAAAGTGCCTTGTAGTTTAAATATGAAATCGAGAGAAAATTTCTATAGACGGAAATTCTCCTTGATATAATTACCACCATAATTATTGATAACAAATTTTAAATACAGGTTAAAATTAGTTACCAATAGTTAGTAAATTATGAATACAATTTATCAAAATTGAATTGGTTTCCTTATTCGTTAACTGTTCAAGAACTGTCAAAGATATAGGCTTTAAATTCTATGTAAATTCTCCGTAATTAATGAAATTATAACAAAATCCTTCCAATAGTATTTGAGGAGGAATTATCTGAGGATTAAACTAGAAACTAATTTGACGTCGAAGATAATCTTATTAATATGAACAAATTATTACCGACAAGACTCTTTTTCTGTAGACTCCGCTCGAAAGAAAGAACAGGAAAAGTTAGACACCACCATAACAAAGAAATGGTGTGGGTTGTTATGCCGTAGCTGATATAACTTGTTACCGCTTTTCACAAAATTACATTTGCTTACTTAGCGCTAGCTTTGACCTGACCTCATAGGTCTGGGGCTAAATTCATGTATTGATTTTATTTAATATTATTGATTTGCCATTGCCATGAACTGTCACGAATCTATTGCGAAGTCACCACTGAAGATGCCGACACTGAATAGCGTGGAAACGTTTTACACCATGGAATCTAATTTGAAATGAATATAACAAAGAAACAATGTTTTCTATCAAAGAATCTCAATATATCTCTATTGAACATTTCCAATATTTAAGAGTGAAAAGTATATTCAAATACAATAGGAAATTTCTTTCTTACTGTTGTTACCAGTCAATCATTGGTAGATTCAACTTTTTTGAACAATTTCATTAGCAGAAAATTGATGTTTGCATTCCATTATAGAATGCAAGTCATTTAAAAATATTAAACACGACATTGGTCCCCAATTAGACTCCTGAGGCACTCCAGATCTAGTCAGATCTTTGTAAGCAATAAAAGTCTGTAGTGCAAATTTAATTGAAATAATTCCAGTAAGAATTAAAAAAATTGTTTCAAATTAAAATGCAGTAAAAATTTTTTAAAATGCCTATATTTATTGTATAAACTATGTTACATTAGTGCAATTTTATTTTATTGCAGCTTTTGTACCTTTTGTTGTTTCCTTTGCCAATGACTCTTTCATATTTCAAGTTGCATCACTGAAAAAAATATTGTAAAATAAGTTTTTGCAAACTATTTGAACCATGCTATTTATTAAGACTAATTAATAAGTTACAAATTGGTAATTTGCATACAATTTTCATTCAAAATACAATTATTATCAATACCAAAGACAGTTCCAATAACATTTTATGGAATCCTTAGTCATAAATTGTCGAATTCTCAAAGGCTTCACAGTAAATTTAATCGTTTGGAGTATATTTCAAGGAGTAATTACCGCTCTCCTATCATCTGCCGACTAATTTGGGCCGAGGAAATACGTACAGCTCGCATAATTACAAAGCCAACTTCGATCTTAATTTGTCTTGAAGTAACTCTCGCGTTAATGGTTCCGAACCTAAAATACTCCAGGTCTAGGTATTCTTTTCTGGAGAGCCGCTATGTTGAGTTGTTCCGCACTCGAGACCGGCTGAGCTTCCGAAACTAATTATTTTTAAAAATAACTCGGAACGGTGAAGGGCGTTCGGGTGTCGTCCTTATCTCTCTTAAAAGGTGCACACAATTAAGAAAATTTCACCGTCTAGAGCCGCGGTTATTGATGATTAATTCTTGCGGCCTTTGAAGCTTTGCGTAAAAAATTCTTCCCCCTAATAAGGATGTCCTAATTTCTGAAGGGACTTCTGGAAAAGAACATTCTTTTGTAAAATACAAGTAGGCATATTCAAAAAATAATTCAGTGGAAGATCTTACTGGTTTGTAACATATACAGTATGTTCACTGTTAGAGCGTCCAAGTAGCATTTTTAGGGAATGGAACGACGCTGAAAACTTTAAAGTGTAAAATTAACTATGGATGATGCAACAACGTGACGACAACTGCCACAATTGTATATAATTACCGCCACATTAAAGGTTTATTAAAGGTTTCCAATACGTCGCGAAACTAATATTGTTTTTAAACTGTTTTCAACAGCAACAACCTTTCAACCTCCTCGCTTAATTTTGACGCTAATGGTTAGTGTGGTCCAACGTCGCTGTAACACCCTGTATGACAATTAACTACAGTTTGTTCCATATAAATTAATGAACAGTATCAAACAAGCATTTCTTAGATCATTCAACATGTGACTGATTTCATTATATTTTCTTGGTAAGTACACATTTAGACCTTTTTTTATGTTTTGCAAATGAGTACATATCTCGGCATACTTTCTAATTATATAACACGTTTACTTCTAAAGCATTAGTGTAGTGTCTAGCTAGCAATCACATATCACTTCCATTGCAATTTAAATTCAGATTGTAATTTTTTAGACAGATACCACAATAACAGGCCCTACTGTTTGACTTAATAAGATTAGCAGAAACAGATGTTGCAGGCTATGTAATTTGGAGCTGTCAGTCTTCTACAAAACCAAACCTCAGTTTAAGAGTTGGATTATACTACAGCTGCCATGTCGGATAAAAAGGCGAATTTTCGCCAGACCTCCCATATTGATCAGTGTAAACTCAAATATTAAGCTATATTTCCTGAATACTTTGCTGTTTTGCAGAAATTCAGTAAACCATAAATACTTTCCAGTTAGATGTAAAAAAGTATATCCTGAAAACATTTTTTTTTTTAAAAGTATCTATTGTCAATTTAAATAGTGACATAGTTGTGATTTCTCTTTTTTCTTTGAAATTAATGATTTGTCCTTATTTACTTGAACTGAAAATTAATTTTTAAGTTCTATTTTCATAACAAAAAGCAATATTATTTCAGTATCCTCTATTAATAATTATATTCACCAGTCGAACGAAAACGAAAATAGGTAACAACCTATTCTTCTACGCGTTAACTGACTGATTCAAAATCCAAATGAGGCTTATTTGTGAGTCTTCTACAGCAGTGATAAAGGTAGAAGATCTTAAGAACAGATGATGTACATTCTATGCAGTACAGTAGGACAAGGTCGGATTAATTCCTGTCCTCCTTTATAAAATAACCATTATCTTATCCTCCTTTATAAAATAACCATTATCTTAAATTTAAAATAATTATATTATTATGGTACAGCTGTGACAAAGGTAGAAGATCTTAAGAACAGCTGATGCACATTTTATGTGGTACAATAGAACAGGACCGGCATTCATTTCTGGCCTCCTTTATAAAATAACCATTATCTTAAATTTAAATTAATTCTAAAATGGTATAGCTGTGACAAAGGTAGAAAATCTTAAGAACAGCTGATGTACATTTTATGTGGTACAATAGAACAGGCTCTCATTTTTGATCTCCTTTATAATCCATTATTATCTTAAATTTAAAATAATTCTAAAATGGGGTTGTAATTATGTTAGAGTCAAACAGACTAAAAGTACGTTTCACATTTTCTCATCGACAGGTCAAAGGTGAAACAGATTTTTTTTTAGTAAACCACTTACAATTTGACAATTTTTAAAGTACCAATGGAAAGTAAATGCAACTTTTTATATATTCTCTGGGATAAGTCTTATTACACTTTTTTGATAACTTCACGGACCCTCAAGAATTTAGAATTTTAGTACTATTAATTATAAGCGTCCCACCCATCTATTAAGAAGCGTATTACATGGTTAAATAAGTGTTTTATGGCATTCAAAGCTATTGAACTACATAACTTAATGTTGGAAATAACTGGCAACAAAACGAAATTAATTTGCCATCTCCTTGTTCCTGTACTGTCCAAACTTTTTGTCAGGCCATTAATGAGAAATGAAATTAAAGTCTAATACAAGCCAGTCCGAAGAATACGCTCTAAAAGCTGCCAGAGTCACGCTGTTGAAATATTAATACATCGTAAATCTTCTATAAAAAAAATCTGTTATAAATCATCCGACGATTGAAAAACATTCTCATTCATTCCACTTTAAACGTCTTCGTCAGCCTATATATTTCTGGCAACTGGGAATTCAATGGCAACTCGCCGGAGTCTTTGCAGTTGACTGTTATCTGGGAGCAGGAATTTTTCTGGAGAATTTATGTGCCGGGCATGAATCAAAGACGTTTGGTCACTGGCGGAAGTTGCCATCCACCAATTTTCCGACCTGGACAAGTCGGAAGTTTTTATGTTCGGAGTTAAATGGGGCGCCAGAGCGGATATAGGTTTACGGCGGGGCCGTTTTTTTCTCAAACAGGAAACGTGTCAGCGCGTCTTTTACAAATCAATTCTCATAGTGGCCGAAATAGTAAAGTTGGAGTAAATTCTTTCCAGATCGACAAACTATCTCAAGTACGACGATATGCTCTGCAGATAAAAATCAATGCATAACAATTTTTAAAAGATTTATTTCCTTTATTACAAAATACGAGAAACGAAATTTACAGTTTTTCTGCACCTGTTGGCATATACAAAACTACCTAAATAATGTGTTGATCTGTAAGCTGGTTATACCAGATACATATAAGATAAAAATACTTTGTTAATGTCTCACGTAATTATTTTTATTACAAAAACCTGAATTTAATAGGTAGATATGGTTGTAACTTAAATAGTATACAAACCTCGGTGAAAAGTTTCATTCTTTTATTGCCTCTCGACGAGAATTTTCACTTTCCACTTCGGTGTGTAATATAGGTATTATTTTTCGACTCAAATAACTTATTACAATTCCATTACTGAAGTGTGTGACAAAAAAATAGAATATCGGGAAAAATGGTAGGTACATCAATTTGTTTTTGTTCACAATAGGTATCTGTTTCCTAATCAGTAATCAATTATTTTCAATATCCTGTATAGCACAATATTACTATTATTTTGCTGTATAAAACAACAAAAATTCTCTGGTGTCTAATTTATTTCTTCTCTTTACGAATATTTAGTTGTATTTTTCTGTTCTTTCTTCCCACACATTAACCGTTTATTCTGATTATCCACATATTTTTATGCAAGCAAAGTTAACTCTGTAATATACGGTCATCTCTGACTTAATATAAAAAATTGCTGGTTTTACAGCACAAGCAGCTGTTTGCTTATACGAGAATATTTCGGAGCTCCCAGTTTATGTCGTACTTACCGTTTCCTTTAAGTAGAAGCTCAACTTAGGTGTAATTCACAAGGGAGGGATTGCTAAGGATTATTTTATGATTAATTATGTAAGTATTGCTGCGGGTTTTAATGTCGGGGATACACCAGCCACAGAATAAAGCACCTAATTTTTTAAATTGCTTTTTATGGCCGATATAACAACTTTGTAAAGGAACGAACGGCATTAACTGGCCACTTAGCGGCAATTGTGACGCACAATTAATTAATTACTTTTCCAGAAACGATGAACGACGCAGTCAGATATTGCTGTAATTTGAAATCGGGTAACGAGGTCAATAGGAACTGAAAATTGTATTTTAAGATCACGGTAGTTTAAAGAAGAGATTTTGTGGAGCAGAATTTCTACTAAGTACATTCAGGATGTTTTTTGAAATAAGTGCATTCTTTTATAGAGGTTGTAACTATGTTATAGAGGACGTGAAAATAAACAATTTTCATCCAGCAATTAATAGTCTAAAGTATCATGAGTTTCAGAAAATTCTTTAATAGTTATTCCACGAAAAGTACATGGCTCTGTTTCACTGTTCAACAATTACACGAGGCGACTCTAAAATTTACCGTAGAGTCCAAAATTCTAACAAAGTTAGTATCGAATTCCGGTATAATCGGAAATGCTAGTGAGTTCTGTATATTTTAGTTGTGTTTTCCCCAGAGATTTGCCATATTGCCAAATTTTCAAATTGTTTTGACCAGTATTTCCCCAGATATAACGGTCGGCGCAGTTCCCGATAGGACTCCCTGTATTGAAAATTGTCTTATTTTAATAAAAAATTAGCAGATATGTTTAGGATGTGTATGTTTATTTGTTTCCTTGTTTTGAATTTTGAGATTATGACTTCTTAGACGTCAGACTGCCTGCTGGTCGCTGCCAGTTATAGAATTAAAGTACACATACTTACCCGTTAATACCCGTTAATCTACAGCTAAAAAGAACACGTTTGCATAAAAATGATCTTAGTAAAATATTCACCCCGTATGATTCTTTTGAAAACACTCTGTGGGTATATAGATGCACGGTAAAGTTAATAGTTTATCATTGATTAATGTGTCTGCATGTTTCACGAAGTTTGATATTAAATATATATGTTAATAATTCGTTCTTGTATTATGAAAATCCTGCTACTATTGACTGCGTTTCGAATAAATCTTCTTCAGGGCAAGACAACGACTACTGTCAAATGATAATAATAACGATTCATCGTGATATAATTTCTTTGACCTATTCATGTTTTGTTTCCAAATTCATCCAAAAATCTACTACTTCTGGAATGATGTTCTTCTTCGGTTTTCTCGTATTATTTTTCTTTTGTAAAATATACAGGGTATCCAGAAATGATGCGACAGTGTCGCGCGGTGGATAATGTTAAACGAAAAATTAATGCCACTAAGTCTTATGATATTTTCTAGAAAACTTAAAATTAGCAGAGTTATAGGGTGTATATTTTTTTAAATAATTTTTCTGTTGTACACGTATCACTAGTGTTCCTTTGTATAATTTCCAGATAACTTGTATATTCAAGAGTTGGGAACTGGTATATCATTAAATAACTATTCTGTAGATATGCATTTGCATATTGCCAATTTAAGGATATTCCAATAAAAAAGATATATGGCCAGTCATAACATTAAAAAATACCTATTCTAAAATTATTATAAACTACGAAATTGCTATGGTGTTATAAAAAATGTTCCTATGGGAAAAAAGACCTGCACAGTATTAAAAACTTGTTCGTTAATAATCAATTACTTGGCGAGTTAGTTGAATAAGAATGTATATTTAAATAGTCGAAATTTACCACGGTCTTCACAATTTATTTTCGAGGTCGTCTCTGAGGTCAAATGATAATCGCTTACTACAAACACACCTTAAACCGAGGATATACTTACAAGGCTTTTAAATCCTTAAAAGATTAGCGGCTTTCTTTCCATAATTTGAGAAATTGGAGGTATTTATTTAACCGCTACTACATTTCACGTCAAAGAACGGCGACTACTGTTCACTAATTAAAATAGATTACGAAGGAAATTTGAATTAAATCCTCATGAAGGTATCAATTAAATAAATTTGTTCGATTAAATAAATCCCGACGGTTTCAACAGCGTGCTTTGACGGATTTGTCTTTTTATACGAGCTATCAATTTATTACCCGATTTTTCTCATTAATCAGACAAGCCGCTCAGGGCTATTATTAATCATCAAATATCTTACGGTGTGTAGTCATTCGCTTAAAAAAGCTCTGAATTGTGAAGTTAATCCTTTCAATTACTGAGGCAACCTCATAACTACCGTCAAGACGCACCAGGCAACAGCTGCCCTTTTCCTTCAAATATTGCGAAAGGGATACAAAGTTGGATTCATTTATGTAATAAATTACTTTTGACGTTTTAGTGGAACACCTGCGGGTGAGACAGGTGATATTTAAACCGCCGTTTGTTATTCTACACGGGAAAACAGCCTTAAATAAACAAAATTATTTGTGGAGCAAAACGTAAGATGTGGTCACGAAACGTGTCTTGTTGATTTTCATTTCAACACATTCATGTTATTTTAGTTCTCGCCGCATACGAGCAGATTAAGTTTGCTGCAGGTAAATATTTGTGTGGAATTATCGGCTTAAGCCCGATAGCGTCTTGAGTTGACGATTTCTGCATACGTTTTATAGTTGTTGGTACCGTAACGCTCATAAATGTCCGTGTTAAGTGGTCTTTATCAAATGTAATACTTTTGTTATAGCTTTTGAAATATCAATTCACTACCAGCAAAAATCTTTGATGTTGAAAATCTGTGCCAGGAAGGAAGGGTTTATCACTTCACTGTCAAATCATTCTGCTAAACTCAGCTAAACCGTAGATTAAAGTGTCTGGAAATAATATAAATGGGCATATTTCAACTTTAAATTTTGATAGGTATATTACCTGCTCTAAAAATGTAACTGGGATGATACTGGACTAAAATTTTAATATAGGTACAATGTTAAGAATTATTTTGGCCAAACGTCACCTACATATTCAAATGGTATAGTAATTGTGATTGTATGTATGATTTTAATTCGCTAAAAATATTTGTGTTTAACAACCTTAATTATATTAAGAGTCAATATTACGAACATTTTACTGACATACTTTTTTGTCAAAAATTGATCTGAAACTCTAAATATATCTTGAAATTTTGCAATTGGCGGTTGATAATTCTGATAACGCGCCTTTCAAAGTGATTATGGATACCTATTTAGTTTATTACTTTGTCGATTTTTGCAGATATTTTAAATAAGTATAAGTATATCTCAAAAGCTGTTTAATATAGATTCATGAAATTTTGACAGTTGACTTATCTGATTAAAGTTACATCAATTGAATTAACTGAATTTGTTTCCAATTTCTAACAGTGAACATACAGTCCCTGAAATACAAAAATGTCAAATCCACTAGTACTAGTTTGAAAATAGGATCAAAGCATATCTTCCTTTTTTAACTACCCCTAAAACTGAATTCTACAGAAACTTTTTGATGCAAATACATTTTTGGATAGCAATTAATCTTTACAAATCTGAAAAAGTCATTGGCGCAGGAATATCAACTTTTTTTAGGAGTAGCAAAGAGCAAATTTTTATGCAACTGATTTTTCGAAGGTTATTCATTTTTGAGATACAGGACTGTAACATAATTTTAGGAAATTGTAATTTCAGATGTAATTTTGTTAAAAAATAACATATTTGATTCAAATTAACACGCTGATGTTATTAGTATTTTGTTTAAGTAGAGAGCGCTAGTTGCTAACAATTTCACTGATATTTTATTCTCTAACTTTTTTAAGTTGGCTTTTTCCCATTCAAAGTCTCGTGATGTTATGTAAAATATCATTTTACACAAAAAGACGCTTTTAATAAATTTGTTAATAACCGGTTGGTGCGTGTGTGGCTCCACCAAAACCCTGTAAATTTTGATCAAATATGTTCTTCTTTAAAAGAATTACATTCTCTAAAATTATTTTACACACCCAGTATCTCAAAAATAAGTGGATCTTTCAATGTTCTATCGGCACTAGCATGCCATGTCGTTTTGAAACACAATGTATAACAAACTGTGCGAATTTACAAAGTACTGCGCAAGTGTCGTTGCAACTTTAACATTTAGTGACCAGTATCCCCAGCACTGATACATTGTAATTCTATACAATTTTTTTACTTTTATTTAGTTAAATTAGCTGTCCAAATTTTGTTCGTTATATCTACGTCAAGTAGCTTTCGAGATATTTTTTATGTGATATTTATTTAAAAATAACACAAACACGTTTCTAGAAAATAACAACTTTTAAGGCAATTTTTTTAATTTAAATCGGAACCGCACACAATTTATGAAATACAAAATACACTTTTATTAGTGTATGCTAAATTTGATTTAATTTTAATGTTGTGAACTTATTTAAAAATATATATGTAATTAAATACAAAGTTAAATATTAGATAAAGATAAGATTGGTACTGAGCAAATAAAACTGTTAAAGATTTCTATATGTCAAATGTTATTATATTTTAGACAATTTTCAGTTAATATCTCATTAAAAATACGGAAGTTTTCTTCGCTTCTTTAGAAGAACAATTAAACCTGTTCACATCACCATTACGTGATTATTAGACATTTTTTAACAATAAAAACGCGGTGTTATTTCAAATGCCTTTATCGTGTGCCAAACGCCGCTGTCGCTGTCAGAAGAGTTGTTGGACCCCCGTAAGTTTCGATCAACGGTTTCAGCAAAGTGTCACTTTACACTCTCGTTACGTAAATAACTATTTCCTTTGAAATTTGAAAATAGCCTTTGTAGTGTCGATGCATAATGTGTTTAGAAACACTCAGCATTAGCCTATTGCAAAGTTACTAGTTTCTACAGTCATTGCACTGGCAGCAAATGTAATTTGTTATGTTTTAAGCTGTCTACACACAATACGAAATCCCAATGTCCTGAATTCTTGTTTAAGTATATTTCACAAATATTTTTATTTTGAACACTACACTGACAAAAAAAATTCTGTAATTTCACATAACTTTACGTTGGCAATTTGTGTAAGTGAAATTAGTACACTGTAATGTTACAGAAATAAACGTGGACAAAATTACATATCATGGTGTAATTTTACAACTATATACGTCATGGCTAACGTTAGACAATTGCTTTTATTGACAACGTAATTTTCGATATTTGGTCGCGTTAAAAACATTCATTTTACAATTTAGTGCAATATATAATGCACAGTTTTAGTGCAGTATATAGTTTTATTACTCTGCAATTTTTTTTTTATATTTTGATGAAGGTTTAATCAATTACTAATTTGTTCGTATGCCGTAAGTCGTCTGATTTCTTGCCGCGAGTATATATGAGTGAATATCAATGTGTAAAAAATTTAACAATATGCACATGTTAAGAATATGTGTATATCAAAGAGTTCATCAATCAATTCAAATATTTTCGTATATTTAACCTGAATAGTGTAACAGAAACCAATTTAAAAATGTAATATATTATTTTTGTAGCCTTATGGAAAGCGTGTTGACAGATGAACTTGAAAAGAGGGAAAAGTTTCTACTTTTAATGTCAAAAAAGTTTTGTTAAAAAGTACAAAAGTATAGGTTTAAGCTAGTCAATATAATATGCAGGATATTTCTTACTAATGAAGTGTTAGTAATACAGTAGATTTTATTATTAGAATTCAATAATAAATAGACTACGCGAGTCACATCTTTATTGCTAAATAGTTAAGAAGTTTTTATCAAAAGCAGAAATAACTTCTGTGTAGGAAGATTTTTTTAGGGCAATTTGTCCTCTAAACTTGAATTATCCATCCTTCTCTGTAAAAGTGTATTGTTCATTCGTCATCTAAAAATGTATTGCAGTGTAGGTATTTCATTCGCATTAGAAAACGTGGAATATTTTCGCTGAAAATACTCCATAATCATTATTCTTAAAATATCAGTATATATTTCTTAGTTTTTGCAAATATGTTTAGATATACATATTTTTAGTTCGAATTTTAGTACAGTAAATTTACAATTAATGTAACTAGAACTAATGTTAATATCTGTTGTAAGCAATTACTATTTTTACTGGCATAAAGATAAATATGTAAAAACACATATCTACATGATTATTCCTAAATATAGGGGTACGTCCTTTTTACATAATATTTACTGGAAAATTTGGATATGGAAATTTTTACCCATTTTTATCAGCATAGTACTATTAATCAAGAAATTTTTAAAACAGGTAATCGCGATACAAAAACTATTTTTCTGAATCTGTATGCACAGCTATTAAATTTGATTATTGTCTGAAACGTTTAAGAACCCGTCATTATTATTTTTGTTATCATATTTAAGTGGGAGCCGTTTTAAAATAATATTTACAGCAGCAAACATGTTTATTATATCCGCATATTAATATCACGGTAACAGTTTATTTAGTGCCACACAATAGTGTTTGTTAAACAACTTTAAGTGTGGCAAAGTAAACTACATATGACTAGACCGCATATATTATCTTATTAAACATACTTCAATATTTATCCTGCTATTAAGAATTGATTTTCGGTTGAATTTTCTAAGCTTTACCACTTAGGGACACATTTACAATCTGTCTTATAATTATGTCGACGATTCTATACAAAACATATACTAAAATACCGATGAAAATAGCCTCTAATTTAGTCAATCATCAGGAAACGTCCTACATGTAATGATTCTTTATCAACAAATTAAAATTACAGCTACACTAGTTCTAAAAGGTATTTTGATGAGTATCTAACGGATGAGATGGTAATCAGGAACATTTATTTAATAATTTAAGAATGGTTAGCAATCCGTCTTTCCTAGTAGCCTTTAATATTAGATTTTATCTTTAAGTTGGGTTCTAGGGACTAACATGAAATCCAGTGGATATTACCGGCTGGAGAATTCCTTTTTATGTGTCGGCTAAGGACTATACTTCTGTCTCGCCGACATACCGAAATTGAAATATAAATAAAACAGTTCTTCCACAAATATTTTACAGTATTTTTTATATTCCATGTTCAAGATGTGTTACTAGTTAATATTGAAAATCTGGGTCAAGTGTGCACAGAAAACAAAATCAACATTTTTTATATAAGTATACAGGCTGTTCTATATATCTCGAAAACTATTTGAGATATAACAAAGAAATTTGGAACTACATATTTCCATCCTATTAGATTTTGAATCTAATACGCAAAAATAGTAATTTTAGTTCCACAGTCGAAAATATGAATCCAATAAATAAACTAAAAAGAGCTGTTGAAAATAGTAGATAAATACTTATTAAACTATAATGAATAGCAAGAAAATATTAAGGTAAATTAAATTAAAACAAGGACATTAGTAAAATCTGTACGAAAGTGGGCTGACTTTCGGTATAGTAGAACAAGAGCTATTAAAAGTGTAGGAAAGAAAACAGTAAACAAATAAGATGGATGGAAATGGCAGGGATTTTGCAATAGGCTTATTACTGTCGAATACTTACAGAAAGAATATTAAGGCGGGGATTTTGTAGAAAAGAAATTGCACAGCCTGAGTGAGCGAAACGGCGATACAATGAGGCCTATGAGACAGTATACAAACCGTATAGGCCCGAACCACAAGGTTCCCTGAAGTTTATCGTGCACTTTGACGTACATAAAAATGGAAGCCGTGATATATGTTATGATTTTACTCGAGGACACAAAATGTAAAATTAGCAATAAATATTAATCTGAAAGTGAAACACAAGTTGTCCTATATGTCCTGGCTAGTGAGTGAAGTAATTTGGTGGCTGTGGCTGTGATAATTTTGCCGTAATTGCGACATATTGGCATAGTAACTGTGTGGCTAAAATTGAGGTATTTTATCATTTATTTTAGTTATTCTTGTGATTTTATGAGCAATTTTCTCGGAGTTCTGTGTCCTCGCTTGAAGCCCTGTTAGACGGTATAAATATGTATACAAAATCCCAGCCTTAAGGTAGATATACATGTTTTGAGAAGGCGAACTAGTAGAGTTACAAGGAAATTATTTGAAAGGAAGTACGAGGAAGAAGTAGATGACAAAGATCAAAGAGACAGAGAGAAAATAATAAAAGATTTAAAAGAGTGTAATACATAACAAATTGTAAGGAAAAAGATCATCATAGAAAAAAATGGAGGAAAAAAGTAAATCCAACAGTGAAATATAAAGAAAGGGGGGAACATACTTAATCCTAGTTATTTAATTTTGTCTGGCGTCACTGAATGGATAGGTTAGTTTAATTATTGTATTGATACCATTAGATATATAGGAACAAGAGGATTTGTCTCGTTGTTGTTACTACCTACAAATTTTGACGTTTGTAGGCCATCAGGAATGTCAGAATCCAGAAGGCGTTGTGATTGACACCACCTGATATCTAAAAACTTGTATCAGAGCAAGAGGTAAGTTACTTTAACTGACAGATCTGAAAGTGTTGATCGCGATGGTCTCTGGATCTGAACGACCTACAAGCGTCAAAATTTATGACCAAAAGTGAATCCTTACTTTACATTCTTTGAAAGTAACTGCTTGACTGTCGGAAATGATTCCATTCCATATCATAAATGATACCCATTTTCAGACTGTTAGCGACCCCTGATCGCCTCGATTCATTTACAGCTTCCAAATCGCAGTGTTGACCGACTCCAATGATCAAACGTACGACCGCTGGGATTGTGTTCCCGCTTGCTTTCTAAAGCTAACTTCACTATCGTCATTTTGGAATTTTTTTCCATTTTTCTGTTACTTTTCTTGTTCTATTTCTTCATTTCTACCTACCTATCGAAATGTACAAGTCGATGTTGGTCGAAGTGTAATTACAGTAGTTTATGAAGAAACAAAATGTCAAAGTTTATCTTATACAGTGACGCTTGCTTTCGATTATTATCGAAAATAAGCAAGAACAAAGAATTTAGAAACCGGTAGGGTGAAACAAAAAGCTGTCAATTTGCTAAGGAGTTCCTAGACTACCCCTGCAAGGATACAGTGACAAAGGACCTGGCCATGTCTAGGACGAATCTTCGCCTGGTGACAGGTATTCAAATTGGACTGTTGTTTAAGGAAGCACCTGTATTATATGAGAAATTGTGAAACACTTTGTAGAGATTGCGAACAGGAAGACGAAACAGTACTCCTTGTACTCTGTGAGTGCACTGCAATTTTGTCAATAAGAGCATTCATGTTGGGAGAATGATGACCTTCTATGACCTACATTAGAGAGATCCCCCAAGAGCAACGTCACCACCTTCTTCTCTTTATTATGCTGGTTAGCGGCTCCAACGGATTGATCTTCTAATGGGAGGACGTACAAAGGGCCCAATGGGGCTTGAATGCTGTATCCTCTTAAGCTACCCTCCAAACAATTCCAGAAGCAAGAACAAAATCTTACCATAGGAGCGTTATAGGGTAATTTGCTCCTTTTTTAAAATGTCAAGTAATTTTTCTTCGATTTTCTTTATTACGTCTTCCGAATATATGGTTATGGCATTATGATTCAATCATCTTGTATATTTTTTATTGATAAGTAAGTAATTTAATAATATTGTCTCAAACGTGCATGCAGAGGTAATAACAATTAGATATAATGGCATTTAATACATCTTAATCAGTGAAATATTGGGCTATATTACTAATCGATATTATGGTAATGCTGGAAAATTATAAGGTTATGTTGAAATGTACCATAACGATTAGTCTCAATAACCTGCTCAACCCAAATGCAGCATGAAACACACAAAGCTAACCGCACCCTCAAGGAAACCATAAAAACTGAAAACTAACAGCGGCAAAAAGCGCCATTAAATACGGGCTAATACAGTTACAATTAGAACAAAAGCCTCGGTTGTTCTTTGTTTTAATTGGTTTAGTAGGGCCTCCAGCTGTCTAAAGAGCCCATTTTCCGATTCTAGAATTCTGAGCTGTCGCTTTTAGTCGGTGCTCTCAAAGTGATTCGTTTCAATTAATGTTTTTACCCTTCTACGATGATTAAACCTGAGCGAATCAATGATGGATACGGGGTTTCCTTTTCGTGTTTTAAATTAATTGACCGCACGCCACGTGCGCCAAGCTGCTTCTCCGACGATGAGCATCTCAGAGCTAGTTATATTCAGTCTGGAAATTTTCTCCACAACATACGAGTCTACGTGAAACTTTTCCATCAGTCGTAGTAGAATTGTTGGGTTTGACTGTTGCCGACTGATTATGCTGGACACCTTACGTTACTCCTTTTAAGTAAAGAATCGCGTCTTTATTCACATGTCATTCATAAATTAATGCGAATTTTAATCATATTATTCTTTTAAAAGCACAGTTTTCATTATTCCATTCTTTATATCCATACGTCCACTCCATTTATGTTATCGTGTTACCTGGAGTAACTCTTCTTCTGCTATACAAATATTTAGAGTGTAAAAAAGTCATCAGATTTATTGGAAAGCATTTCGGAAAATTGTCAGCAACATTTAAGGAGGACGTACTAGGCGGTCGCAGTCTAGGCACATCGCGGACCATACTAGTATCTTCTAATGATTTTAAATGTAAAGGTTTGTACTAGTAGGTCGCGGGCTGGACTTTTGGAGGATTCAAATAAAATAACTAATAAAAATACGTCTTCCAAAGAACATATTTTGACACCTAAATAATACAGTAGAGTCAGTCGAGACCGCATATAGAACGACCTAATTTTGTGAAAAGTCTTGGTTAGCTCAGCACAGAACGATCCGCGATGCTTTTAGACCGCGACCTTATAGTGCATTCTATTCTTTATTCTTTGCCAACATTTTTTATATATTGCCAGCTATTAGAAAATTGTTTTATCTGAAATATGATATACAGCACTACTTTGTTCTAAACCTCAAAATGCCCAATATATCTTGATGAGATGTACCAATTCACAGACAGAACTTTTAGCTGGTTTAATGCTTCTAAATGTATGTCGTTTACTCTTATATAAACATTTTTTTTGTGGCAGAAATATAATTATGAAAAAATCAAGTGAGCCACACCAAGAAATTCTAAAACAAGTGTACTTAACAAAATTTGCCACTTTGAGAAAATTGTAGGATTCAAATAGGATCTATAGCTTACCTATATCTAACTATAAATGAATATGCTATACAGGGCGTTCGTAATGCGAGTGTTTTTATTTTACTGTATTATAAATTGTACCAACCAAAACATATTTGAAATAAACAATGTTTGTACATAATAATTGAAAAAATGTGAAAAGTAGATACTACAACTGTTTAAAATGACATGTTGCTTGCGTAAAGCGTTTACCATACAAACGTCTCGTAGTCAAAGAGTTTTTCTCAAATTCGCCACAAATTAACATGTCATGCAGCTGGTCATGGTTACTATAAATTGCTCAAGTTTTTGTTTATGTACACTCAATATCAAGCAAGCACTGGATACAGAAAAACGAAACGCACTATCCACAATACTATTATGCCTAACAATACTTTTAGGTTAATAGCAGCAGGTGATAGATTGCAATATTTTCTTATGTATACGTTACAGTTTTAAAGATTTTCTATTAAACTTCTATTGCTTATTTCTTTAATACTGATACAAATTAATAACAAATTCGTGAAAGAGCATTTACTTTTTTAATTTATATTTTTAGAAAACTACTGTTCTATTTTTTAGTAGCGTCATTTCTATTACCGATAATTGCAATTTGCTTTTGTTGAATAAAGCTACTGCAAATTCATTTAGCTTCTTTTAATATAATTTATTGTATGCATCCTTTGATATTGTTTTATTGTATTATTGAAACATACGTTATTCAAAAGGAAAACAAACTGAAAGTGTAAACTGTTTTAATCAATAGTATGTGAACTTTATCATCATTAATATAGATAAAAAGTAAAATAATAATCACCCACATCGTTATTAACAAGATATGTAAATTTACAAATAAATATTTGAATTAATTTTTTATAGCAATATATTATCTATTAGGTATAGAACGAGTTCTATTATATTTTCCTTTGCGTTGTCTCATTGTCTAAAGGTAGTTAAAACAGAATACTGGTTCAATAAAGTGACATGATACCTATCTTTCCCGATTACCTACTTAGAGAACTTGTTTCCTTTCGGCATTCTGTATAAGTAAATGTGACTAATCCGTCCTTTATTCCTCAACCCAAAGTGTCAACGTCTCACAAAAAGTTATTATGGTAGATATCGGTAAAATTTGATTTGCCAATCAAAAGCACAATGTAGGAGAGGATTACGGCCTATTAGCTTATACACAGTAAAACCGTATTACAACACCTTCATGCTTTAATATAGCTGTGAGAACGTATTACAATACTGCATGAAATGGGATTAAAGCATTTTATTAAACTCAACAGGTGTACACTTTATTCCTCTGTTTGGGTGGTATTAAATGATCGGGTAGTTCTAGGGGTATTTCGTTGCCACTCAACTTCACGTTTATTAAGTGCATGGCCAGAGCGAATTCGTCCTTGTCAAGGTAACCGTCCTTGTCCACATCTGCGAGTTTCCAAATTTTACCTAGGATGGCATTGGGGAGCTTCGACTTCACCAGCTCTTCTTTCACTGTCGCGCCGGATAACTTCCCATTCACGGGGTTAAGAGAGTCGAACACAATATCAAAGGCATTCCTATCTTTGTTCACGATCCATTCTGGTTCACCGTATCCAGCGTTGACACCTTCCCCACTTCTGTACCCGAATGGGGTCTTTTTATCTTCGACGTTCTCGAAGGCACCTCCATGTATGTCGGTAAGAGATGGCGGACTCCTGTCGTTCGGTACCATCGCCATGAGTTGGGAAATATCATTGGACAACATCTCGTCTACCACTTCTAATAATTTAGGCTTAAGCGAATGGAATCTTGTGAAATCTATTTTGAGCAAGTGTTCTTTCATCTTGTTCATATCGGGTAAGTCACCTAGAGAAACTGAGTACTCTCTTTGAACTTTTTCGTAGATGTCACTCAAATTTTTAATCAGCTCCTTCTTTTTGTTCTCTTTCCCAAACACAGGCATCTCCTTCTTAATCTCCGATATGATAAAGGCGTGAACTTTGCCTAATCTAGCACGCTTGATCAAGTCGTTCAGCTTCCTTAGCGCCGAATTCTTCGGTAAACTTTGTAGGTCTTTGAACAAGTCTTGCGTCTCGTCCTCGAAAAGCGTTCTGTTAACATCGTATCTGAGTGGTTCGTCCCAGAAAGACCCTATATATACTCTAACAACTTCCGGGGTCTGAAGGACTTTTCCCAGGGACCACATCAAGGCTCCGTACACCCTCATGAGTTGCTGATGGTCAATCATATCGGCTTTGTTCAAAACTATTCTAATTTTATCGTCGTGTCCTCGCAGTGCCTCGATGGATCGACGGAATTCGTCTGAGATGTCGAGCTTGTGTGCATCGAAGAGTAATATAATACGGTCAGCCCGTTCGCCGAACCACTCCAACACCCCTGTGAAGTCGTATCCTCTGTCGATACGCTGTTTCTCACCTGAAATAAGCGGAGTTGTTAGAATAGTTCGAAATTCCACGGCCAACGCAATTTCAAAAGTATGGGTACTTATTTCCTAGCAAAAGATTCACGACAAAGAATTCAGATAAAAATAATTTTAGTAGTAAATACTATATAGATGAGATGATATGCAAGTTGAATAAAATCTGAAACGTCACAGTGAAAATAAATAAAAAAAAAACTAGAATAGCAATTTCTTTTATACGAAATATTTCAATCAACTGAAGATACAATTTCAAATTTAATATAACTGTGAACAAAAGTGTCCAACCTAAAAAGTTGAAATTAGTTTTAGAATAAAACTAATAAAATCATGTTATATGAAGACTTAGGTATACGTGCTTTAAATCAGAAACTTTTTTTTGTCCATAGCTGTACAGGGAATAAGACTTAATCAATGAATTTGTGCTAAAGAATATTCTTTTATATAATAGGATATACAATTTCCATACACAACTTTGAATCCCGAGCAGTATGCACCGGTATTTAATTCTTATCTTTATCAAGTTACAATAATTTGTAAAGTGAAATAATCTGTATATACGGGGTGAGTCAGACAAAATGGGTCAACACTAAGCTGGAGATACTAGACACCAAAATATATTGTCTGAGCTCATTATGCCTTACACGAATGTCGTTGGTTTTAGAAATTCAGAGTGTTCAAGATTTAAATTTTATTCTGAAATTTCTCAATAATTATACGAATAATAAATTACACGCACGCAAAATAAGCTAATATATTATACTGACATGAAAATTTGACACAAGCCTACTAAGAAAAGAAATAGCAATATCAGCGCCTGAAAGAAAATCACCACAAAATACATTGAAACTTTTAAATGCAAGTAACTCATAAACCGATAAAGAAGTTAGGCGACCTAAACAAGAGTACATTTTTTATATAGAACTGAACGTTCTCTTAGATTTTTAACTTTTTTTAAGCATAGTTCAGCAGATAAAAAATATTTTTTGATTTGCCTAATTACGGTGAAATTAGCGCCCTCTAGGAACAACGTCAAAATAAGCTTCAAATTCACTATTCTTACACTAAAAAACCCAACACTAACAATTTTCAGCCATGCTATTCAAAACATTCTCAATTATTGAGAAATTTCATAATAAAATCTTAGAAACTTTATGTCTCATAATTTTTACATAGTCTTCCTAGGTAGACCTACTTCACATTTGGTCTACCTGTCCAAGTTCGGGAAAGTATACACAGGGTGAATCTGACAATTTGGTTACTTACCAACATTAGTAAAGCTTACATTATAAAAATACTGTCAACGGAAGTCAATACCAACGTATTTTAAAAGTAACAACCTGTATATTACTATATTTTTTAATTCTACATTAAATTTTAATCAATTTTGTATACTTAAGTTCAGTTGTTTCCGAGTTATTTAAGTTTTAGGAAAAGTGACGGTTGCAAGACCATATTAAAAATGTTATAACAGTGGAACACACTCAGTTTTTGCAGCAATAATAATTCAGGAACTGTAACATCTCAAACTGATAGCATAATGACTGAGTGCCGTCAAAAATTAGAAGCCAATCTACCAATTTAATAAGTCACCAAACTTGATTTTTTTCTCTTATTACACTGTATGATAGTCTGTTTGGTACAGTTTGAAGCTTACACATTTTTAATTTCAATAATTGCATCATTATCATTTGAAAAAGAAATATGATGAATATTCCAACACCTCAAATTTCAGAGTATGTAGTAGCATTACATAATAGGTACTATTTTTCAATGAATTTCAATAGATTTGTTCATTATTACAAATTCACCTTTTGTGTACCAATGAACCATTAACATTCTGAGAATATTCCGTAACTTCTCCAAAACGAATTTTCTCGACACGATGATGAAGATCTAAACGATACATGATTCTATTCTCTTTCTTATTTTTTGGTTGGTGGTAATGTACCTAAAATTCATCTACAGTGTCAATGAACAATTGGAGGATTGTAGGAGTAGATTCAAAAGAGGCATTCCTGATTTAAAATTAATTAAAAATTCATATAAGAATTCTTTTAGGCACCTGAGCGTTATTTTCATGTAATTTATTAACTCTACTTCGTAAAGTATCAGAAAATTGCAGAAATAACAAAACCATAGGTGATTGCATTCTGATGGAAGAAGTATGCACGCGAAGCTCCATTCCGATTCTGCCAAAACTCCCCACTTTTAGTTAAACTCTCAAATCGCCTCGAAGTAATGTGGAAAAACGCGCACGCATTTTTCAGCATCATAAGTTTATGTGACCTATATTTTAAATAAATCCCGTCCCATACATCAACTCGATGCCTATATAAATCAGCTCCCCCAACGAAACGCTCAATATTTCATTGTAATCTTACCTGCTAGTATGCCCGGTGTATCAATAATGGACATGCCTTTGAGTACGGGGGATCTCAGCAGCGAGCACTGAAATCTGTTTAGGAAAGAATTGCCGAAAGCCGAAAGAGGCCGGAATTGTTTCTTGGGATCCACGACCAGGGCGTTGCCGGGTATTACACCTTCATTTTCCCCGTACATCACGGCTATAAATCTGTCAGTTGTCGGTTCCGGCCCTATCCTTATGCCGGGGAACTCCCTCTCCAGGAGGTATTTTATAAACGTTGTTTTTCCGGTGGAGTACTGACCCACGAGGAGGATCATCGGTTTGGCGTCGAAATCGGCGTCGTTGAGAGGCGGGGAGTGGAACTCGTTGAAGAGGTAGTGTTGCTCCAGCGGTAGCATTTTATTCTTGTAGATGCTTTTCAGGCCCTCTATCACGTTCTCGTAGCTCTGTTGTCGCGCTTCCGGTACTCTGTTGAGCCAACTGAACATTTTGCTGAAAGTAAGAAGGTACTAGAATTATTGGACTTGACACTAATGACGATAATTTCATCTGTCAGTATAAATCAACCTGTTATTTATCGTCGAACGATTGTATCCTGCACCTATATGTCGATATTTATTCATACAAATCTTACGTGGGTAGAAATTAAAAAGTACAATTCGATTCTATTTATGGAGTGGTACTACGGATATGATTAATTTACCTTAATATTTATCGCTCCAAATATATGATTTATTGGTTAATTTTCCAAGTGAAACAATTATTTATCCCATAAATTATTCGATAACTCAAAGCTTATAGCGTTTTCTAATCACAGTAAATTGACAACTCATTCCCCTACAACCGTATTGTCAGTGATGTAAACAATGACATTGACGTGCTTAAAAAAAGTGACAGATGTCAGCAGTAATTGCAATACCTGCTATGTATTTTCTATAAGGTTACAAACTACAAATATAGCAACAATTATTGTCATCAAAATTACATTTTTCTTGCATTTGAATCGAAGTGTCCAGGAAGTGAGTAAATGTAAAAAACATTTTACTATTATTGAGAATACATTTTGCTTCATTTTAATCATTAGAACTAGTAAATGCAGGGAGCAATAAGTATAATATAATGAAACCTTAATTTTATTTTAACAATAAAATTATATTTTCTACGATGTTTCAAAAAAAGAAAAGAAAAAATTACAAAATAACATACAACAAACCAATTACATTAATAATTGAACTGAACATTTTTTAAGACTTTTTTTAAAACTCTGAACAGACTTTAGACTTGATATGTTACAAAAAAATCTTCAACATTCAATAAGTAGCAATAGAGCATTTACATTAACTCAGTGTCATTAAATTCCGCTAGGGGCGCTAGCGTCAAAGTTAGATATTAATATTAATGTTCTATAGTCTAGTTCATGACTTTTCTTATTTATATATATTTAATCTGTGGTTCATGATTCGATATTTATTTGATTTGAATTTGTGTAAGTCAAATAGTGATTGTAAATCTAATTTGCATACGTATTATCAAAATAAAACTTATAACAAATCAATAAAATGTTTCTAAACACACAAAGACAGGAAAAAAATTACTTCAAAAGATATATTAAATTTTATTTATGTTAACCTCACATAACTTTGTTTATTTGCATTTTACATTAGCAATTTGGAAAGAGAAGTAATAAAACGTTATTTAACACAGAAATTGTTAATGTTGGAGTACCTAAATTATTTCGTGGTAGGTAATTCTTAATTTAAACCTCTTTGTTTTTAAAGAATTGAAATTTTATATATTACGAATCGATAGAAAAATGGTTAGTTGTCGCTCAGATTGCAAAAATGTTGCATGTAATATGCCTAGTAAATAAAAAAGTACATTAAATACCCAGTTTCTGAAAAAATACGAATATATAAAAAAATCTGTGTTTTAAATAATGTACATGTGACATAAATAAATAATAAACATATGCAGATTTTATTTGGTATTTTTATTACAGTACAAGTACAATACAGAAAAAGCTAAAAGCCCTGATAGGTAAATGGTTTTCCTTTAAAAATTTGAGTGATATTAGTTGTGCCCTTTTGTAACTAATAACATTTTGAATCACTGTATCGTTAAATAACTTGTTACTACTAGATGCACTTGCTATACTCTCAGGATTACCGGCGTTATTATCATTCAAGTAATTTTCAATTTGAGGAATCGTATTAGCACATTTAACTCATGTTATGTCATGTCTATGAACTCGTGTCACATTTCTACTATATTTCAATCTGCAACTTTGTCTACATTTTCATCCTGTTTTCGCCTTTTCAAGTACCTTTTCATACGTTCATTATTTTTTACAATATTAGTATCGTATTTTCGTGTACAGGTAAATATAATGTTGAAACAGCTGTTTTTTGAGAATTTTCCATTGTCCTAAAAATAAGAATGAAATCTTATCAAATAATGAAAAATATACACCGAAAATAGATCATATATGCTTGTACTTACCCATGCTAGTAATAGTATAACAATCTTCTGTAAAATGTTTTGAGCAGATCTTTGTGTACTGGGTTGGTTTCTTGCTGGATGCAATTGCTATAAACCATTTTTTTCAGCATTATTGGGGAACTTACGAAACATGAAATCTTTATTTTTATTAGCAACAGATAAACACTGCGGTACACAACAGTTATATGGCTATTTTATTTACACAAATTGAGATACAACAAAAATTAAATAACAAATATTTGTGAGGTTAGGATTTAATACCTAACATTGATCGCAGCGCCGTCTACATGTAAATGCTCTATTGGCCAAAGAAATATTGAATTCCAATATTCTTGCAAACACGGAATTCCAGATACAACTACTCTGCGGGTTTATGCCTACCACACCACACCTGCCTCAGCAACCTCCCAGACATATACCGCTTTCGAACTTATTAGCTCTTATCAGTATGTCATAGATGAGATATTTGACGAATAACCCTAGATGTTTTGAGTCTGTCTAACCCAGCAGAAAGGAAGATCATGAGGACGCGGTGTAAACAAGCACATCTAGTGCCAATAGCTACTCCATGGAGGACTGAAAAGCCAGAGACACGAAGCATTCTACATCGCAGTAAACACCATTGAATACTATCGACCTTTATCGCGTTCAGCGAGAACGATATTTTGCATTAACGGAAATCCAGCAAACAACAATCACAACTACTACTTGATGTAGTTTGTTTACACCGCGTACTCATGATTCCTTTTATCGGGTGAGCCAAAGTTAAAACAGGGTTATTCGTCTTTAGCTGTTCGGGGCAGTAGCCCGCAGAGTAGTTATTTCCTGAAATTTCATGTTTGCAAAATATCGTTCTCGCCTAACGCGATAGAGGTCGATAACTTTCAATGGTGTCAACTGCGATTTCAAACGCTTTGTGTCTGTAGCTTTTCAGTCCGGCATGGAGTAGCGAATGGCCGTTAGATGTAGCTTGTCTACACAGCGTACTTATGATATCTTCTGCAGGGTTAGACACACTTAAAACAGGTTTATTCGTCAAATGTGTCACTTATGGCATACTGATGAGAACTAATACAATCAAAACCGGTATATGTCTGGTGCGCTGTTGAAGAGTGACTTTAGTTCTTTGTTATAGGTTTCTTAGGTGTAATTCAATAATGCGTTTGGTTAGCGTGAATGCACACGACGTCCCATGAGACCTATTTTTGAATGCAGTCATTTGGTGGATCTAACCATGTGTTATGTGCTTATACCAATTCATTTATTAATCTTTGAAAATGCCATTAATTTAATTTTTTCATTTAAAATAATAATTAGGTACCATTACACATAAGGTGCAGAGCAGGTTTTTTAAATTGTATGTCGGTTTAAAAATTTATTTATATCTATATATATTAGGTTTATATGAGATTAATGTAAGTGTATATATACTAAACTTGTTTTATAATAAAAAGGCAAGAATACAAAATTTGGTTAAGTAGCCTTGACTTTCTAGGGTTGCGAGTAACAAAACACTTTTAACATATTTTAATAATTTAAAATTTTCTAAATTTTAATAAATATTTTTTAGAAACCAGTGTTTTTACACTTGATAACTTAACTTTTTGGTTTAGTATAATCCTAAATTTGCTCTCTTCAAATTATTTACGGTCTTCGCAACGACCTAGAAAATTGACAAAGTTTTACTTATATTTCAATAACTAAGATTTTCAGTTATTTTTTATATCATGCTGATTTTCTCAATTGCTAAACTATGTTACAATTTTTTGCACAAATCATTCGTATCATTTATTGAAAGTGCTTTCCAAATTTTACGAGAAACATAAATCTTATTTTTATGCGTTATCGATACGCGATTTTCAATTTCGTAAAAAGGCGACGGAAGACCAGTTTTTAGATATTCATATTGCGAAATACAGTGCTAACCCTTTTTATATATCCTCACGACTTTTACCAACTACTAATACTAACGCTTTTTTATTTTTTTAACATAGTTATTAAAATCTTTACAAAATAGAATGCTCTAATCGTCCCTGTGTTATTTACAGAAAGTTACCCAGTTAGCAAGAATGTTTAAGTTGAATTTTTTGTTTTAAATTTATTTCTGTAATATGTTTCCTCCTCTCTAGTAATTAATCATACACGGTTAGGCTTTAGACTGACGTATTTATCTTTTCTGACAATAATCTACCATTATTTATTAATATACATTTTTCATCTTATTAACGGTGGCATCCGTTAAAACCTCTGCCTCTTTTGACAAGAGAAACTTGTATGAATCCTATTATAAAAAATAAAAGTTCAGTTATTCTAAAATTAGTGTAGTTAGTGCAGCTTAAACTTACATTTATTTTTGAATGGAACTTAATGTTTGTTTGAGCAATCAATTACAGTTTTAATATCTGTCACTATTTTATTGATATTATGTACTTTAATCATACAGGATCATTCCCGAAGACCTTAAAGAAATGGTATATTATTTGTCAATTATTGCGTGATATTTCAGATACAGGTGTTTTATAGAATATATCGTTAGAGTTTGTCTATTTCTGGAAATACCGGAAGTATATCTATATATTATGTTAATTGAAATAAGAAAGTATTTCCAAAAGTCAAAAATATTATCTTCTAAATATCCATATTTGAAATACCCTTTATAGCGGTCGGTCTTTAATACAGAAAATATAAAATATAGATTCCTGGGAAAATTCGAAATTTAAAGTCTTATATCAAAATATTCTATCCAACAACCGAATCAGTTGTGCCAGATGGTATAATTTTACGGAAATTTGTAAATCAAAAAAATAAAGATATAAAGGGTTTCCATACACGAATTAATTTTGAAAACTAGACTAGATTCAGTAAAAAATTATGGTAAAAGGTTGGCAAGGTTTAAAACAAGTGTCTTTTCTTCAACAAGCCTAAATGTCCGTAAGGTATGCAGGTAAAAATCAGTATAAATGTGGACATTAATTAATAATTGTGGACAGTTTAATAGAATCTTTGTTTTAATAAACATAAATTGTATAAGTGAATTGGTCACTTTTCTGTAAACGGTAATGTGTGTGGTTTGAGATAAGATATTTGTAGAAGCAAAATACAGGGTTTTACAAAAAAAAAAACACTAATATTATTTAAACACGTGATAGATTGAATTTCTCCAAACGAAATATTAGGTGCAAACTTACTACTTTTTATAGAAAATAAATAAAAAACAGGAATCTTAAAAAGTAAATCAGAAATTTTTTCTCGTTTTAGCGATTTCCTTCCCCGGGGTCAAATTTTAGGTCAAAATTCTTCAATGTGGAGAAAATATTCCCATCTGGCAACAATGACCTTATAGTCTCCACTATATTCCACTCCACAGGTCGCAGTGCGGGGTACGAGGTCGGAGCGCGCATAGATAAAAATGACAGGACCGGCGGTAACTTTTTGTAATTTTTTATAAAATATTTTTAATATTCAAATCTCATTATGAACCTATGATGACCTATATTATTTTACTTCATTTGTATCAGGAATCTAGGTTTTTAATATTTTGCATCAAAGAAAGAAAAAAAAAAGAAATTTTAAAGGATTGACAACTTTTGTATTTAATAACAATTTTAAAATACTACAAGTGTTCCGTTCTTCCGGTTACATTTTACCAATTTCACTAAACCAAAAGTTTGTTTATTTTTTTATATATTTTTAGGTATTAACAATATTGTGTAAAACTAACCATTTTGCGGACTAAAGCCACGATATTTTATACCCGAATGTGGAATTGTTCATTAGCATACCTAGATGTTTGGTATCCTTCATTGATGGAATTGTATGGGATTTGATATATATTAACTTAAAATACCTTTCCAATACTGTAACAAAAGTTTGTTATTTCAAATAGAACATTTTGTTTTTTTTTTTTCAAGTTGAGCTAAAATAACCAGTAAATGGAGCTACTATTAAATAAAAGAGGTGCAATTCCTTATGGTCAAATAGTTATAGTCATGGTCAATAGTAGATGACTAAATGTAACACCAAAAAAGACAACCGTCATTTTTTTTAAATGTCAAATAACTCCTAAAAGCTCCAGTATAGATATAGGGTATGTTACATGTTTTCCACTTTATTTCATGCCCTTCCAAAAATGTAATAATATCTATATATTGTGTTAATTGAAATAAGGAAGTATTTCCAAAAGTCAAAAATATTATCTTCTAAATATCCATATTTGAAATACCCTTTATAGCAATTTTTAAATCTATAACTTGTTTTCCTATATAGGTACCTACCTTTTTGTAACGCCACCTTGCTGCATTCTTTTCATTTATTGACTCGTATATCAATAACATGAAAGCATTATGTGGGACAATCAACACAGACATAAATTAAATTCCAAAAAAAATCGGATTGATTAACCAAATTAGAACTTGATACAAAAAGAAGTGCAAATTGCCAGCACATTTTAGCAATGTTTACAAGCTCTCGTGTAAATTCAAACCGAGTTCCAACATGGGTTTTCGGACGAAAAACTCAACAAAAAGCAAACTGAAACCGTTAACACTTACTTATTAATCTCCATTGAATTATTTCAGGTCAACACACTCCTAAATATCAAATTCACTTGCTGGGCAATCCACACACTTCTAAATTAAGCGTCCCGTTACATGCACACATGAAAACATAATTGGTACAAGGTCTTTAAAAAATGCCGCTGAAATAATTACCGGTAATGGGCTAATTAATCGTTGCATGGTTACGTTAATATGGCTTTACCAGAGTTTCTACACATAGTTCTGATCTCATTGTAGTGGTTCTGCTGCTAATTATATGAGGAATTAATTGGTTTTTTATTGGTACTAGAATAAAATGTGAAGCTCTCGATGAGGTACTCATTAAAGCAACAGTTACGTCAAACGTGATGGTACTGGTATCAGGTTACATAATGCACCTGAATATTAACGGTAAAAATAATAGAACACAAGTTTCGAGCCACACTACAATTTAGATTTGTTTAGTAATTCGCGATCTTGTAAAAAGTGTAGACATCACGTAGTTTAAGTTTCCAGCAAAGTGTTTAAGATTGGCCATCTCGGACATCATTGTCACGATGCACATTGTTTTGTTGAGAAAACTTTGATAATAATGGCGCTGTAGTTATAGTTCAAACTACACTTCTATAAATATCTAGAAGAGAACTACGTGTAGCTACAAATAATACAGAATACCATTCTAATACAATAAAATAGTTTCTAATAAATCATTACTCGCTGAAAAATGGGTTTTATGAATAATTTACTGAATATTACTTATACAGTAGGTAGTAGCTTAGGTATGTAATGTTTGCAAAACTAAACATTTGATGGAGTTTAAATATAAACTCATTGAGAAGATAATTCATTCCTTTTGTATTCACAGTTTTATAGAATAATGCTTCCGAATACATTGTATTTATTTATTGCGAATATTACTATTGTATTATATAATTGGTGGATTGATAGTTATATAGATAATGTAGGAACATGTTTATTCCTAAATAATGTATTTTAGTAATAATTACTTACTGAGTATAAATATGCAGTATAGATTTTATGAATAATTTTCTGAATATTACTACATATATGTCGTTAAGACATTTCTAATGGGTGTAAGATTAAACAATTGCAAGTTTCAATATACGCTCACTGAAAAATTAATGTATTGGTTTTGATTTCAGTTTTACAGAATATTAATTACATTGTACTTATCGATTGCCAGTATATTGCATTTAAAATTATAATAATAATATCTCTACCCATCATTCTAATCACGAGGATTAGCCCAGAAGTCGAAGACTTGTGCGGGAGAGGGGGCGGCATATTATTATTAAGCAGGCCGCATTTGCGCCCAGGAACGACTTACGTTGGTAGGCCCTAACCACCATTCAGTGCAGGAATGAGGGAAACCTGGAAAACCTCATTAATTAGGGGGGTAGTTAAATGCCAACCGGTATCAATCTCTCACATTGACCCAAGTCAACATTCTTCCACCCTACCATACCCGCAGAGAGGCTGCCAATCTCTCCACGAATATAGCTTATATACGGTCTACCGGCTGCAGGGGTCGAACCCACAGCGATCCAGTCACCTCGATTCAAGTACTGACGCCTTAAACCGCGCGACCACTGACCGATCCAACTATATCAAACTATACTTAAAATTTCAAGAAAAAGAGTACGTAGTAAGAACAAGTGTTACAGAAAAACAGTTTGTATAAAAATGTCTATTTAGTAGGTACTTAATTAATACATTGAATTTGAGAAAAAATATTTTAGTTAATATATTAAAAACTGTATTAATGATCTGTTCGCTGAATAATCCATTCGATAACCAGTATTCAATATTTGCCCAACTATGTTTATATATAATTTTTTCACTTTATGATTCTAATGGCATTAGATGAGTCTTTACCATTAAAGAGACATATTCATAGGAGTCTACCGTCGTACGATACCAGTTAAAATTGATGTATTCTATTTTCGGTCTTCTGCTTCTATTATTCAAACTTTCACTCCTACGGCCCGTTGAAAGTATTGTAGCTCCTCTCCTGGTGTATCAAAGTGTACAGCTCGTTATGATAAATGAAATAGCCGGGTTCCCTAACGAAAATAAATTTCGTTTTAAACTTAATTCATCAAAATAAACTCCGATCATTTATTTTTTCCGCGGTTGCTTTTGCCGCCTGACAGGGAATAGTAAGATGTCTATTTTCAAACAGTTCACACATTAACCGTTGACAGCCTGTTATTTTTCAACTTTCGAAATTCTATGTATCTAATTTTAATCTATACAAAGAAATTCTCCTGGAAGTATCTCACGCATGTGGTACTTCAGTTTAATGTGTACGTTATATAGCTTGTGTTTCCTCTAATGATCATTTTAAAATTGTTAACTCAGATGCCGTATTCTAATAGGTAGATACTTTTATTCTCAACACTAGGAGATGGTACTTATGCATTTAAAATTGAATTCAATCCAGAAATGCCTTAGAAACTACTAATGGAGAAATTGCACGATTTTTCCAAATACGTTAAATTATTGAGTTCTTATACTCTCACTTTATATTGAGAATTTTGCCAATTTCATTCATTTAAGGCAATACTTGTAACGACATTGACTTGCATCTAAATATGAGTGAATGTTTCCAAATAATAATAATAATAATAATATATTGCCTTTATTTTCCAAAACAGTAAATCATATAAAGAACAAAGTAAATTACTGGCGCCGTTCGGCAAAATGCCGCTCTTCCACGTAACCAGCCTTATAGTTAACCAAATAGTAGACTTTCCTAACATATGTATTACTAAAAACTAAAAATTCGTATTGAAGAAAGGTAGGTAATATTATATTAATGATTCGATTGGATCCAGGCCTTGACTCGTTTACGGAATATAAACATACTAGAAGCAGACTTAATATTATCCGGAATATTATTATAGATTTTACAAGCATTGTAAGTAAAAGATCGCTCGAACAAAGCTGTACTATGCTTGGGTACAGAATACAAACCACGATGTCGAGTAGACATATCATGAATATCACAACCTCTAATCAACTTATTAGACAAATACCTGGGTAGACACATATTACTTATTTTATATACAAGACATGAAATGTGGTAAATAAATCTATCATCTAAATTTAGCCAATTAGAGCGCGGAAAAACGGAAGATAAATGATCAAATTTTCGCATATTAAAGGAATATCTTATACAACTGTTTTGTATTTTTTGTAGAGTATATTTGTCATTACAAGTTAATGCTGGCCAGTACACAATGTCACAGTAAGCTAAATGTGATAAAATTAATGCATCGCAAAGATGCAATTTTATAGTCTCATTTAAAAGTTCCTTATGCATATATAATATTTTCAATATGCTATATGACTTTTGAACCAAATAATTTACGTGATTAGTAAATCTCAAATTATTGTCAATCGTAAGTCCTAAATTTTTACAATAATTAACTGGCTTTAGAATTTGATCATTTATTTTTAACACAAAGTTAGGATCAACCATTAAACTTGGCTTGTTTTTACCGAAAATTAAAAGTTCTGTTTTCTTTTCATTTAATACTAAATTATGAGAACTGGCAACCCGAACGATATTCTTTAAATCCATGTTAATAAAATTAGCTGCAACTAAAGCATTTTCCACAGTAAATGAAAAATAAAGCTGAGTATCGTCAGCGTACTGATGAATTCTGCAATGATTTAAGTATGTGTGAAAATCTGCAGTATAAATAGAGAAGAGTAATGGACCTAATATACTTCCCTGCGGTACTCCTTGTTTAACATGTCTATACAACGAATATGTGTTACCAAGACAAACCCTTTGACGACGATTTCCAAGATAATTGGTAAAGAAAGAAAGAGCATTATCGCTAAGTCCGAAATATTTCAATTTCTTGAACAAAATGGAGTGGTTAATGGTGTCAAACGCTTTACTGAAATCTAACAAAATAAGACATGAGTTATTGTTATTATCTATTTCTCTAAAAATGTCATCGGTGACATCAAGTAAAGCCGTAGTGGTACTATGAAATTCTCGGAAACCCGACTGAAAAGAAGGTAAAATATTGTTATCATTAATAAAAACTGTTAACTGGTCACGCACGATTCTTTCTAACACCTTTGATAACGTCGGCAAAATGCTAATTGGGCGAAAGTCTGAAAGCGTTTCAGGATTATTCTTTTAGGACATGGAATCACATTAGAGTCTTTCCAGACTGCAGGAAAAGTTCCGGTTATTAAGCAAGTATTTAAAATATACGTAAAATGATCACTTAAGAAAGGAAAAACATACAGTAGCATTCTTATGTTAATACTATCACAACCTTTCGCCTGAGTCTTAATACCAAATATAATTTTTTCCACCTGACTAGCAGTAATAGGGTTAAAAACAAATTCATGATTAAAATCATGCAGTCTTGTATTATATTTATTTAACATTTCATCCATATCTGCAGAATCTGAAGGCTGAGGCAAATTGTCCGCTAAAAATTGTTATATAAGTGAGGATCCAAATCAGTGACATTAACTTTAGTTTCAGTAACATTCAAATATTTTAAAGTTTTCCAAAAGGTTTTAGGATCTGCTCTAAATTGAAATTGCAGAAACGCTTTCTTTTCCGCCCTAATGGATCTGTTAACTAAATTACGTAAATCTTTATATTCGTTATATGAAGCTACCGTTTTATGTTTTTTATATTTTACAAAAGCATTCTTTTTCATAATTTAATCATAAATTTAATATTAGACGTCAACCAAGGTGCCGGCTTTTTAGTAACTTTGACTGTTTTAAGGGGAGCATGTATATCAAACAGTGATATTAAATTATTGTTCCAAAACACTAACATATCGTCAACATTATTTAAGGTGTACAAGCTATCCCAATTAATTAATGCCAAATCAAATAAAAATAAATTATAATTAAAATTAGAAAAATCTCTAAAAGTAATAAGCTTAGGGGTCAATTTTTCCTTCTTTATTTTTAAATCGCATTTAACCAAAGAATGCTTAGATACTAGTTCCAGCTCATAGACAGATGAATCTATTACTAGGGAAATATCCGAAATAACCAATAGGTCAATTAAGGTTTCTGAATTACCGACTTTATGTGTAGGTTGCCTAATAAGTTGATGTAAACCATATCTTTCAAGTAAATTAAAAAATCTGTTCACGTTAATATCGTTATTATTTTGTAACAAATTAATATTAAAGTCACCTCCAAATAAGACACAATCATAACTAGGAATAAAATTAATTAAAATATTTTCCAGATGCTCCAAGCACAAGGGGAGGTTAGTTGAAGGTGGTCTGTATAATGTACCCAAACAACAATTCTTGCCAGAAATTTTTACACTAATCCAGATACTCTCTAACGCACTGTCAGGTAACTCCCGGTCATTCGGTGTTTTGACAGTTTGACTGTTAGCCCTCCCCATCTATCATATGCATTTATTATTTTCATTAATAGGTCATTACTATTTTATCGGTATAGTTTAGAATTACAAAATATCATTATAGTAGAATTTTGTAAAAATTTCATATCTACGTTTTCTATAACCAATTAAAAGCTTATATTTGGTTCCGTTACCATGGTAATTTCCATAAATGTCCATCCCCCTTCAAGTAAGCTGCATGTGATTACATTGGACATTTTTTTGGTGTTTATACGAGGTGTGATCAATAACTGATCGGAATTTTGTAATATTTCAGATTGTATTAGTCCTATCCGCCCGATATTATACATTATAACCATATCGGATGTTTAGTCTGTTGTCATCTGTCAAAAACGTGTTTTGGTACGATCAGCGATTATTTATTAAAAAAAAAATAGACCAGAGAATTTACATTTGCATTTTGTTATACAAATGGAGTAAAGTGCAACAATGTGTTAGAAATGTTAAATACTACTTCTGGTGAGCCTGCTTGCTGTATGTAAAACAAGTGCCTTCAGTTGAACGACGGCTAGTTTACCATTCCACAGATTTTTTCCGGGTCATTTTTCGAATATTCATATCGACTTTTTATCGACAATTTGGCAACGTTGCTTTGTTCTAAAACCTAAATACATTGGGTTTCCTTAAATTATATTGAAAAATAATTTTTAGAAAGCGCTCTCAGTATTACGAGAATTGGAAAGGATATTTATAGTACAAACGTCCAGAAGGCGTTGGAAATAAAAGGAAAATAAAAAATTAGATGCAAGTGTAAATGTAGTTTCAAGAATCTTTCTTATTTTTCAATATTATTGAAAACATTATAATGAAATTTGTTTACTTGTGTTATTAACATCTTATTTTTTAATTGCGGAACAACAACAAATAACCTTAAAAATTGCATCATACCTGAACTTGACCAGGTCCAAGGACCTCGTCAAGCCCTATGCATTTTTCTATACGTTTAACGTTCCATAACTCTTCTGTTTTTTCTTGACACGCTTGTATAATCTTATTACACAGGTCTTCTCTATTTTCAATACAATTTTTATTGGAATTGTTAGTTTAATTGTGGCGCAATATTTAAGTTTTTTAAGTTATTCATCAAAATGGCAGGACCTACTACAATTTGACAGAGGTGTGAAGTGAAACACACTGTAACAAATAGACAAATCAACTCGAAGTACAGTAATAACCATTCGTATACGACTACTATGGCACTACATTCTGAAATACATTATTAATATCCTGTTAGACTAGTTGAAAACAGCACTCCGAGACAATCAAGATAAAAATTGCCCTAATACATAATTCATAACTTCACACTTCGATTTTATAGAATACATATTGAAATTTAAATGGAAACACTAGTGTTTTCACAAAGACTTACGGAATACTAAACCGACAACTAATCAACAGGCATGCAGTCGAGTAATATGTATTTTCTTGGCATCCCAGGCGCTTAAAATGTACATTGACATGGGATTTTTCAGAATTCATTGGTTGTACATTTTAACCACACGTCCAGGCTTTCTCTCAACGGCTAGACAGCAGCATGTAGAGTTTTGTATTTTCATAAATTATTCATAAAGAAAGACGTGGAATCTGATTAATGTCGGTTATGTTTAAACAGTTAACATGACTGGTGTAAAACAAAATTAATTCCCCAGCCATGAGAATCAATTTGAGTATAATTTATTTTGTAATGCCGTACTCGTGACCAACGAAGATAATACTCAGTGGATGTGTATGCTGGTTCAACAAAAGTTCACAAAACTTGACATAGGTTAATTAAGGTACAAGAAATTGATTTAAAGTACCATGCACAATACCTTTGGCGCTAAATGAAAAAGTTCATGGGAAAACAATTCCGTGTGGAGAGGAAAATGTTAGCTTAACTGTAAACCGTAACGAAACGGTTCAGTCAAGTGCATACAATACTGCCATTGTTACAGAGTAATACTGTAAGATGAACAACTAGGATATGGGTATTAATAATTATATAATAATATAATGCTGTCGAACAGACATGTCAAAATGTAAAACTTAATATAACGTTTTCAATTCTTCGTTTATATGTATCCATTCATTGTATAAATGAAAATACAAGGTCTGAACAAAAAGTTCGATAACTTGTTTTCTATTCTTTTTTTTAGTAATTTATTATCACTGTAAAAAAATAATAATAAACGCTTGTACAATTATTGTAGACCCAATTTGTAGTATTATTCCACATTCTATTATGCTTACAATTTTGTAATAAAAATGTCGAAACACTATTTTACTACATAATATTATCAAATACTACATAATATATTGTTGCACCATTTGCTAAAAAAGTTTTGTCGGTTTACTGACACAAAGGCTGTAACAGTTTACCAGTATTTTTGTAACCCTCACCAGAAGGTTTTATAAAAATTAAGTACGCCAAGATTTACCAGAAATCTTCTGGGAGATACAAGTTTGAGAATAAACTTCCTCGATTTTAAAAGACAAGAATTTAAAAAAAAGACGCTTAACTCAATCAATAAATGTCGATATATGTTACATAATTTGGACCCCAAACAACAGAGGCATATTCCAATTTCAACTTAAATGGAATTGTATAGAAAAGCTTCAAAGTCTTAGCAGATTTAAAAGTGGACGTGTTTCTAATAATAAGTCCAAGCGTACACTTTAACTGTAATATCTAATATACGATTATTTAATGATACTTTATAATCACATACCTAATACTCCTAGATCTCTAAAAAATCGTGTTCCCTCTAAGAAATGATTATTGATGTGATAATTAAATTCAATAAAATGCTGCTTAGTAGTGGCACAGTTTTGCACTTTCCAGAAATTAAAAATAAATAATTTATTTACTCTACACCAATCACAAATGGAATCTAAATTCTGCTGAAGCAAGAGACAGTCATTAATATCGGATATTTTGCAAAATATTTTAAATCATCGGCATATAGTATACAATTTACATTCAGATATTACTAACATTATCATTTATAAATAAGACTAATAGAAGTGAACCCAAAACCGAGCCTTGAGGGACTTTTGAAGACTCACTTCAACATGATTAAAACCACGATACATAACATGCTGGATTGTATTACTTAAATAGTCTCTAATTAAATGAGTAAGTAGATCAGAAAATCCAAATAACTTTACTCTATTTAGCAATATAACATAGACAACTCTGTCGAACGCTTTAGTGAAGTCTGTATAAAGTATATCAGTTTAAAACCCATTATCGATAGAATTAGAAATACATTCCGTTAAATAAAGCAGATTCGTAACTGTTAAACATTTCATAAAGTTATTAGTTATAAGTAAGTTTCGCTCATACAGTATGACACTTGTCGGTCGATGTTGACTGATTGCTGATCTTCCTCAAACCTTTAAACCATTAATGGCACATCAACCGATGCTCTTAAGCAGTTTTCTTCATTTTAAATATTTCTATGAATTCTATTCTTCAATAAAACTGATCTCAAAATTGTCAAATACATAAATATGCTCTTACAGAAACAAATATATCAGCAATTAGTGGGAGTAAAAACAATCAATAAATAGCTGGTTATATGACGTTATGTTGTACGTGAAATTGTGCGCAGTATTAAAAAAATACCACCCAGTGAAAATATCTAAACTGTTATTGGCAAAGGTAGCGCCATCTTGTTGAAACCAAATGTCATCCAGATAAACTTCAGCATCTTCAAAGGAGTTGTGGACCAGTTACATCACCTGACCATAATACCCATCAAACACTGAGGATGTACAGGTTTCTATTCAATCGATCGGGGGTACAACAATTTTGTTTATTAATATTCATTTTTAAAAACCCAGTCATATTCCGAACGCCATCTATGTTTTATTGAAGAATTACAAAAACGTTCAATTTGAAAGATCACGTATTATCACGAAACACCGGAATTTTACCAAACAACATAAAAAATATATCACCATCTTGATGTATCCCTTTTATTTCTATGGGCATCCTTCAGTATTCCTTTTACCAACTTTTATATGTAAATAAAGATAGTGGGAATAATTTTATTGGAGGTCACGTACGTACATCATTAACTTAGGCAAAAATAAAACAATTAACTTATGATTACAATGTATCATCATAAAAAGTTGTTCCTTTTTATAGCCCAATAAACGTCAGTAAGTTGGGGATAATGGATATCCTTCCCAGAAATCGATTTTAAGAGAATATTCTTGTCCGCTCATTAAATACACTGTTGTGGAGAGAATATATAGAAGAAAATATTATTTACATAATATTTTATATGTTTTTGAAAAATATAATAAAATAGGTAATCTTTTTCATATATGGTAAATTGCCATATCAGCATATAACAGTAAAGAAACAAAGATTTTAATTAGTATTAAATTCTGGCAATATGAAATATTCAAGAAATTCTATTTCGAAATTTTGTTACAGAAATATCAAGAAATTTATGTGTTGTAATACTTATCAATAAAAGCTCAAGGCTGAATTCAAATAAATAAAAAGACTGTATTCACTATGGAAGATTTCCCTACCCTTAAAACTTAATTGAAATGTGATGATACCGACGCCATGGCGTCACATTCACACCTAGACGTCTAGACACATACAGCTACATCCTACAGTTGACTATGTCACTGTGAGAAACATTAAATATTTATTACTTGTGTCTTTGTGTTACTCCAACCCGCGAAAGATCAGTACAACACAGAGAATTTAAATTAGAAGTACTACTAGAGGAATTTATCATTTATGATAAACGCAACAGAATTGAAGAATCGAGTAGATAATAAAGAAGTGTAGGTATACATTTTTATTTTTGATATATATGTAGTTTTGGCATATGCTACATACCACCTGCTCTTTTAAGATCGCTGTGGAATTAATGAATAAATTTAAATATACAATAACAACCATGTATACAGAGTTAACTAAACTAAAAATTTTAACCACATACTCAGGGAGACCTAAAAGACAATAATAAAAATTATTTCGATGTTTAATAAATTGAGGCAAATCCTTCTTTTCCCTCGAAAAATCGGCGTCTATGACAATCAATCATCGTCCCAGTGGCTAAATATGTCAACTACCTACCTTGCGGTTGCTTTTCTACAGCGTTGTCAAATCCGGTTAGGTGTAGTATTTTGCATTCTTTCTTCGTTCCTTCGTGGCACACTGCCAAAAATACATTTTCACTCATTGCAGATACGTCATAATTATTCAATAACATACCCGACATAAATTATTTTGTTTAATTACTATTAAACGGTTAAAATAAAAAATTAGTCACTAACTGTTCTAAAATAACCTAGAATATTGCGTTGCTAGTTGCATGCTGTTCAAACTTCAAAGAACATTGTCAACATCTTGGGATGTTAGGTATAGTTTAAACTAGTACTAATTATTTTATGCATACATCGTCGATTATTGTTAATATTGTTGCTAGTATTAACAGAATTTAATTAACACACACGCAGTTTAAAAATTTATCGACGTGAAGTACATCTTCCCTAGTGGCCTACCGACGGCAAAATCAGACAACAGACGATGTCAAAGAATATAGCGTACGGTGCTTAATTTGACATAATTTTTCTGTACTCACTTTTCTCAAATTCATTTTTTCGCTTATATTTTGTGTATTTACAAACATGTATTCAAATGACAGATAACAGATAAGTTACTGATTTATGGGAGTATGACAAGTGCAAGCAAGGAAACAGAAAATGATTCAACATTATTAAAATCTCTGCAAGTATCAATCCTCGAAATAAATATCAGTAAGGTAGATGCTGCCTCTCTGTGCCACCATACCTCATAATAGTGGCGTAACACGTGTACACGTTCAAAGCGGTGACCTCGCCGTTATTTTATTGGCGAACGGTGGCCTTGTATGGATTAGGATCGAGCGGTATTATCGCTCTTTATCCTTCACCATCTCTGTAGACCTGGGCGGCCTCGTAGAGGTGGGTTCCCTTCTCCAGTCAGCCTCGACCGCTGTTGCGGATAAGCGGTGACCTGTCACTGCCTTTGACACCTTTGACTTTTGCCGAATATGCCTAACCTCGCGGCTGACAGAAGGCCAGTGACGGCGATAAGTAAGAGTTTAATAGTTACGGAAAAAAAATTTCGCTTTATAAATATGAAATTTTTTGATAGACGATTCTCTTAATTCTTATTTCCCTCCTCTTTCCTATTTGTACTCATAGTCATAATTAACCCTGTACATTGAAAAAATAAGATAAAAGGCGATGATGACAGTTACATTCGGAACCTATTGTAATTGGAACTGTCAATAAACAAAGCGACATGTTTATATTTCACGGATTTTTTGACGGAATGTGATCACATTGAAAGACGTTTCATAGAAATCTGGTTCTAGATTTTTGAGATCAGAAATGTATCTTAAAGTTCCATTCAGTGGATGAAGATGCTTTCATTACACTCGTAAATCAAATGAGTTTAAATGTGTGGGAAACGAACATTTGTTGAGGTTTTTGCGCTAAATACGAATCGGATGATAAAACATTTGTGGTCTGGCACAGAAGATGAATACATGACGCGGTGTTTTCTGAGAAAACAAATAACTATTTACGAATCTTCTCCTCTGGTTTCCACAGTTTAACTGCCCTATAAATTCCCATTTCAATTTAAGGAATTGCGGTTTAAAAAGCTGAAATCAAAGCATAGTTAAGCCTCGAAATTAAACTTCTGAACTCGTTCTTTTTTCCTACCATCATTCTTTGGGTATTTGTCAGTTGTTTCTACTTTAATCCTGAAAGTTTCCTACGTCTTCTCTCCCGACTTAAAAACTCTTATACATATAAACTTTCCTCTTGTGCGCCCGATTGTTTTATTCACTGAACGTTTTACTGACGTAATTCAATACAGATTGGAATATTTCCTTCGGAAACAAAACTTCGATCGTCTCCGACTTGTAGAAGTAATGTAACACATGTTTTCGTATACAAACTTATTAGAGATCCTATCTAAACCCCCATGGTTCCTTAAATATAACAGCGCAAGGTACTCTCTGGAATAGAAATACTGCCTTTAGCTTGCACATAAATAACGCCTATAGTCAAAATAATTACGTGGACAGCTACTTGGTAATAAATTTCACTAATTAGGCATTCTAGTGCGATTTACATGGTTTCACGGGAGATATTAGAAAACGAGTAGAACTAGCATGTAAATTACGGGTATTAGGAATTTGAATTTTTTATTGCTTGTACAGAAAATTGGATACAAGAATTCACTTCCATTAACAATGTTTCTAATGCTTCTCGCTGGCGTCAACTAATATATGTTACAGGTTGTACGTAGGAAGTCATGGACGTATAGAATATGTTATGTTAATATGTATATTGTGTAGAATATGTAATGACTGAATATGGTTGTTAGCGATTTGAATATTTCGATGAATATTATGATTTCTATAAGAATTTTTACAGTGATATTAGTCTATCTCTATATGTAAAAGAGAGTCCTGCCATGCCATAGTAAAATCTATTGATTAAAATAAGGTACCTAATATATAAAAACATTGCCATATTTTTACCGCCAAGGCACTACAGTAGTTGTTCAATAATCGTTAAAAAGATAATTTGTTTTTAACAGAATAGGATGCAGTCACCATCTGTAGGCAACTAATACAAGGTGTACTACGCGCTGATAAATTTTTAAACTTTTTGTTGTCTTGGAGAATTAAATTCTGTTAATACCGATAATAGCAACAATATTAACAATCAGCAGCAATGCAAATTTCTGTGTATTTGCCAGGTTAAGATTCAGTTGATTCAGTTTTAGTGACTAATTTTAGTTTCAAACGTTTTATAGTATTAAATGAAGAAATTTATGTCGGGTACAGATTTTTTCCTATAACATGGTTCACCCTATGCTATGTGCTGTTCGTTTTCTAAAGTCTAGGATAAATCCAACGGAGCTACGGCAATAATTTAAGATTTTTTAATTAAAGACTACCGCGGATGCATAACGAGTTTTCTACTCATATTAGTAGGTATTCCTTACATTAAATTTCGATTTTCTTAAAAGAATTTGATATGTGGACTGTGTATTCTGTTAGTGGATAATTCTGACGGACCTGTATAATGAGTTATAAAATCACGCAGTTCTCCGGATTAACTGTTATCTGTCAGGTACTTAGGCATTATTATTAATAAAAATGTTTTTGCTGTATCTACACTTGACAACGCTGTAAATAACGACCGCATGGTAATTGACCATTCTAAGCCAAAAAAGGGTTTTGTTCTATATTTAAGCATCAAGTCACAATTCTAAAATATATATATTTGTTGGCCTCCCTTTGCACGTGGTTAAATATTTTGTACTTAGTCATAGTTAATCCTGTATAGAAAAAAATATATAATTTTCCTAAAATGTATCTATAAGAATGACTGCGTTTCAATCTTCTGTTCTGTATGTTTTTTCTGTAAATTTGAATCGCTCGGTATGATAAATTATGTTAATCTGCAGTGTACCCAGAATTAAAAGGAAACAATATGAAACCAGCTGCAGACGAAATCTAGAAACCTTATTAATTCCGGCTTTTGTCGTAACACAAAGTAATGTCTGCAAAGTAGATTTAAGATTAAGCTGATGAAATTACTGGCTTTTCTTTGAGTTTTAAAATCTCCCAGGCGCGCCTTATCTCTCTATTATTGGGGAAAATACAGGATTTGATAATTAATTCTTAGGAAGAACACAGTTAAACACTTTGATTATTCGCAAAATTTCTGTGGTTAATCGTGGAATGTTCTTACAACGGAGGCCAAAAACACTTAATTAATTTTAAATAACTCTGCTCTGCTGTGGCTGTATTACGGAATTCTGGACCCATTTTGAGAAGGGGCCTCTTCGGGTATCGTGATAAGTATCATAAACTTTGTTAAGAATTTAAAAATCTATCTGGCATCTACATGTACAAGCTCTAATAGGGAATGCTGGTTTTGATCGTGAGATTACACCTCTAATCTGTTTACATTTGAATGCTACTATCTGCCCGTATGTAAATTTTTGGTCTAGCATCTTGGTTTATTGCCTCTCAGGTTTCGTTTTCTCAGCGTTGTTTACATATTCTTTTCCTTTGTACACTTTATTCAGTTACACGGGATTTATAGCCCATTTAAAATTTAAAGGTAACGAAATCGAATGTGTATTTGTTGTGTATTAAAACAAGAGTTATTTAGTTAACATATTATAATGGAAACATTGATACATTGATAAAAATTATTGGCGAAATTGCACGGGTTATTTATTGTCTAGGTGAATAGTGTGAAATAACATACCAAAATGTAATGTTACAACTGTAATGGAAAATTAATACTTAAGAATAAGCATTTTTTCATATTAAAACCGTTTTTTGTATACATGAAATATAATTTTATGTATTCTTAGAAAAACTCATGTAATTTCACATTAAAATTTATGAATGTCCAATATTCATAAGGAGGTTCTTGTAATACAGTAAGGGTTTTTTTTAGATTAATGTATGATGTAATGAATGTGTAAATATCATTTTTATTAATGTACTAATGGGATCTATGGAGAAATTGCTACTTATGAATATGCATATTTCATAGTAAAACCTGTTTTTGTACACATGAATTGGAATTTTACAACGTTATGTATTTTTAGAAAAAATCATGAAATTTTATATGAAAGATGTAATTGTACGGCATTCACGTGGAAATTTTTTTAATACATTATGGATTTGGTATTTTTGACATTAATGTATGATTTAAACAAATTTACAATTATTTTTATCATTGTAGTCACGCAGTACAAAAAATTTATTTTTCTGTGAAGCACAAATAAATTCTTACAGTGCAACTTGCAATGTATGTATGTTGTCCGGGTGGAATCTTGCAAATAAATTTTAAATCAGTTATCTTTAACCGATTGAGCTGAAATTTGGTATACCCGCTTATTTTGGATGACAATGCATGCTTAGCTATGTGACGCCATTCTACTTCCAATATGATGGATCATCCAAGATGGCGGACTAGTTATTTTTTCTGCACTACCACAGTATGGGTATCGAATGAAAGGGCTTGCTGAGGAGAACACGAAAACTAATACGTCACATTAAATCCAAAATATGGGGGACCATCCAAAATGTATACTTTAAATCCAATATGGCGGGACCTCCAAGATGACGGACATTACTTCGATATGGGTATCAAATAAAAGGGGCACAGAAGAACACGAATAAGACTGAGAAGAATACGAAAATTATAACTAAAAAATAAATTTAAATTAATGGTTAAAAAAAAAATTAAAAACAAGCGTTTACTTAAGTGCCCTAAAAATAAGAAAATAAACTTTAAACTAAATCAAACCAATCAATTTAGTACATGCATTACACAATTTATTAAATGATATAAAAGCTTGTCGCGAGATTTGCATACTTTATAGGAAAAACATTTTTTTTTTCATAAAATTACTTATAATAAGTATGTCAAGCAAGACTAGTTAGTACACAGGTAAATCTCGCGACAGGCTTTTATATCATTTAATAAATTGTGTAATACCTACATGTACTAAATTGATTGGTTTGATTTAATTTAAAGTTTATTTTCTTTTTTTTAGGGTACTTAAATAAAAGCTTGTTTTTAAAAAGTTTTTTTTACCATTAACTTATTCTACTTAAATGATACTGCACTGAATAATATGCGTTATTGTTTAAATTCAAAAGCTTTTTTGCCATTTGGTAATTTTGTAGCCTGTCTCTGTAAACATACACAATCTTCTTCATTGTCGATACTTTTATACAAATTTTTAAACCATCTGCAAAAAGAAGATTACAGAAAAATGTAGGATTAAGTAAATCATTAGTGAACAATATGAACAAGTGTCCTAAATTTGAACCCTATGGAACGCAAAATATAACTAAATTTAATTATTAAAATTTAATTTAAATTTAATTAAAACAAGCAAAATTTCATATTTAACAGTCCGCCATTACCATTATATGTAAGCTATTTATGTAAATGTAGAGAGTTTTGTGTTTAAAAATTTTTATTTACGTACTTGTGTAAACCTTCAACAAATTCTTTCCCGAAAGAGCTCTAGTCTGGAAGGTAATTTTAAACCTTTTCTGCTTTGATTGCAGACAATGCTCTGGGCAATAAACACCATCTACGGAAAGTATTACGTATAAATATCCCAATCTGTTCAACTTTAAAAGATCTAAAGGTGCCGACTTATAGTCCAGAGTCCTACTTCACGCAATGTACTGTTTAATTTTTGTAAACAACAAACTAGGTATGTTTATTTAATGAAAGAAATATGTAAAGTAATTTGGAATTTAGGTATAAATTTGTGTAAAGCGATTATACATATCGTCATCATTAGTTAATTATAAAAATATTTTTTTTTCTGTGACGGGAAAAAAGTTTGACATTGTATCTGTCTTGATAGGTAACAAAATTTCACTGTTTTACATTTTCCTGAAAAAAAAAATGAATACTTTTTTTCCGGATATGTTCATATAAGAATACGAAGATACTTAATTTTAGAATATTTTCTTATACAACACAAACATTTCCTTAATTTCAAAAGTACAATTGTTAAATGTGCATTGCATGAAAGACATGTTCCTTGGGAATGTCTGCCACAGGGGAATTTTCTTGAGTTAAATCATATTTTCTGCCAAGGACACAACTGCCGTTGATGATCCCGGTCACAAATTGGGTTTTATTTCAGCTAATGCACTGCCACACGTTCTAAACACTGAGATATTTCTGTCCTATGCGCCACCGATTCTTCAACATATCCTTCAGCGACTGTTGATGACATCCAAGCACCATGTTTCTTTAGTGTAATCAAGTCTCCTCCAGATTCAACTAAAACTGTAGCAGACGATCATCTACATGCGCAACCTGTATATGACTTAGCATTTTCAAGTAGAAGAAAATTGGCTACTTTTTCAGTAGTACTTAAAAAAGTGATTTTTACCAACAACCTGATTGATACATTTTCCATTGCGATATGCATAAAACAGGTGGCAATCCTTTGCTGCTGCTGGACGAAGGGCAGTAACTATATATCTCCTACTTATATCATTCTTTGTTTGCTTAAGTTTCACAATTAATAACGTTCCCGAATCTTCAATAGCATTTACTGTTACCGGGCTGATTTCACAAATTCGACAAGTTCTTGCAATCCCAAATGCAATAACATCCTTGGTCATTAAATAAACTTCATCAGGAGTAGTATTTAAAAAATCACTAATATGTGTAGTCGTAAAAATCGCAGATTTCTTGGACGTGTAACCTTTCCCATTTTGCTTCAAAAATTTTATTAGTTTGCAATATTTTAAAATGTCTACATCATTATTGGATTGTAACGTACTTTTAATCATTGAATAATTCGATCACACTGTTGATGGCTTTTGTTGTTGCGCCAATTCCGAAAAATAAATCAATAACACCGTCTCCGAAAAAGAAGTGCATGTCTTTTTCACCTTGCATTCCATAAATCTTAATACGGTTTCGTAAATTTTCTGCGATTTAGCTGGCAATAATTTTAGTGATGCTTTCGCTGCTTCTACTAATTTCGGTGGCGTGAGAGAAAACTCTGAATCAGAATTGTCCATTTTCGAACTTTTAATATTCAAAACAACTAATAAATAACTTAAGTTCGTAATTTTTTAAACCTAATCACAGAATTAAATCGACATTTGATTATTTTAAATCCTTAGCAACGCAGATTCAATGTCGCTACAACAGCCTACCAGTTTAAAAGTTTCTGACTAATATATTGTAATAATATGTATTACGGCTAACCATAACTTTAACTCTCGGTATTTTTGTCTTGGGCTAAATTCTAACACTTTTTCCCTTGTATAATAAATTATATTTATTCAGAATTTAAATAATATTGATTTGGACTTATTGTTACAATTTAATGTATTCGTAGAGATAAAAGATTATTTTTTGTCGATGAAATTACCAGTACCTATAATAGGTATATATATTTTTTTCATTTGAAGAAATCTAATCTGTTTAAAATGACTGACTATATTTACCTCGAATAAATGTCAGGGTATGTTAGATCAGTTAAAGTGCGATTTTTAAAATAAAATTACCGGTGCAAAGCTCAAGAATAATTACAAGTCTGATGGTTAAGTGGATTAAACGTGCCCGATGCACTTTCCCTCTCCGTCCGACTGCACTCTTTTCAGACTCGAGACGCCGGATCAAAATAGTAATTCTTGAGATCTCGGCCACACACCTACGCGATGTATACACAAAAGGATAATAAATAAATACGACCAGGTCATTAAATATAAATACACCGACAAGCGTACCTCCTTTTTTAAAAAACCGCCGTTAAATATGCCTGTCATAACATTCTGGGAGTTTTTTTATACCTCCAAAAAGCAGCGGGGACCCGTAGTTGACCCATTGTCTTACGGCGTGTAGGGAATTTCAGCTCTAACTGAGACCATGTATAACAACCAGTGTAAATTCCTGTAAGCATAATGTGACCTTAATATATTCCAAAAAGGAATAAATGTCTATTCACACTGTGAATTATATACGTAGGAGGTATAAAAAGAAAGGAAGATATCATTAGGGCATGGGATCATCATAAAATTTTATCGGTTTCAACTGCACTATAAATATTTCATCTTATTTAATGCGTCTATCGTAGACAGGATCGGTATTACCATAAATTATTATTAGCAAGTATCTAAAACCAAACTTTCCTGGACATAAATTAAGACCTACAAACCACTTTAAATTGAGCTGTTAATAATGTTACGACATATCGGCTTTCAGTTTGATTTTACAATGTTGCGTAGACTAGCGCATCTAAGCTATTTATTTCTACCGTGACAAGTAGCAACACATTTTAGTAAAAATATCATTTCTTCCTAATAAACCATGGCACTCTCGCTGTTCAGATACATGTAGAAGTCGCTGGGCATGCAATTTTACAATTGTGAATGTTGAGGTATAGGTACTACGTTTCATTTTATAGAAAAAAGGTTCTCTTTCTGGGATAAAATCTCACAGAAATCATTTAATCAGTTTACTTATTAGGTACATAAAAAATATGCCTTGTAATTGGCGCAATTTATGACGTATTGTTTGTATGAAATGTGTAATATAATGCAGAAAATCTAACCTCAAAAATTCCCGCTAGGAAAGATTGAAACTACTGACCTTTACAAAACCCATGGTTTATAAGAAGGAATGTTTTTCTTTTTTGGTTTCCTAAATATATTTTTTTCAAAACACGCTGTATAATCTAGGTGTCAATTACTAGTTTTTTAAAGTTTTGATTAGCCATCATTAACATATCCCAATTTTAAATATGCACCAAACCACCAGCGTCCATACAAAGTTTTTCATCAAATACAGAACTGAAAAGAAATTCATTTGAAACCAACAGAGTATTGTCGAAAAAGCAGCAACGCCAGCAACTTAAGATAATCTTCTGTAATTTTCAAAGTAGGTGTAAGGGCAATTGAAGCTGTTGTAAGCTTGGGCTCAGGTGTTTGATCATTTGTACCACTTGCGAAGGTCGAACTTGAAATGTCGATAAATCTATTGCCATCGATTTAGATAATTGCTTGACAGTTGAACGAGGATAATGAAGAGGCAGAAGAAACTGAAGATACTGAGGAAACTGATGGAAATAAAGTGGGACCGCGATTTACCAACGTCACGTCAGCTTGACTAGCATCCCAAGAAGTAAAAAACGGAGATTAATTGAATAAAGAAAACAGTTTATGTAATATAAAAATGGTACAATCTATTGCTTCATTAATCGAAAAAGAAGTAATTCAACCAAAGATGAAGAGAAGATGAAAGATTTCTCTATGTATATAAATTTTTGCACAATAAACATTGCGTCCCGTGATCATTTCTGTACTTATTGATTCCAAACTATAAAATAATGGTCTGGTATTGATGTGACTCTTGAGATGGAACATCGGAGTCACCCGATCAAGCAGTTGTAGCTGGAAGAGTATTATGGCAATTAAAAAATTGTACAGATATCTTTTATGCAGAATTTAGTTAGGATATTCTTTGTATTCTATTGTTTTCCTAAAAATGATACTTTCGAAAATATTTGTGAAAATGATAAAACTTTCCTCTCACTGGTTTATGTTGCACATCGAATTTTGGTGCCCATTTTTATTTTTTTTTTCTTAAACATAAAAAAAAGGAAACCTTCAGTAGAAATTTTACAGTTTGTCTGTTTGAGTGTCTGACGCCTGGACTAGTATGCCATTTTTAATAATATTTCCAGATAAAAACATTTCCTCTCTTCGGTGTTATATACAGTATCCGAAATAAAGGCCATACAATTATTTTTAATTGGCATAATTTGAATTCAAGAATTGAATATCAAAATCTTCCTACGCACAAATATATTTAAATTAAAGCTATTTTTAACCTTGAAAATTTGGTAATGACTTGTTACACAAATTGAGAAATTAGGTTTTAAGAGGTTAGTTATTTCGTCCTATATATTCCTTCTTGGAAGCAATTTTGTTAATAAAGGAATGGTCTCAAATAAACAAGGAAGAGTGACTAAAAGAAAATTAACGTAAATAAGATAAAGTGTTTAGAAGCCTGTTTAACATCAAATTAAGTGTTGTATCCCCTTAACGCGAATTATCCGCCTTTTTACTCCTCACGATTTTTCAGAAAGTTTATACGAACATTTCTCAGCCAGTTAATTATTATATACCTCACAAAAATATATCATATCATAGTATGAACACTCCTACATATTCGCAAGTTGTCTAAAGAGCAAAGCTACTCAAGGTAAACATTAAAATATTTGTCATGTTTTTCTGCAAAAATATTCTAAAATAAAAAATATGATATGAAATAATATGTAATATATTCAGTGAGTTTATGGATATTAAACAGTCTGTTTGAGGTCGGTGGATAGCCTAAATACGGTCAGTGCGCAGCCTATTTATGGTCGGTGCCACAGTCTATACGCCTACCACATGTTACTAAGATATTACTTCAAAACTGCTATCACTTTCAAGTAGTTTTGATAGTTGCAGCGTTGTGGTCGTAGAACTTGTAAGTAATAACAACGTTAAAACTATTTAGAAACTTCATACAGAGCAACTACAAAGTGCGTATACATATAACTTCTTAAATTCACCATGAAGTAAATTTTACCATGTAGTTTCTAAAAGTTGAAAACCTTCATATTATTCATCATCGTGTAATGTATGTATCTATTCGATCATGCCATGTGCAGAGTGCATTTCTTTTTTTTTTTGTGAATATTATCATATTTTTATAACCATTAACATAGTGCTAAATTTGGACACAAAAACCTATATAAACTTCAGGACACCGCAAAAAATTCAAACGTCGAAACATGCAACAGGGGTAACCAACAAAGCCACAAATAAATAAAGGAATGTAATAAAAATAATAATGCAAGAATAAGTATTCAACTACTACTAGAGGATAAAATTCAAGTAATGTGTTCATTGTAAACGTTGGACATACCTAATTTAGAATAAACAATAGGAAAAATGTTACTAAGAAGTGGCAGTGGGAACTTTACTGCTACTTTAATATAACCCTACAATCTTGTCCAATACTTTGTAGAAAATATTACTTGAAAGTTACATATTGACAGTTCTCGTTACGGATGCTAAAGTATCAATTACTATCAAATTGAGTTTCTTAGAACAAACGACTTCAAAGTAAGATTTGAGAAATGCGCCATGTTGACAGGCAAGACTTATGTCGTCGTTATTGGAAAATATTAACCTTAACTTCATAAATAAAGCATTTGTCATTATTTCTTGCGTAATAGTACATACTGCAGTACTGCCAATATGTCTGCCCAACAGCTCTTGATTCAGAGTTAAGGCGATGGAATATATAGAAATAAATTAATTGTAACAATATTAGCTGCCAGACAAAGCAAGAAACATACAATGAAGTGGTAGAAGAGTGTTGAAGTTCCTTTAAAATTGCGGTTTTCATGCCTCAGCGTCATCTCCACGGAACCACAATGTCGCTGGAAAGGGGCCGTACAAGTTCCGGAACTGTCACCAGAACGTAACGCGCACTAAAAACTTATTCTGCGTTTTCATCATAGGTACGTAATGGAAACGTTTCTATTACGTACCCATGGTTAGTGGCAAAACACTTTAAAGTAACTGCAAAAGTCGTAGCTACGTTCCAACGACTAATTGTGGTAGTTGAGTCGTCATGTATTCAGTTAATATCTTGAATTTACGATTAGTGCACAGCATGTCTTCAGTTCTTGCACAGGTACTGCAAAACTGAAACTGGAGAAAATAAGATATCATATTTACTATATAACGGTGTTACACAATTAAAATAATTATTATAAATTCAATACCGTACTTAGTAAAACAGTCGGTTTTCACAACTACAGTCTATGCACATCCATTATAGAATCGAAACAAAACTAACAAATATCTAGACGTACCATGATAATAACTAATTCCTCAATTAATATAGCGGAGGTTTATAATAATTATAAACAATAATTATTATTGTTGAACAGTTTATTTACGGTCCGTGGACAGTCTAACCACGATCTATTTCTAAGATCTTAAAACAGTTTTTCTTTAAGAACTGTCAAAGGCTTCATGTTGTGAATAATTTGTTGGTAAATTTTTTGTTTCGTTAGGTACACATACTTTTTAATTCGACAGTTTAACTATTGCTAAAATAAAACCAAAAAGCAGTCTCTAGATAATGTTTCCTTGTTTCAGTGAATGGCGGGTGGTCGCCTTGGTCAGCTTGGACGGAATGCCGATGTCCTGGCGCAACTTTATCAGCAGGAAAGATGAGCACAAGGACATGCACTAATCCTTCGCCCAGCAACGGTGGTCAGTCCTGTCAGGGCACTAGTGTGAGAAGGACAAAGGATTGCGTTCCGTGCCCTCAAGGTAAATCCTTTATTTAATCAGCTGAAAGGGATTTGGGCCACTTTTCAGATAATCTTTTCCCATTGTTACAGAATGTTTACAATTTTATACCATGACTGTCAAATATATTGTCTGTAATTATTTATTTGTGGCATTGTTTGTTGTTGCTTTTTATTTAATTGGATATTTCTGTCACTGAAACTGATTGGCATTAATTTAAAAAATAGATCAAATTTAAACATTAAAACTATAAGGGCATGACTTATCATGTGTATAAAGCAACGTATTTTCAATTAAGATCCGAATTCTACCATCAAAATTTTGGAATGATTATGGAATCTTCTTTGTTTCCTATATCAACTAATATACAGGATGTCCCATATAAAACTTTCCACCTGCATATTTCATTTAATATGAAGTATTAAAGAAATAGGTGAAAAGGTTTATATTGGACACACTGTAATTATGAAGTATTTTGAAAACGACAATATTAATAATTTAAACACACAGCCAATAATTTGATAGAGACACGTAGATGATATTTTTGCAGTGACAATATTACCAGAGTTGATAGTACATTGAACAATAAGTGGAATTTGTTTAACTAATATGTGTATGTCTTAGTCTTACTCATTTTTGAGGAACAGGGCGTGTAGAATAATATTGAAAAATCAAATTGTGTGTGTTAGTTTTTTTGCAATTAGGTTACAATTTATTAAGCAAACCCTATTTATTTTTCAATGTTCTATCGGTTCTAGTAATATTGCCATGTCATTTTGAAACACCCTATATAAATGACACAGAACGATTTATTAAATTTACTTTAGAAATTAAAAAGGATAATACATTACAATTTTTAAATGTTCTAATATTTAAAAAAAAATAATGATAAATATGGAATAAGGAAAGGTGTAGTAATATGTCTATGATAGAGTGAAATAGTTTTTGTCAAAGCGTATTATGAAATAATTAATATGTTCTTAAAATTTTTATATTTCACTGACGGAGATACCCAGTTAACATTAAAGCAAGAATGTCACTTTACATTATACAATAACTAAAACACTGATATTCGTGCGTGTTTTTCTGAAACAAATAATTTTAAAGTACAGGGTGAACCTTAAATAAGTACAAATATTTTAACTGCTGGTGTAGTTCGTCATATAGATAAGTCTAGTGAAAGCCATTTTTAAAAATTTATAATATTTACGGAGATATTATTTTTTTTAAATACCCACATTTTGAGGACCGCTATCTTAGCTAACCTAATGAACCATATGATTTGTTGCGAGGTTGCCATATCTTCTCTAATATAAATATTACGTTTCCCTTAACGTAATATTAAAGTAATACGGTTAATTCTATTTTAAAAATACTTGTTTGAAGCATAAGTACAGTAAAGTTGGGTATGTAGTATGATACGCAGCAACATTAACATACATTTTCACTGCTTAACTGACCTTACTATAAATGATTAAAAATGAATTTCCGCAAGTTAAATACTACCGTAAAGTATTTAGGAAGATATTACGTGATATTACTATGTCCAATGTTCAAAAATTATACATAAACGTGCACACAAGCTTACCTGTTTGTTATAAAATTAACTATTTAATCAGTAATCCACATTTCACAAGTTAAATGCCATTGTACACTGTTAGAAAGAGACACAAGACATAATTTCCTTAAGTTACTTTATGAATTATAACGAAAAACTATGATTTTCACACAACATATTAAGTTTCTTCAAACAAAGACATTTGTGTAACACTGGCAACACTGTGAACTACACGTTCAATCTGAAGCACTATGACTCGTAAATGCATGAAAGTTAGCGGTCCTCAACAAGTTTTCTACAGAAAAATTACAAAATTTATTTAAAATTTCACTTTTTTATTTCCCATTTTTTTGTAAAAAAACTATTAACTATATGTTCTACACAGTGAACTATACTGCTGGTTAAAATATTTGTACTTATTTAAGGTTCACCCTGTATATGTCCTTATTAATAATTATTACAGAAACCTTATCTATATAAAATGTTGCATTGTTTCATTGTACACATTCTGTAGAAGAAAATGATTTTTCTGTGTCGTGTGTCACTACTAATAATTGTATTATTTGTTATTAAGATAAGCTTCAGCTACAGCTTTAACGTGTACGCCTCGTAGGCTAAGTGTAAAGATAAGTTGTACATCTAGATATAGTCGTCCTACACACAAATTTAAGCCGATCGCCGGTTCTTCTGCAGTCATTATTGGTTGGTTGGTAAAGTGATGTGAAATGACCGATGTGAGGATAACCACTTTTGTCAATTTAGCAGATATATTGGCAGGGCATTACGCCAGCATTGTGCAATTAACCCTATATGGCTTTACAAGAATCTAACAGTACAGCCTTAATTACGTAGATTATATCTTTATTAATTAAACACATTAAGTTTAACTCCCACAATGGACACTCCATTACTTTCCCTAATTGACGGGCCTGAGAGAACATTGATTTCGCGTTTTTACGAAAACGTGAATAAGCACAATGTTGGATAACATCTATCTACAGATTTCTTCGTGTAGTACGTAGTTCTATACAACTTATAAATCTTAATTTTTTGTATACAGACGCGATCAATTTTTCTATTATGATGGTAACAGATTTTCGAATTTTTTAAGTATTAGTAATTGATGTTATCAAAATCATTGGACATGTAGGGCGCCTGTTTAGGTCAAGGTATTGGTCTATAGTGTCCAATTCACTTGTTGGGAAAGTGAACATGAAACCAGTTTCTGACTAGAACTGTGAAAATTCTAAGGCATTCGTCTTGTTCAAAGGCACTGACCAGCAAAAAAATCGGGACATCCAAAATATTGCCAGTTTATTCCTTTATATTTTTTATTTCGCTATCAATTTAGCGCATAGCAATGTTTTCTGCATTACATTTAAAATGCCCTGTACAGTTAGCAAGAAGATCTACAACTGTAAAATGTCTGAAGGGTTAAAACCATTTTGAATTGAACAACTCAATTGGCATGCTCGTAGCCCAGATATGAATCCGATAGAACACATTTTGAGTTGGATTATGCAAATATGTCAGGAGGCGACGTTGAAGGAATATTGGACAACTTCGAGAAGCTCTGTTGAGAGCCAGAGAGAGAGTGTTATTCTAGCTGGAGAGGGCAACACTCCGGTATTGAACTGATATTGAAGTTGCTCTTATTTTCTATTATGTTTTAGTTAGTTCTCATTGCAATTTGAATCATTAATTTTCTGCAATTAGAAAATATAAATATTGATATATGGTCTCTTTTAAATGCCACTTCCTGAAGAAGAGTTACAAATATCCAGAAAATGGGTTTTAGCCTTTCGGACATTTTGCAGCTATAGGCCTTCTTGGTAACTCAAAGGCCGTTTTAAATTTAATGCAGAAATCTTTGATTTGCGCTTTCATGTATATCTCAGCCAGCACAAATATTTTTCTAAAATTATCAAAATTCTAGTAAACTCAACGAGAACATCTATAACTTGACGAAGAAATCGCCTAAATCGATGCAGAAATAAAAAATAACTAAGGCAACATTTTAGGTGACTCAGTCTTTGTTCTGTATTTTTGTATCAGTGTATTAGCTGTCTTTTAACTTCATAATTTTCATTTTCTTGTTCTCAAAACAAAATTTAGAAATTCCAAATACGATTAATTAATTAAGATTTTCTTCCAAAAAACGTTATGCTCCAATAAATATTTACTTTTTTATTTTTAAGTAATAGTTATCAATTGAAAATACAAAGCTGTTGAAATATTAGTTGTCTTTCTAAACAACATTGTTCAAAATTTCTAAATACGAATTGTGATGAAGATTTTCTTCCAAAACAAAGAAAGATCAAAATAAATCAATTACTTTATTATGCATTTTAATCATTTGCTTTTTTTTAGCTATTACTTGTCAATGGAAAATTTATATTCTCTTTAGTCCAGTATCTACAAATTTATGAGTGTTGATCAATAAAAAAATATTTTGATGAAAGGATCTGTTTCCAACATTTCCTCGTCCATTATTAAGCAAAAGTTGAAACTATGACCATCAAGCAATTTACGATAATGCACTGGTTTGAATGAAAGGAGATACTAAGCTATTATCTCAGATAATAAAAACATAATCTTGATAAATTATAAAGTGAGGGGTAAGCCAAATAGGCAAATAAATGATCAATTTCTTTCTTTTTATTTTTGATTGTGCTTTGTGTATATGTCATCAAGTTATCGCGTGGATTATGTTCTCTGTCTAAGTCAAGTTGTATTTTATTTTTTGTTGTTGTATATGTTAGTATTGTTTATTTTTAGATGAAACCATATTTTCAATATTTTGTGCATATTTTGGCTAAATACTGTGCTTATCTATGCCTTATTTCCACTTGCATATTTGGGCATACCTAGTCATAACATTTGACACAGTAGGTAAATTCATTATTCATTATTTCAAAATAAATAAAATATCCTTAGTAATATTTAAATATTCCTTATTTACTTTCTGATGCCATTTTAATTAAATATTGAATATAAGTTGAACTGTTTCTTATAATTGTCAACAATAAGGATATTACAGTACCGATATAAATAATATGTTAGCAATAACACTACACAAAATGATATAAGGAGAACATATGTGTTGCAACCAACTTAAACACCAGTTATGTACATAATTATAGTCGAGTACGGCGATACGACGCTTAAATTTGTGTACTTCTGTCTTCTGTGTAGTTTTAAACGACCGTAAGCTAACTTATTAACATAATAGATGTAAATTGTTTCCTGACTAACCTTGCTTTAACCTCTCCCGGCCATGCTTCCGTAGAAGAGCTGGTGCTGGATACTGCTTACGACTCTGACACTAACGATAACGCATACGGTAAGGAGCTGAGGTGCTTCATATATCACTTGAATACCACCGAGCGGCAGAAAGGAAAAACGCTGATTAGTATGGTACTCCATCTCCATTTCCTTATGGCGGATGTGTTTGTACCTGCTCGTGGATATTGGTCGTAAATTAAGTGCTATAAATAATGCCAAGTTATGAGACTGTCAAAACAGGTCTTCCTCATGCTAGGTGATAAAAGAGTACCTTCTTTTCCAAATGTAGCTAGCTTAACCAGAAATCTAAAGTTGTTGTCTTGACCTAAATGTAAAAGTTGTTCTTCAATTATACAGAGTGAGTCAGAAGTAGGTGCAAAAAAATTAACTAAAGATTGTTCTTGCCAAATCAAAGTTTGTATCCAAATAAATTTTTGTTCTAACATGACTCCTTACAAAGATACAGGGTGTTGAAATTTGAGCAAATGGACTGGAATATTACCATACTGAATCTTTTAAAATAAAACTATGTTGACTAATATTAAAACTAAACAAGTTTTTTTACTACAAAAAAGTATTGATACAATTTCAGTAAATAGCTCTTCATCTTCATCGGCAGTAATAATTAGCAGCGTTTCTTTCTTTCTGCTGCCCTTTAATGGTCAGTTTACTATTTTACATCTTATATATTAGTTGAGCCAGCTCGTTGGTCAACGTGGTCAGACTGGTCGGAGTGCAACCAGGACTGCACTAAAATAAGGAAGAGGCAGTGCATACCGGGTAGTGGCCCAGGAGCAAGGAAGACTTGCAGCGGAAAGGAGACACAAAGTATATCCTGCTCTTCCGACCAGTGCAGGTCTGTGGAACTTACAGGAGTCAGAGAGGGTAAGTGCCAATTTCTTTTTCATATATTGTTACTTTACGAACAGAGCTAAACCAACGATGTGAAAGAAGAAATGAAAAGGATTTAAAGTTCTTGTCACTATTGGAAAACAATTTTTTAATTAGTAAAGTACTGCCTATCAATATTTCACCACGTTAAAACAGGTAATAACAAAGAAAAATAGTTCTTTGGATTTAAAGATATCGGTAGTCTATTTCGATCAATAATTCATTGTTAGCTACAAATTGTGTCAATATACAGTGTCCCAAAATTAATGGGATATAGAACGAGAGTAGATTCTTGACTTCATAATATTGCGATGTAGCCAAACTTGTCTTAGTGAAAAGTTGAAGGTTAAAATACAAGGTGTGGAAGTTAAAATTGTTTTTCCGATATTTATATATTTTTTTAAATCCAAATATTTGCATAAATTTTGGAGATAGAAGTTTTTTAGAAGCTCAGTAGTAGAAAGCGCCATTTAATGACACTTCATTCTTCTTTCAAATGGCATAACTTTTTTACGGCTTACGGCTATCTAACTATTGAAACAATAAAGGGCAAGTCCACCTGGTTCAAGTAACTATTTTTGAGAAAATCCTGTTCGTAGTATTTTGTGCACCGAGTAAAAACTGTTTTGGTGTAGGTAAAATGCCTTTTTCACTGAAAATGCATCAAAATATTATTATCAAAAGCTATTCAGAACAATAAATTATGACTACGTTTTAATAAGATCAACCTACTTTGATAAAATATTTGCTTTGATGAAACTATTGAAAATCTAACAATTTCATCAAACCTTGCGGATATTCTTGAAATTTTGCACATCGTCATAATTTATTATTTTAGATAACTTTTTCAAGTTATATTTTGCTGTATTTTCTGCAGAAAAGTTACTTTACTTGAAACAGCTTTTACTTGATGTACTGATGTTATTTCAACAAGGTCTACTTTTATCAGATAAAAAAGGTAGGAGAATCGATTGTTTCAACAGTCAGATGGATACATTAAAAAAGTTCTGCTATTTAAAAGAAGCATGATGTGCCATAAGTGGCACTATCTACTACTGACTCAAAATTAGCAACAAATTTGAATTTCTCACTCCCAAAAAACCTCGATCTTCAAAATGTATGCATTTATTTGAATTTTTTAAAGAGTCATTTGCAAATATCGAAAATAAAATTTTAATTTTTACACTTTGTATCTTCATACTGCATGGCATTGGTAATAAATGCGATTTCGACCAAACTAATAATTTAGCTACAATCTTAAATATAATTCCATTGCTGATTTCAAATATATTGAATTTCATCTTCTGGTATAATATTCATTATTAGTTTTCATGAGAAATCACTAAATCTCGACAAAATTTGATGTAGTTAATTTTGCTTTAATTAGAGGGAAAACTTTCCTAACTATTCTAATATTGTGTGGCATACGATATTAAATAGCTTGGAGAAACGAAGCACAAAGGGTAACTTGCTCAGATTTAATAGTTTTATTGTCTATTCAAGGCCAAAGTTATCCTTTTCACCACTTTCAGTTTTGGAGCGGACAAAGAACGTCATTATTTCCTGTAATGTTTTATAGATACCCATAACTCAAACGCTGAAAATGTTTCCAATTAAAAAGGAACGAACTCTGCCTATTGTTGCATATTTTGCAAAAGTATTTAAATAATAATAATAATAATAATAATGGCATTTATTTCCAACAGGTAAGAAACCCAGTTACAGGAAATGCATAACATAAAAAGAAAGAAATTACAATTCATATAACTTATACCTACTATACATAATCATAACAAACTCACAAGGCTGTAAAAAGAAAAAAATACATAAAAATGAAAAACAAGAAAAAGTAACAAATATGATTATATCCAGATTACTCGTTGTTGTAAACAATGTTTTTATTGTGTTCAATGACGCAAAATTGATGTCACAGTCGTTACAAATATTATTAAAACTAGCACATGCGTTATATATAGGCGCTTTAAGTAAAATATTTGTTCTAGGCCTATCACAATAAAAAGTTTGATTATATCTTAAACCACCACGCGGCACTAGAAATTTTATCTTACTGAGGAGACTATCACAATCTATATTATGGTGTAACAAATTATATAAAAATGAAATAACAGACCATACTCGCCGTACATGAAGAGAAGTCATGTTAATTCTGTGCAATAATATTTGGTTATTAATTCCCCTGGCAGGATAGATGTTATCTTCTTTAAAAGAAATAATAACCAGTATTCTCTGATTATACAGGGCATGTCACAACGTAGACGCATTAGGTACCTGTATCTCGAAAACCAAGTCAAACTGAAGTCTAACAATTTGTATAGAAGAGTTTTTCGCTATGTAGAATTGACAGTTTTACCAAAAATTACTGTCCATTTCGTTAATTTGAATAGAATACTATATATCATAGTATTTTGGGAGAGAACGTAAAATTTGAGGTCAAAATTACTTCATACCGTTTTTGAAATACTTGATATTTTATCAAATTTTTGACAGATACAGAAGCTCAAAGTGTATCGTTGAAAATAACGAAATTGAAATTAATTTGCCGCATAATGGAAACTGTCACAATCATAGCATTATTTTAATCGAATAGACAATTTGGAAACACTTTTATATACAAATTTTCTTATTTTATTTTGAATTAGACACTCGTCGTGACACACTCTGTACACAAAAAATATGTGTTCTATCTCCCGTAACCTTATTCAATATGTTACCATTTAAATCGTAGTTCCCTCTCACGTTTTTTCTTATCGACTTCTCGAACGAGGGTATAAGCAATTTTAAATCGTACCCTTTTAGGCTTACGTCAGAAAACATAAGTGTTGAACTTTATTTTTACTATTCAATAAATTCCTTTTCAAATGTAAAGGGATCTATCTATTACACTTCGCTGTTTCTTTCTATGAAAAGGAGTTCCGGGTTATTTCCTTAAAGGGTTTAGTAACGACTAGCTGAGGCATATCTATTTTTAGAAACCTGAAATCTAAAATGGATGGAATGGTTGCTTGATTTGTTGCAATTTCATTACAACAACCAAAAGTTTACACTAATTACAGGTTGAGGTGAACAATCAAAATTTGCTGAATTACTGGATTAACAATAGATGCAAGAGTAAAACTAACCTAAAGACATTTTTTCAATTCGGGCAGAAGTTGTGTTAAATACATCAAGCTGGTTACTTATTAAATTATAGTTAGAGTAACACTGAAATAAAGAAGATTGGATTAGCATTAGCATTAGTGGGGAACAGGAAGATGGAAGGTAACAACAGAGCGTGGTAAGAACCTGGGAATGTTTAACCAGATCTTTGTAAAATGCCAGAATCATCTACAGCATTGTTCATTACTTTAAACAAAAATATAGCTGAATGACACTGCCTACGAGCACTTAAGCTTTAAAAACCATGTATCTGAAGTAAATTATCATAGGACATACCATTGTCAGGGTAAATGTCATCTGTTTTAAAAGACAACAGTTTGAACAAACTTCTTTCCACAGTTTCCCATTTAATAGATTGGATTTGATAGTGAGGATTTCAAACTACTAAGGCATACTCTAGCTTGAACTTCACATAACCGTAGTATATAATATTTTTTCAGTATTAGAAAAGCCCTTATTGTAACGCGCTATAAATCCATACATACAGTTGGATTTGAAACCGACTTTATCAACACGCGCATTGAAAGACAGGTGTTACCATTAAATCAGATATGGTTTCTGGTCTTCCAATAATAATATTACCTTGTAATCATAATAGTTTTGATTTTTGAAGGAATAGGAAATTAGTTACACTTTGCGAGCTTGAGATGATTTGGAGTGCACCACTCTCAAACGTGTTTCAAATTATCATATAACCGACCGCAGTCGGCCTCAGAGGCAATCTCACAGTCAATTTTTATATTATCTGCATAAAGAATTCATTGAACATCTATAACATTAAATATGTTATTTATAAAATTATTAAATAACTGAGGTCCCATGTTGCTTCCCTGAGGTAATCTAGATGAAACTACTTAAATCCATTGAACATGGCATACTTTGCATCCTGTCAAGTAAGAAATGAACAGATTAATAAAATTGAATGACAAACCATAATATTTTCCATAACCATATGCCATGATCAAGTAGGTATGTTGAATACTTGAATACATTTACGAAATTGATGGTGGTAGCATGTCTCTTTATAAACCCATGGTGATGTAGGTATAGTTAACATTGTGTTGTTGTTAGAAGTAATGGAGGCTTAAAATTCATAATATATGATTTATCATCCTTTTTGTAGATAGGGCAGACTTTGGACAATTTCCGTATTTCAGGCATTGTGACTGTTTTCAAACATATATTAATAAATACATAGAATACGTAAGAACATACTATGTACAATAAATACATGGATAGCTACTGTCAAGGCCCTGTTAATTTGGGTCTCATTTGCTTCAGTGCATCCCGTACCTCAGTGTCTCTACTACTAATATTTAAGACTTCTCTTACTCAAGGGCTTCAACATCCTTTATCGTTTTTATACTTTCTAAATAGTTTTGATTTACGCCGAATAGAATTATGTTAAAGTTAAACCAGGGAGGAAATTTATGTCTTTTATTTTGTGTATATTTGAAAACACATAATCAAAAATGTTATACAATTTTTCATATAAATGGGAGCATGCATCTTCCACTTCCAAATGCCTCCAAGAAAGACCGATCTTTCGATATAACGCTACGTAATCCGCTTTCCTGAAATTATATAAGTTGATGGAAGAAACTAAAAATTTATTTTTATAGTTAACAGAACCATTGGTCTTACAGTCAATACTAGTAGCAGGGTGGTGAAATCAATATATTTTACAGTTCGCAAAGAACCACCGGTTAAGCTGGGAATTGAGGTAAGGGGAAATGCGACGACAGAAAGGAAACTTTTAATACGAAAGAAAGAGTGGGCAGAATTATTTGAATATTTGTAGTGTGTAATGTCAAAGAAAAAAAGGGCTATTGTAATAAGCAAGACACCATGCATATGTAACTTGGTGCACAATATGTACTGCATTGGCCATATACGGCTCGACAGACATGATGGTGACCTCCAGCAACTCGCCATTGGTGCCTTAATAACAAACAAACGAGTAGCCTAGGGCCAATACCCTAAATAGCCAGATCATTTAAATTAGTGACAGTGCAGCGCTTTTACGAGTCAGTCGAAAATCACTCATCTACTGGGAAATTGACACCTAGCACACAAAGAACTCACAAGCCGTATCAATTGCCTTCAAAAATCAATTAGCCCCGTGTAATGCCCTGGGAAAAAATGCAACGGGCGTTCCGTTTAATTGAAGTCATTTAGGCGTGCGGGAGCGCCAAGCCGAACTAGGAATTTTATTTGTACGAGCTCGGTGGGGTCTCTTTCGCAGTTTAAAGCACTCTGTTCCTGGGAATATATTGCGCCCTCTTTTTAGTCTCACAGGAAGGTCCGCTGCAGCAAGCGATCCATAAGAAAGCCATCCGTTGTACACGGTAATTCGGAAATACGGGGAAAAATTAGGTGCATTCTTAATCAACTTGAGATATTATTTGACCTGAATTGTTTCTGATTTATAATGTTTGGTGGCGCTTGACACTGGACGCAAAATGTTATTTTCTGCAAATAAGTATCCCCTGAATCTGATTCTAATGGAATTTGGTATATGGTTGGAAATAGTCTATCTGAACATGATTAATGTGGTAATTTTATCATATGATGCCAGTTATGTGTAATGCTATTTAGTTCATTTTGACAAAACTAAAAAACGAAAATTATTGTGACGTATAACTACAAAAATATCACAGATTTAGCCGGTTTCCTAATATTGAGTAGTCAAAATAAAGGCAATTGAGAAAAGTTATGATGATTTTAGTATTTCTAGCTCTAGGGTATCTTCACATTGTACGCAAAATTTTATTTGTTTCTAATATCTCCTGAATCTGATTCTAATACCCGGTTGGACATACTCTATCTGAACATGATTAATATGGTAATTTTACTATGTGATACTGAGGATGCTAGTTATGCGTAATGATATTTAGTTTTTATTTGAAAAAAATGTTTCCATTATTCTTTCAAAATTTCTGTTCAAAAAAGTATGTACAAGATATCCCGAAATTAATAGGACATAAAGCAAGAGTAGATTCCTGATGATAAAATAATACGATGCAACCACATTTATCTTAATCAAAAGTTAACGGTTAAAAAGATACAGGGTGTCAAAGTTACAATTTTATTTTCGATATTTGCACATAACTTTTTATAAAATTCAAATATTTGCATACATTTCGGAGATCTGTTTTTTTTTTGGGAGGGGACGAGAAATTCAAGTTTGCTGCTAATTTTGACTTGTTGAAGTAACCGTTTTCGAAAAAATCCTGTTTGAAATATTCAGCGCATCGACTAAAAACTGTTTTGGTTTCACGTAAAGTGCCATTTCCGCAGAAGATGCAGCAAAATGTTACTTGAAAAAGTTATTCAGAATAGTAAATAATAACTACATGGAATATTTTAAGAAAATTGGCATGCTTTGATGAAATCATTGTTGAAAATCTAGATAATGGTTTTATCAAACCTTCTAGATCTTCTTGAAATTTTGCATGTCGTCATAATTTACTATTTTTAATCCCTTTTTCGTTTTCTATTTTCAGCGAAAAAGACACTTTAACTGAAACCAAAACACTTTTTACTCAGTGGACTGAAGACCTATGTCAAATAGGATTATTTCGAAAACGGTTACTCCTAACGACTCCTACTTACGACCAGTAAGATGTCCATTTTTCAGCTGAAAGAGATAACAGAATCAGTTATTTTTTGGTCCCTAAACAACCCCGACCTTCAAAATGTATGCAAGTATTTAGATGTTTTAAAAAGTTACTTAAAATATTATTGAACACCCTGTACATCTCAATATTTTGTCGTCAGCAGAACGTTTGTTTAGTAAAAATATAACCAATTACATCTATTTGAACTCAGATACTTCTGCGACTAAAATATGAGCTTTTCAACAAGTTGTGTCTTCTAAATTAATCGACTAATGATAAAATACTATAAATTATCTATTTATGATTTAATGCTATTTAAAAGTACATTAAAACAGCGCTCTCAACTATTGCATTGAAAATAATGTAATGAATTTGCATTATCCACATTTATTCCTTGCCAATCAACTCTATAAAAAAAGCAAATATTAATTCCTTAGCCTGTATCATGTGACAGACTCTAACAATTAATGAACAATGTTATGGATGATTTAAGCGCATACTGTCACATGAATGGGCACATGGAAAAAGTCCCTATGTAAATTTTACTTTTCAAAGGCCAGTACCAATTAGCGTGATTAATGATGGTCTAACTTTATCTGCGTCTAGCAAGTTAATAGCCATACCCTAGATGTGTAGAAGTTATCGTTGACGTACATTGATATTATATGCAAAAGATCTAACGGATTTACATTTCGCAAATAAGAGTTGATTATGAAACTTGTGCACAAAAGTAATGATGTTTATTTACCATTATTCGATAACTCTTAAAGGAAAATAAAATACAACTATGATGTATCCACCAGAGTCAGAGTCATTCTAACAAACAATATACATATTCGAGAAGTGCATTTTTTCTGGTCTTCAATAAGATAGAGAGACATAGACTATTGTGTTAAAAGTGCAAACCGATAATTGTTGGTCTATATAGAAAAGTAACAGAAACCAGACCTTCTTTATTCCAATATAACTTTTTAAAACACTGGAAACAAGCAATAAAATTTTATACCGCATTTGATAAAATATAGGCGAAGACAACAAAGTAAAAATAATTTGAGATATGTTGATCTTTTATGAGAAATTAAATTCAAAATATATAGATTTTTTTGCCTTTTAAGAACAAACGATTATGTCTTCATATTATTAAGGAATTATGCTACGAGTGTATTTTACTTCGTTGTCTTCTAAATAGTAAGCTGATCACAATTTAATTTATAGTTTCTCCAACATCTTATTAAGAAAGTTATATTATCACAAAATATTCATTTATAATTCACGATATGTCTGACCTTTAATTGGCTTAGTGTGGAATAGATCGCCACTAGTAAAAATAAATGTATAAATGCATCATATAAGGCTAGGGTATTTTTCACGAACTACCAGTTATTGTGGTTAATTTAGTATAATGCAGTTAGGTGATGATAAGTTAAACAAAGTCAAGATAATATCATCACGTAAAACTAATTTATATTGCAATTAAAGCTTATAGAATTATATAACAGTATTAGTATGAGATACTTACGATGTGGAAGTATAATAATTTATAATTGAATTCAGTTTAAGTAATTTGTATAATATACCTATATTTTGTCCAAAACTTATATACAAGAGTACGTACGTCTATAACTTTGCTGTGCTCTTTGATATCGGAATACTAAATCTTGCATTTTTTGACAAATTTTTCACAATTATATCAATTTTTTATAAAAAAAATTGAGAAACGCACTACATATTGATATTAACTTTATTTTCTATTTGTCTAGTTATTACACTATTAATATTGTCACGAAATTATTTAAACTTCGATATAACAGTGAAAGATAGCCCTTCATATGTTTATATCAATCCAATCAGGAAAAAGTAGAGAATCCAAAATCTAAAACTAGCAAATTTTGCAGTTAGGACAACTACTCTTAGGACGACAAAATAGTGAACCATGAAAGACGGACCCTGTATAACGCATCGAAAAGTCGTTTGGTGAAAAAATAATATTTCTCTTGCATTTTTACTAAAACCAGTGAATAAAAGTTAATTAATGAAACAAGTATATATGTAAATTCAGGGGAACATTTAAATGCCTGGGTTATGCCGTTGCCACGAAGCTAGAAAAAACAAGGCGAAGGGAATCCTCAGATTTATCGTCTAATATGCCGCTCCGGAGACCCAGTGTTATGAACTAAGAGTAATAACTTTATAAGCCGTGTGGAATTATATGCATATTGCATATTAAGGGAGACCAAAATTTATCAAAAAGAAAATTTACATATTCGGGTCGGGAAAAATAGAGGAAGCTCCCGTTCCTCGTGCACATTACAAAGGGTCTCCGGGTTTTTTAACGGGAAATTATGTCCTTTGTCTTTCATATACTTTGTCCTGGGTAAACTTAATTGGGTCGAAGAGATTGACTCTTTAATTTCTAAACAAGATAGCAAACTGTCGGGAAACCGGTTAATTTTCCCTCAGAAAGGGAGGCCACATATTGATTTCTTTTGATGACTTGCTAAAGATTTTATGAATACCTCATTGGGGATGGTAGAGGGAAAATTCGAGGAACATGGAATTAATGATTCTTATGCTTTGATGTCCGTAAAATTAAATGGTATATTGTTTAGAAGAGATACATAAATAAGAAATACTTAAATATAAGCCATTCATTTTACGTAACGTCACAGTTTTATTACTATAATATGTATAAAATAGTACAAAAACACTTAAAAGTAATAGTATAAACAATACCTACATGAAATATTGAATGACAATTTGTGTATTATCAAAAAATATACAAGGTGGTTCTAAAAGTGGTACCATAAATTTAACTGCGTGTTCTATGCCCCAGAATAAGACGAAAAATGTACAGTGTGTCCCGTGTTTTCAGGTAAACGACTCTGGAGAAATGCAAGAAGGCTGTGGAATTTCGGCAAGTTAATTTTTTTACAATAAGTACCCTGAAGGAAAGTTACATTCTACTAACTATTTTATTGACATAACAAAAGTCAGGCCTATATACTGACTTTTTTATTTTAATTTTTTTTATTAGATTAACTTTTAATCTAATTTGATTTTTTGTTTAACAATTCATAATTCATTACATTTTTTGTACGATCATTTTTTTTATTTATTTCTTTGTCCAACTGGTATTTGTTTTCACTTTCATGGCAATCTTTCACCTGTTTATTATAATTTTGGTACCCCATAAAAAACACTCAATATACTTTTATCGATCAAATTTGGTAAATGAGTATTTTTACGGACGCTCTTCTGACCCTTTTAAAAAATTTTAGTTGGTTAAGCTTTTGTCACGTCAAACAAATGATTAATACAATATAACCTCCTTTCAGGGTACTAATTGTACAACAATTGGCTTACGGAAATTCCACAGCCTTCTCATATTTCTAGAGGTGTTAACATGAAAATCGGGATAGATTGTAATAAACATGTCGCTTCGTTTTCGAAACAGACTTTTCGTCTTATTTTGGAGTCTAGAAAGCGAAATTAAATTTATGGTACTACTTTTAGAATCGCCTTGTATATTTTAGTCCCTTCTTTGTATTTTATCACAATAAATATATAAAATATTATTATAATAACTCTTACGCCAAAAGTTGGTCAAGTCAATTTTATGACATTCTTTTATTCCAGGGAGAATATATAATTCACTTTACTTAAAATAATGCATGTGTTGAAAACCAATTTATTTTCATCCCAAATTTCTTCAATATTTTTTCTTTCTATTTGAGAAATAGAAACGAAGAAAAAAGTATTGTCCTGTATAAGGAAATTGAAGATAAATCCAAAACATTCTTTAGGAAATCAGAATTTTACACTTGACCTTTTTGAGTGTTAGAAATTACACTAAACAATAACAAAGCCTTGTACCGCTCTTAATGTCGAATATATTACTAATTTTAGAAATTGTACCTTTAAAAATATATATTTTATTATTATAGCCCTAAACTTCGTTTTCATTTTCATACTAATTCGGGACTATAATTCGTTCTCATATTATTATCTCATATTTTATTTAGATATAAAACACAATATTTTTAGTGAAACAAGTAAATAATATTTTTTACTGTATTAGAAAGGTATTTTAAGCTAATATATATAGAATCTCCTACAATTTCTATCAATTAAGTCATATGTATGCTCTCTGATACCAAACATCTAGGTATGCTAATGAATAATTTCACGGACAAAGCTCTATTCAATAATTATCTAAAAAAATTAATCTAGCTAAATTTCCTAAGCTGGTTTAATGAAAACATTCTATAATTACCTAAGTTCACTGTTGAAATTGTGGGAACTCGAAAATTCAACCCCAATAGATGAGATATGACCTATTTCTGAATTTTTAGGATTAGATACTTATAGAGTGTTTGCATTAAAGCAGGTTGTAAATTTAGCTAGATTATTATTTTTTAGATAATTATTGAATAGAGCTTTATCTGTGGAATTGTTCATTACCATACCTAGATGTTTGGTGTCAGAGTGCATACATATGACTTCATTGATAGGAATTGTAGGAAATTTGATATATATTAATACAGTAAAAAATATTACAAAAGCTAATAATAAAGAATATATGGGTAGATATTGTGGGTGTAATTCAACGCTGGTTGGGGATTTAGTCGACAGAGTAGTTAGTTTCACACAAAATTGTTAATACCTAAAATATATAAAATGTAAATAATAGACAAAGAGATACATTGGCATTACTGAGTTTCTGCATTGTGTGTATGTACTACCATTGCACTTAACATCCCCAATAACTTATGCCAAATTTGAATGCAATAAATTTACTTTTGAATAATATAAGAACATTTAATTTTTATAATTCATCATTTTTAAAACCTTGTGCTTCTAATCAAAAACAATAGGGAAAAATGTCCAATTTTATAAAGTTTTATCAGTACCTATCTTATTTCAAAGTAGTCTGTATTATTTTAGTTCCCACGCATCAACTTTTATTTATTACTAAAACTAAATATATTTATTTTATACATTTACTAATGCTTCGAAGTTGCTCAATATAAAACCAAAATGCTCATTCCGATGGAGGCATAAAACAATTTATTCACTCTCGAATGGCTTCCTAAAGTACCAGCCACATTTACCTCACATCAAAAGTACGAATAAATTATTTGTTCCTCGCATTTATAACTTACCATTTCTTTTTATATCTCGAAAAAGAGAAAGCTTCGGAATATTTTTTCCCGGCGCCTGTAAGAAACTCGGCACCGTATATCGCTCTATACCCTCATATATTCGCTCATATAGAAATGTAATGGTATTCCATAAGTATTCACCCCTGTCGCATATGGAAATGTACCGCTCTCCACTCTTTTCAGCCGTCAAAAGCGACAAAAGCCCCGCCGACCTCACCCCTCGACACCGGGGAGCATTATTTAAATCTTAACGAAATACCTTCGAGTATTCCTGACACGCTCCCCCATACGATTCTAATAAATGCCAATAAGTCAATCATTACCGAATAACCTAACTTAGTCAATCTATTTCTCGTCAAGGTAGTAAGGGTTGCGCCCCATATGTTCTAATGTGAAACGTGTAAGATGTTACATTAGTTTGTTTTACACTTCAGGAGCTGCTTATATTGAAAGAGCGATGTTAACCTGCACGCACCAGCAGATACGTTTCAGCTAACTGGGAAATTGAAAAAATAAACTATATGAACGATGTAATTAATATCGGATTCGACTGTATAGACTATAATATATTGCTTGATAAGCTAGCTTTGTATGGAATCCGAGGTAATGCATACAGGGTTAACTATGACTAAGTACAAAAATTTTAACCACGTGCTCAGGGAGCCCTAAAAAACAATAAAAAAGTTATTCCAGAATTTTAGCTCGATATTAAAAAAATGGGGCAAAATCCTTTTTTCCTACGGAAAGTCGGCGCCTATGATGAGTATCGACTGAGAGGGCTTGTGGCTTAGATCCATGGATGACATTACATCTGTCAACAACTTCCATGCGGTCGTTTGCAGTGTTTCTAAATGCAGAAACGACAAAAATTAACATTCTTATTAGTAATAATACCTGATAGGTAGGTAACAGTTAATCCAGTTAGCTCCAGTATTTTGCATTCGTTTCTCATTATTTGGTTACAAACTGGTAAAACTACATTTTCACTTACTACCGATAAACACACTTCCCGTAGGTACAATGCCTATGTATTATAACAAAATCGAAGAAAGGGATGAGTAGGTAGGTTCTAATAGATAACAGAAAACGTTTAACACCCGCAGCAGTCTCGTCCCATAACCTAGAAAAACAAACCGGCGAACTATATTGTGGGAAAATATCTGTACCCGACACATATTCCTTTATTTATTAACTATAAAACGTTTTAAATTAAAATAAGGCACTATAAACTGAAGAAGAACACAAAACTACAACGTAAACACAGGAATTAAATTATAACATGACAGCGAACCGACTCGACTGGACCGACTGCCGACTGTGGCCGACTGTTGCATGCCGGGAGCTTGCTGGTTGCATACTCTGATTTTCGCATTGGCGGCGTTAAATAAGGATTTAATATAATATCGAAAACAATTTTTTTTCGCTTTATAAATAAGTTTGAAAATTTTTTGAAAGGAAATTCTGTTAATTCTTATTTTTTTCTATCCCCTCTTAAAATATTTGTACTTAGTCATAGTTAACCCTGTATAAATGGATATTTCTCATTCAAACAAGGTAGTTTGTTGCTATTTCGAATGATAACTCTTCTGTTAACTCACACTACTCACAGTCAGCAGTTATTAATGTAGGTGTATCGCAGGGTTCCATATTGGGCCATGTTTCTGCAATATATTAATGACATTAATGTGTCATCTTCTGTAAACTTTCTATATATGTTGACGAATTTCTGTAGTGGTATCTGTTAAAGAAAGTGATGCTCAAAAATAAATGTAACAATGTTCTACATGAACTCAATGCATGATTTTGTGAAAATTGACTTTTGTAAATTCTGAAAAAACATTAGCGTTGGCATTCATAATTGACAAGACTTGTGAAGCTGCTATTCTAATGTGAAGCGTGTAAGACGTTGCATTAGTTTGTTCTTTGGTAAAATTAACTATATATGCTGAAGATATTTCTGTATTTCTGTTTTTCCTCTTAATAAGCAAATTTACACTGACCAAAAACATTTATTTGTTAAAAAATGACACATCTGGCTAGCTCTATATTCAGACACACTAAGTATAAAATAAGTTAGAACACTTTAGTGCAGGTTAGAACATTACAGTGTTTCTCTGTAATTTGGAATTTAATTTGGAAACTCATTTTGCTGCAACTATCTTTAACAATGCATGCTCAAAAATCGAATTTATCTCGAAAGTTTTACAAAATATTATCAAGAATAATAAAACATTTTAAACAAAATTCTACATTATGACGTCTGTAGGCATACATTAGAAAAAAACCGAGGGGATAAAATAGGTAACCCCTTCCGCTAGTTTCTAGGTTTGTTTTTCAGGAGTCGTTTACAATACCCTGTAGGATTTAGTTAATAACAAGAAGTATCTCTACAAAATTTCAAAGTGATACTTGAAAATCTGAAGAAATTATTGCGAAAAAACGATTTTAAACACATTAACACCCTGTATCTTTTAAGGGAGGCATTTTTGTATATAGGTAGTAGGGTTAAATCGCCAGATTTTACCGCCAAAAATTAGCAGTTAATGGAACGACCTGTTTTTTTGTTACTGTAGAATTATTTTAAGAAGGTCCAAATAGTTTTATTCTTTTCTTCCCTTTTTTATTTTTTTCTCATTTCTTATTCTTCATTTAGCGTCAATTCATCTCTTTGAGATACTTTGTCTCATTGCTTAATTAATTTTCTTTACCATCCTTGCATGTATTTTAATGTTTTCTTCATTGCATCTGACATGCTTATCCCATTCTCCCTATGTATCAAGTATATTCAAATAATAAAATTAGTTAAATGTACCATGCACCAGGAATGAAGAAAATTTGCAAATACAACTAAAATTATGTTAAAATATAAATTTTTAATGTTGTATCTAGTGACCTTTAATTAATTACTGATGTTACTTTAGTCTAGTAATAGGTCAATTGTAGTAGAAAAACTAAATTTTTACAAAATGCCAACGTTTCGGCTTATATTTAAGCTATCTTCAGGGCTCTAGAAATGTAATTGTGTTACTAAAATAACATCAGTTATAAATTTTTATTTGAATTTGTTGCTTCTGAAATTACTTAAGTACTTAGAAATTACTTAAGTCACGTCTCATTCCAAATCTGCATCAAAATATTGAATCTTTTAGTGATTCTTTTACTACGAAATATTATTTTTCTTATTTTGTATTAGTAGTAGTCGAATAAAATAATAATAACCGTATTATGTAATAGATAATGACATCAACACTATATAAAGGAACAAACAATGAGATACGTAATGAATTTAAAGACAAAATTTAAAATGCTAGAATGAAAATAAAGTAAGTATTCGCCGCCTGCTTCTCATAGACAGCTAGCTTTCAGCTTAATTGTTAACGATTATTTATTGCTGTTTACCTGTTGCTGCGAGGCTTATTTTTTTATTTTACGTCAACGCATTCCGCTAGCGATTCACTGACTCCGAAAACAAATTAACAAAATTAATGAAGACAAAGCCTGGAAAAGTCAAATGAGATTATTAATCTCTTTCCAACTGACTGGTTAGTGTAGATGAACTCCAGATTAGATACACAAGCAATTATTGCCCGTGATTTTTTGTAGAGCTTATTTACTTTTTGGTGCCCTTTCATTTTCGGACTATATGCCACGAGGCAAAAAATCTTTAAATCTATTTATTTGTTAAAAGATATTAATTGTTGTACATATACACGTCTTGAAACTGTATCAAATTTTGACGTTATTAAGCTGCAATAACACCTTTATTTACTATATGTAAATTCTCTTGGTATCTCTATATTATGTTATAGAAACATTAAATATAAGTCAATAAATAATGCTAAATACGTTTATGTGGCGTTTAGCTACAAAAATATCACAAATTTAGCCGGTTTTGTAATATTGAATAGTTAAAACGAAGACAATTATAAACAGTTATGATGATTTTAATGCTTTTGGTTCTAGTTTCAATGTTAAAAACCATAAAACTTTTTTAAATTTTGATAATATTGGAAATAATTACTTCACACGTGTCGCATGTAAAATTCACTAGATGTCTACCATATAATTCACAATAAAATGTTTCGCGAAGTGCAGTAAAACGCGTAAAGTAATATTGCATGTCTGTATTATACCATATAACATTCTAGTTGCAGACATTGTGATTAAACAAGGATGCTCGTTAGTTTATATCTACTGATACCTTTACGATACAGTTAATAAATATTTTACTTTTGTTGGTGGATTTTGTTACAAAAAATGTCATCTCATTGCTACTAAAGATACCAAAATAGAACCCTTAAAAAGGTTCTATTTGTTGTTGTTTAATTGAATTTTGCTATTATTTATTAAGAAATACTACTGCACAGAAAGAAAGAAATCTAATTATAGGGCAAGAACAAACACAACATTTTAATTTACATAGGTCCTTTCATTTAAGAGAACAAGAGAAATAAGGCAAACAATTAACAACTACATACAATAACAAAAAATAAAATCATCAGCTTATAAAACGGCATGTGTCTGAATACTATTAAATATGTCATTCATAAATATTATAAGTAAAAGAAGACCAAGTACCGATCCCTGTGGAACCCTTGATGTCGTTAATATGTCAATTGATTTGTGACTGCGATACTGCTGAACATTTAGTTCTATTAAATATGTTTTGAACTATTTAAGAAAATCGAATGTACATCCAAAGTTGGATAATTTATGTAGGTAACAAGAGACCATGATCGAGCCTATCAGAGGCAACACATGCAGCCATCTTTCAATTGTTTGCAACAAGCTTTATAAAATTTGAACGGAGACTAAAGTGCTTTATAATGCTGTGCCCATTTTGGTTGTATAGTTGCTGTACAAACATCTTTAATGTTTTTGTGATTTACGCTATTTTGCAAGATTAGTCTCGAAACCCTTTTAGCAGTTTTTATAAAATGTCAAATTGCTAATTGGTTACAAACTTGTAAACTTTCATATGAACTGAAATCTTCAACTATAAAATTTCCAACTAAGTGACCAACAAGTGACAGATTAAAATAACGCTATAAGGATTTTTACGTCAATTACAGCAAAACGTCAATGCTGTCGACGAATTCCAAAATTTAATTACCTTCATAACGTCCCGATATTAATATCGTTTATACTGATCCTCCGCATGCCCTGGAGGCCTGCAATTAGCAGGAGTGTTATAACCCCGTTCATTTTGCCCCACCGCGAGGCGGGAGGACTATAATCCCGATGGCAGTCAATATTAACATTTCTAGGCGTCATAACCAGCCGCCAAATGTTGAAGATAATCCCGAGTTATTACCGATGCGGTGTTTACAAATCCGGGGTGACCGGAAACCGTAACCACTTCCCGGTCCGGATGGGTTATTAAGGGTGCGACGCGCATTAATGACATTTTTGCCAGAAGTCATGCTACATGAACTATTTAATATATTTATGGCACCAGCGTCTTATAGGTGCTATTTTTTTCTTAATACTATATACTAATAGTTATCCGTTCTTAAAAGGCTTTACAACCTAATATTTAGTACGACGTGAAAAAAATTATAATTTTCTGACGGCTCTAAGGCCTTTAAAATAAATTCAGAAGAATGACTGGTGTAAATAACTGTGTGACGTCACTGCCTCCTATAGCATGCCGGGTTGCACTCGCTACCGTTTGCTTGTATTTAGAAGGAGGGCCGATGGCGTCGTAAGATTGAAGTTTTTACTTCATTTATAGAAAATTGAAATATTGATGGTGTTATTAGATACACTAAAACAAAACAGTCAAACTTTAGGTATTGTCTGCATCGAAATGTTTCAGTACAATGATAAAATGCTCATACAAATTATTTATTAGTTTACCGCGGAATTCCAGTGTGCGAATCTTGTAGCAAAAAGCAATGAAGCGCAACATATTTCTTGGACCCAGAACAAATATGTGTTCCATAATAAGATTTATAATAAAATCATTTAAATGATAATTTATAATATGCTTTTTATCGAATTTATTTTTGATTTTTAGTTTAATTAAATTTAAATTCTTGGGTGCATATACCTACGTACCTTTAAATCTGAACAACATAGGTACCTAACTTTTTTAATTACTAGTTTATAGATTGCTTAATTTTACTTAACTAATAATTTCTAATAAAGCTACTGAAATTATTATGTAACTTAAATGTGGATAATAAGCTTTACAAATTAATTATTTGTATAGTTATTGTGTGAATTTGTAATTTTTTTTAGTTAGGAGACTGTTGGTAGAATTGTATTTTAATTTGAACATAAGCTTCACTGCATTGTCCGTAGCTTTTTCGTAAAGATCTGATATAGTTTAATTTTTTAGACAATTTATATTTCCATATAAAATCTGAAATATGTAAAGTCAGAAAAAATAAATTTGTAGGTTCCTTTACACACTCTATACCCATAATTAGTAACTAAACTTTAAATTAACTGGAATTAAAAAAAACTGGCTAATTGTTGTAAGTATTCTATTTTTAGAAATCAAAAAATTCCATTTAAGTACCTATTATTAATTTTGTCACATAGTATTAGTAATGCAACAAGTGCAAAAAGTATGATTTGTATAAGTTGCATACAATATTGTTTCAACGTTCATGCAAAAAATGTAGAAAATAAGAAGCGCAATTTAGTAGCAAAATATTTAATAATTAATTAGCACTATCAATTTACATTGAGAAAGTTAAGAACTAATATTTTAGGAACAATTTAACTCAACCTTTGTAATTCAGTTGATATTCAAAGAAAACTATTTTAATTTTTAATAAATTGCTCTTTCCAGTAATTTCGTAATGCAGTATGTAATAAATATGATTGAAAATAATATAAAGTATGCAATTGCTAAAAACGTAATACAATTTCACACAAAATGAACTAAATATGCCATCGATTTCATCGTTTATGTTTATCATGAACAGAAAACGCTGTAGTAGAATGACAGATGAGTGCAGTAAAATTTGTATTGCGAAAGTTTAAAGAAGTACAATAATGAATCCATTTGTTCTCGAAATATAGCTCAATAAAGTTTTGTGTAAAACAAATGATTGATAAAATGATGTGTATTTTTTGTAGAAAACACTATTTCAAGAATACAGCGCCCCAAATTTCTTCCACCGTTTTTTTCGCCATAGTCAATAAAATCATCTAATGAAAAACTGTAACACACTGTCATCAACTTGTTGAACAAAGAAAGCCAAAAATGTGAGCCTTAGATTTATTTTTACAAATTTCTAATACTTTTATTCAACTTTGCACAGTAACTTGAAGTTATACTGTTCACTATTTTCCATATTTTTTCTTCTCCGTTCCGATACGTTTTGTTCATAAAACTGTTTTTTTTTTTTAGTTATTGACAACTGCGTAAACGATTTAATTTTAAATCATCTGTTTGTGGAGATTGCATAATACAAAGTTGTAAAACATAAAGCTGCCCGATTTCTTAAAAGAATAATGGTTCATTTCGACATAAATTCCTTCTGCTTTCCGAATCGCTGCAGGTTGGCTTCAATCTTGTTAGTCGTTTTCAATGCGCAATTAATCCGTTTGTTTTCTACAGTTCCCCTTGATTGCATAAATATTTTCGGTTAGCGGCAATAAAACCAACAACGGAACAAGAACAATGGAGACATAAAAATGATCCTGGTGTATCACTGGGCAAGTAAAGGCAGTATATTTATCTTGAATGTCCCCTTGATTTATGCAGGCGTATTTTAGTATTGCATTCATCGGACCTGAACAAAGTACCACTAATATAAATAACAAAACAAACACAGGGATTACTGGTATTTGCCATTTTTCAATGCTTTTATGACGCATCAATCTTCCTTTTGAACAAACGATCCACCGTAGTAAGGTATTTCTCAGCCGCCGTATATTTGAGCCGTGCTGTTTTGTTTTACGGGTGTTCATAAACTTTTGACATGTAAATAATCATTTTTGACGCGTTCGCCGAAGTATAATATATAGTGTTTTAGTTATTCGTAGCTGGAGTGTGTCTTGTTTTTCTATGGAGTCCGCCTGTCTTGCAGTTGTCCTTTGAACTTACTTAATAACTTGTATATAGAGAGTATTCAGAAATATTTTGACAGACATTATCTTTGAAACTGTTCGAGATTCAAACACATATGATATCTCAAAAACAGCAAACACGGTATGTTGCGGAACTTTCATTTTTTAAATGGAATACCTTCTATATTTTTCCGTTTTTGGATTATCTTTTCACTTTTAAACATATTTTTTAACCATGTTCTATACCTGTCATTAACCATTTTTGAGATAATGTAGAAACATTTTTATAGTAACATTCTTTTAATAAGTAATCTCGAGAATAATAATTAAAAAGACAATAACTTAACTAGTATAAAATATGCTCAAATTGTCACCCACTTTCATTTTGACACAATTCATACCTCTTAAGAGTTCTTGTGTACAAGAAGTCCGTATAACTTCTGGAGTTATTTCATTTTACAAATCTTCCAGGTCAACTAAATAGTCTAAAATTGAATTGCTGGTAGTTAAACTTTCACACAATTACATTGGGCATTTTTTATTTTGATGTGTTCAATACCTATTCCATAAATTTAAGATTATGGAAAATTACTGAATCAGATTAAACTGTTGATATATCGTAAACCATTAATGATAAGTATGGTTAATAAAATATGTGTAGAAATAAAAGGAGAATCCAAAAACTGAAAATTATACAGGGTGTTAAATTTATAACATTAAAGTTTCGCAACATACCTTGTATGTTTGAAAGTGAAATGGTAAAACGTAACTTTTTGAGCACAATATCAATATCATCTAAATAACAATATTCGAAAGGGCTGTTCAGAGAGCAAAAATTAACAAAAATGCCTAGTAAATAAATGGTCGAATATCAACGGTTACTGAGATAGCAATGAAAATATTTTTACCTGTGATTATTGTAATATAGTAGCAAAAAGTGTTTATTCTATTATATCTATTATAATTTATTACATTTATTAAATATCTAATAAACCGAAATTAATGAATTAAGTATTTAAATATACCACCTTCCGCCTCGATCATGCCTCAGCTCGTTTGGTTTGTGGATTGAATGGGTAGCTCGTTCAAGAGCACGGTTATTTTCTCTTGAGTGCTGCACAATTGGCAATCCGATCGAATAACGCCTTTCTTGTGTTCACTTTTGCTGCAAATACTAATGATGTAAACTTATCTCCAAAAGCAGTAATCAAAGGGATTCAAATATGCTGATATTGGTGGCCAATTTTGGAAACCAACTCAGCTAATCCAGCGTTGTGGAAAGCGATTGTTAGGATGATTGATCATAACACGACAAAAATGGGAAGGGGAACCATCATGCTGAAAGTACATGTTTTACCTAATATCCAATGGAATATCGTCCAGTAGATGTGTCAAATTACTTTCTAAAAATTCTACATATCTAGCTCCAGTAAGACGACCATCTAGCACAACTGGGCCAAGTAATTGATTATTATTAATCATACTCATCATTTAGAATTTCTTCTTCCACTGCTAGACCAGGACCAGCTTACCTCTCACATGCAATTCTGACACTAGAAAGCATTCCAGTTTCACATGCATTGTTGAAGAATTATGTCAGGAATACATTTCTATCTGGCACTCTTCTGTTCGGGAAGCGACGTCGATATTCAGCATCTACACGATTAGTGCTACCGTTGCAATACCCATAAATAAAAATTATATCAGCATATTATCAATGACTAAAGGTGGCAAGTATTACGAAATTATCTGTGTCCAATACTCACTAAAGAACGCACATGTAAAATTAAGTGCGACAGTTATAAAATAAGCGTTTAAACTGCAAACGTCAAAATAATTGTGACAATTAGTAATTACTAATGTGAGTTCGGTTAGAATGCATGACTTATCAAATATCAAATAATAACAGCTTTTGCGAATAAAAATATCTTCATTGCTATCTCAGTAACCGTTAATATCGGACCATATGTTTATTAGGCTTTTTTGTTCACTTTTGTCTCCTAAATATACCTTTCGAATATTGGGGGTGGTTCCCCCAGTCACCTTGTACATGGGACATTAATTTAAAAACAGTTAGCATTACAGTTTTTGTCAGTGTAAGTTAGAAAGTCATTGAAATTAATTTTCACTTGGCTTATTAGATTATCATCTAAATTAAGCGCAGTTTTAACGTTACATCCTTGCCGCGCGAAGTTTGTGGCGTTCTTTCTAACCAACACTTACTTCCAGCCTGATGGTGAGATAGCATCTCCACGTCTAAATGTGCGGGAGCCTCATTGTTCGAAACAGAATTTGCTAAGTTGCAGGAACAGTTCGTCACAAATTGTTGTGTATTGTTAGGGAATATCCTCCGTGAATTACGCGCAGGATAATGCAAATATCCTTGATTTAACTTGCACAATGAGTGAGTTTCCGAGGAGAGTCTTGGAACATGTTAGTTGTAACGAAATTGCGGGATAAAGAGCACTTGGTGTCCTTCAGACAACTCCAATTATAAATGCACCCTCTAACTTTCGTTTCTGCCCCTAAACTTCTCGACTCCATTGGGTTCGCAGCCGACCGTACGACAATTCACACTGTTTCTTAATTCTCGCTTTAAAAAATGACGAGGGTTTGTGCATAATTCAGATAAGGGTGGTTTACTGCGCAGTACTTATTTTCCAAAATCGAAATATAACAGTTTCAAAGAAAATAATATAAATAGATCCTGATTTTGATACCTAAAGAGACACTAAAAAAGAAAACAAAAAATAGTTTATTAAATGTCTAGTAGTAGTTTGTTATTCTAGTGCAATTTATGCGTAATATCTGAAAATTTAAGGCTTCTAATATCTAGGCTTCTAAGGAAGAGGAGAAAGGAGTTTTTATAAAATCTACTTCTTCCCATTTTTCAGATTTCCAAGAAGTGAGAATTGAGTTACACCAAAGTGCCAACATAATATTATTATAAATTATAGTTGCATACAATACATAAAAGCATTAACATTTGCTTTCTAAAATATAAATAATATATTCTGAAAAAAATATTGGTATGCTTTTTGAGAGAGCGGTACGTATGCAGAAATTTTGTAGAATTGGATTGAAATTTATTTAATATTTTCTGAAATAAAATTAACTAACCTGGAATCTACATATATCTAGAGATATGGTGTTTTAAAACTAGTAGTCTTTGAACTCCAAAAAAAAAAAATGTTACAATAACTACCTGTTCAAAAGGATTTCAGGATATCAGCAGTTTCAGTATCATTACTTTAACATGTAGTAACGTGTCAAAATTGAGAAAAAACATGCATCCTATAAGAAATGTTATATAAGTAGATACACAGTGTGTCCACGGATGGACTTTACCTGTAAACTTTTTATTTCAACATTTTTTTGGAAATAATTCTCTAAAAGAAGTTTTGCTTGTCTTTAAATGTGCTTATCAACTATGATCAAAATGGAATTGGAAAATAAAAGCATAAAGAAATGTAAAATTCTGCCAATAGTAAAATGTCAATGTTTTAAGAAGAAATTAAAAATGTTATGAAGAAAAGTTATTTCGAATACCAACGTAACCTAAGAACTTTGTAAACAATTTATGAACATTTTTTGGTTTAATTAAGATTGAGCACATAATTATTATATTGGAACACATAACACTTGACACCTGCTATACACGCAATTATTGAACGTTTTCCTAAATTCTTCATAAACTAACTGAACTGTATTTTAGTTTATGTGGTCTATTTTTTTTCTTAATTTTTTGCTTTAAAATATCTTCTATGTTATGCAGCCAATCGTGTAAATATACTTTTTCTTTCAAATATCTCTATAAACAGAAGTCAAGGAGATTAAGATCAGGAGATCATTGTGGCCACCATATAAGATCTAACCATTTAAGCATTTAATCCTTTATCATGCCGCGGTGACTGCAGAGTGTATCAAAAAATAGAAATTTTAATAATAAATGGTTAGATTCTATAGGATAGTCGCATCGATCTCCTGATTTTTTAACCCTTCGACTTTTATTTATAGAGATATTTGAAGCAAAGAATATATTCACAAAATAAAATAAACTTCATATGCAATGTTCAAAGTTCATATCTGAGGCTATATTGATATTAGAAACAACTTTTCTCTATAGCATTTTTAATTTCTTCTTAAAATAGTGGCACTCTTTATACAATTTCACATTTTCTTATGTTTTTAACACCCTTTATTTTCCAGCCCCATTTTCACAGTTGCTATGCACGTTTGAAGATAAGCAAAACTTTTTTTAAAGAACTACTTTTTTAAAAAAAAATGTCAAATTTTGGTTTTGGCGGTGTAAAACTATTTCGAATGTTTTGATATTAATAAACATACATACTTCAATTGTATTGTAAGAAACCTACAAAACAGGTTTTATTGTATGCTATTTTAGTTTTTGAATTCGTCAACCTATGGCATAAAAGGTAATGAATCAAATGCAATTTGTTGTGGGCTTATACAAACAATGAAAATATTGTCAAACAGAGGAATGGAAATTAAGCAATAAAGTACCAGTATTTCGCATTGAGATTAAATTAAGTTTATGAAGACTATATAAGTTGTTTGTAGTATATAACAGAAGAGGATATTAAGCAGAGTACATTGTCATTGAATATTGTTGAATTTTAAATTTTTCCATACAGCTTTGTTCTTCCTTATGTCCTTTACATTGGATTTGTTATTTTTTTTCATATGCACACGTAAATTTAATGAAACAATTTCACTAGCTGAAAAATTAAGAGAGGACTGTTTTGTACTTGGCTATTTGCTAAACTGAGTATAATAACCATAAAATTGGTTATATACAAATTATTGTTATTATAACTGTATCACGAAGTAGTTCTAATTGGAAAAATATTCTCTTCCGGGATTACAGTGACAATCACCTTCGTGTAATAACAAACGAAAATCATTTGAATGCACTCCAGGAGGAAGTGCGAAAATAAGTCCGCTCTGAAAGTGACAACTCAAAGGTATCCGTGAAAATTATAACAGGGGTGCTATAGTCGTTAGAAATATAAAGGCTCTGTGATCTCCTTAATATGCGAGACGACCCCCGTCGAAGATTTGTTATTTTCCCCGCTATGAAAACACTCCTGTCCTCTGATGTAGGGATTAAATTGCCTTTAACGTTTTCAAGCGTCTATTTACGCGTACAAGCTAAGAAAAACACGTGTCAAATTATTGTCGTAATCTTCTAAGAAACTGTATAAATTAATTATTAATATAATAATAATAAAAGCATTAGTGTTCGATAGAAGATTTATGATTATAAAGTATTAAATAATACTAATTGAACAGTTCATATTGCCAAATCGAATGGATGTGGTTCAGTATCTCGAGAATGATCTGCCTGAAATTCTGGAACTGAACTAAGCTGAATGTAGTTCTTACACGATGGTACTCGTTTCGACCTCATTTTCGACAAAATGTTCGGAAGTACCTTAATGAAGAAGTTCAAGGGGTACGATGTATTGGACGAGGAGGACCAATACAATGGCCGCCACGACCTCCTGACTTAAATGATTTGTATATTTAAAAAATGGTATATCGCACCGAAGTGGACACTATTGATGATTTATGCGAACGTATCATAGCTGCTGCCGATAACAAACTAGTTCAAAACGGACAAGAAGCAGAAATTGAATTGAATTTGTTGATACAAAATAGGTGTTATAAAATTTGTCCGTTGCTGACTGTATGCTTCGTCTTGCGCAAGGTCAGGTTTTTCAGTGGATCAGCTTCCAGTGTCATGCAGAAGTGTATTTTTAAATCATTTTCAGCCTACCCTTTTTGATTTTCTTTACAAAATTGTATTTGTATGCGTCCCCTGTACATTCATTGTTTATAAGTCCTGAATCACTTAGTATTGTAGAATAAAGAGATTGATAACTAAAAATCAATAAATATAATGTCAGATTCGCCATAACCAACAATGCGTTTACTCTTGATTATATAATTTTGGTCTGGCAGTAAAAAGTAAATAATGTAAGCAAGCTTTTTAAATTAAACAAAATCACCGATCCTTTCAGTTGACTGAAGATTTATCCGAATGAATGAATATTTTGTTATATGAAATCTTAGAAATAGTACGTGCGGAATTATTATCATAATATTTACCTCTAGCTTTTTTATTGTACCTACTGAGTACAAAGTGTATAACATATCCAGAACAAATAAACCGTTTTAACGCCTGGCGTCGAGCGAGTCGTATAATTTTCCTAACTTCAATGGCAGAAGGTGATAAACGAATTTGTCTTCATCCGGTTTCGTAAGCAAAAACGACGCGGTTCCATTCGTTTCAGTTGCTAATGTAATTTAACATTATTAAGATATCTAATGGTATTTACACTTGAATTTCATGAGGAAAAAATTACTTAAACTAATTTGACGTAGCTATTACTTGCAGTGATCTGCACAGGAAAGTTTAAAAATATTAATTAATGCTTTCAAGAAATTTGCCGGGATGGAGATTGGAAAAGACTATTTATCTACTTATTTTCATAAAATGAAAAACTTAGTTCAGCTATTTATTTTCATTTGAGCGTCTTAATGTACAATAACAAATATTTCAGGATGTTATTTTTTTGTGTATCTCGTCAAATAACATAATATTGAAGTCTATTCTAATGGATAAACAAAACCGGACCTGTTCTGGCATCTATTTCTTAGAAGTTCACAAAAATACATCTAAAATGTTTTTGTATCCTGTGTTAATCGAATAAATACTACGAATTCTTCAGAACAAGTAAATACATTAGATGCAGGTATATTTTTATTCGTTTCACGTGTCGGTTTTTTATTTTAAAATTTAAATGGGATCCAAAATTGTTACAACAAATCCATTGATTCGCATTCATGGGATTTAACTTTTTATAAACAAAACCAATTGTTATTTTTTGGTTAATAGTTAAGGAGAGTGTAAGCAATTTTCTTTTATTTACATAATAAGGATATTACGAGGTATTCAATTCAAATCAATCTTTGAGCCATACAAATTTTATTGAGAAATATAGTCCCAAATAATTATTAGCATGTTTCATCACCCGATACATATCCAGCTCACATAATTCTCACTGCTTACTGAGAAATTTTTTCACAGCGTTATGTATTTCTACATCCATCCCTAAATACATACATTTTTCATAATCCAAAAGTATGGGAATTACCGTGGAACTAATGCTCCAAGATCTATTATCTAGTACCGTTGTTGAATATTTTCTTTTATCTTATTTCGTTATGCAGCTTGATCATACTTTTACTATACATGTTTCTATTGTAATATTTATCCTATATTACCTTTAGAAAAGTCTATTTTAAACTATCTTCCTTGGTGAAGATGAATTTGTTGTGATTGTTTGTGCTGTAACAATGCTCGAAATATTCTTAATGTTCAAATTTTACTTTTTTATCTACTTTAGTTCATATTAGAAAGATATAAATTTCCATTTGTACGCTCTCCAATTACCATAGGAAATCAGTGGCCCAAGTTCATTCTTGTAAATTAACACAATTTTTGAACTGAGGAAGATGAAGTTTCAAACTGACTAGAGAACAATTTAAAGTTTTACTTCAACATCAGGTCTGTACCCACAAAAGTCAAGGATTGGTTTCAAACTGTTAGAAATATTCAGCCAGTTAAGTTCTGAATGTGGTTTCAGTGCATATAGCTCAACAAACAATTGAACGAACATTTTTGGCAGTGTCAGACTAGTCCCTGACTCTTGAAAATAGACCTACTCTGCATTAGATCTTGTCAATAACAAGTTATAAATTACCAAATACTCGTCAAATGCGTTTTCATTAATGAATTTTTCCTAATTGTAATTCCAAACACACCGATTGTGCGTTTAGACCAGTATTATGTCCCACAAAGAGACAATCTTGACCACGGACACAATCCTCTAAATTTTGGCGCCAGAAGCAGGGCATATCTTGAGCGATTCAGAAGGCATTAAAATGCAGCTAACAAGACGAGCAAGCCGTGGACGTGAGAATTTTTAAGAACCCCTCTCGAGCACCACACACAAACAGAGTTTCAGTGAAGAGTTTACTCGACTGGTAGTACGTCCTAACCGGAAGCGAGTTCTGCAATTAACATGAGAGGCTCGAGCACGTGCTCTTCGCTTCAGTGCATGCTACAGGGAGCGCGTAATATGCATTTTTGGTTGTTGCTTTTCTGAACGGTAGGTTCATGAGACCTGCTAAAGTTATAACTGTATTTTCTACACGTAAAGGAATTTAGTTGAAAATTTGATAATGCATGGAGTACAAACATCGTTAGTTAGAGTACTACATGCGCAAAAACCATGGGAAGTATTGAAACTCTCTTTAACATTTATCAGAATTGTAAATCTTGGATTCAAACTGCTAGAATAAAGTTTATTCCACTGAATGAAAGGGAAAAAGATTGAAATAAGTAAAAACTGGGGTTAAATTAAAAGTCCAAGAAAATTCTTTAAGTTGGTTTCACTATCTGACCAAATAAGAAAATGTTTGAAAAGCCGATGTCTAGAACAGAAAAGTGCAAAGAAATCAGTGAATGAAATAACAATGTGATGAGAAATGACTAGGATGTACTCTAATGTATACTAAGCTCAGTATTGGAATTAGTATTTGAAGCAGATTTATCAAAACATTTTATGTTATTTAAAAAAAGATGACATTTTTAATGGAATGGGATGTTCAGAGTGATTTGTTTCAGTTGCTACTGACTGTGTGTAGGTATAAAAACATATGATGTGTTCAAAAGTTCTTATAAAAGCTGGACAGGTAAATATAGATAAATTTTAAAATTTCTTAAGGTGCAATTGTCAAAGTTAAAATTAAAGTTTTTTCCAAATTAGATGAAAGTATTAAATTATATCTTCTTTCTGAACTTTGAATCTATACAATGATCCTCAAAATTTAGGATTACGGCGTTGGCAAGAAACTCTCATACAGAGATTAACGAAGTTATTAAAAGCAGTTAACAGCAGTTCTATTAAACCAACGTGTCAGATCCACACGACTGTCAACACGATATTTCAGACTCAATAATCATATGAGTAACATTGGTATGCTGTAGGAGAGCCTAGTTAGGTTCTGTCAGAAGTATACGGAGATTGCAGCTACGTAATGTGCTATTGTGAGAGTCCAGTAAGTGCGATATTTACTATGTGTAGTCTATGAAGGATCCACTGTAACAGCTGTGGAGCCTGGGAAGCTAAAGCTACAGAAAAAAACTACAAGCTTACGAATATTCACATTGATTGAAGATATCTCTTGAAGTGAATGCTTTGCCATTCAGCGATATATTATGATAAACTCAGACATCAGTTGTATCATTCTCTTTCGAATTTATTTATGATAAGTCAGATAAATTCCTTAACACTAAATGAAAAGAATGGTGGTATGCCATTATGATGCATGAATGATATAAAGGAGAAATACAAAACAAGTTAATATTTCAGAAATTATTTCTCTTTCTTTGTCACTTTGGAAATTATCGGTTTTTTCCTTACCAAAACATTTCGTAACCAATAGCTCAAGTACGTAAAGTGAAACTTGAAAATCTAATGAACTCAAATTGTACCTATAGTTAAATCACAGTAAATGTCTGTAAATTGTTGACATAAGGACAAGTTTATTGTTGACAATGTTGTTGATGCTGACTTAAGGACAAGTTCTGACTTTTTAGGAACAAGAAATTTTGAACTTTTTTAAAGTCTCATCGTTTAATAATTGAAGGAAATACCAATGCAATGATTGAGATTTTAAAATGCATATTTTCCGCTCCCTGTCGATGTATCGAGCTACCTGCCTCTCAAACATTTCGATTAACGCGGTCCCTCAAGTGTGGCTTAAACGGTGGCCAGCAAAACTTTCCGTTCTCAAGAGCCGCCATATGACTGTCCTGATAGCATCTTACACACTTCGCAAGATCGTTTACCTCTACACATCGAAGATGTTTGCAAACAGTGGTCGGCTTGGAATGCCGGTGGCCAAAGAAGGACTCTTATCGAAAGGCAAACGCATGGATGTTTCCGGACATAACAGACAGCAGTTTGGGATCTCAGTATTTTGTATACGTTTCCCGAATGTCACTGTGGCCTTTCCTTTTTGAAATGCAAATACAAGAAATATTTCATTTCAGCTACAAAGTTTCTAAAATACTGTTAGTTATGGCCTTAGTGTACATTAATTTTGAGGATTTGGTAAATATGGGAAAATACTGAAACAAAATCAGATTGACGTATAGAACTTGTATATCGCTTCCAATTAAGTCAAAATCATGTTTATCGTAGTATTAGTTTCGAATTGTAAAGTAACTAAGAGTGGAAAGATGGAAGCTATGACTGTCTATCTATTATTAAAATTACTTTTGCCAGTTAATATTTAATACAGTTACGATTCGATATTTGTCAAAAGAAAAAAATCTACGGTCACTAGTTTCAACAACATTTAATTGTTTTTTAACAGATGTAGAATAAAATAACCAATACAGAAACATGCTCTACTACTACTATTTTATTTGTTCTAATTGTTCTTAGGGTAAAACAAAACTTCTACTATTTATTTATAAGGTACGGACAAAATACCAAATGAGAATTCGAAAAATCTGAAAAACGTAATAATTGTATTCGGTTTTCTTTCTGTTAACGTAGGTGTATTTAGCTTGACGGTATGACATTTATTCAGGAATATAAAGGTATTGAATTTTCTGGAGAAAACATGGCGCTATCTTTTCATGTATAAGGCCGAACAATGACTTTCTGATAGGACGGACTTGAATTCAACAAAATTACATTTCTATAAATAGTATTATTAGATTTAACGGTCCTTTATAACAGGACATATAAAATAAAAATAAATTGAAAGCAGTCACCGAACAATTTCGTCTAAGTGGCACTCCAGCGAATTCTTTTAAAATCCTCCAGTCGAGTCTTCCAGGTATTTTATAACAATCGCCTTATTATTACTTTAAAAACCCTGCAATCACTGCTGCTGCGCTCGAAGGAGAAGTACCTTTTATTTGTCGGCAGGATTTAATCTTCTGAAGGACATATACTTCAGAGGACATCTAGATTGCAATCTCGTAAAACATCAGGAAGCGCATTTTTTATCTCAATTTTTCCGCACCGAACTGGCCGTAAATACTGGTCGGCGCTTTTGGAATATCTCCAAAACTTTCACCACGAAATTCAGGTAATAAAATGCACACGTCTACTGAATCAGGGCACAACAACACTAATGTTTGGTCCAGAACGATCGGTTTAGCATACACGGCAACGCCAAACTATTACATTTATATTTATTGTTATTTTATACAGCGTCTCGTTCGCAAAAAATACAAATGCATTTATTTAGATGCAGATTTAATAATTTGTATTTTAGATTGGAAACAATTTGTGTGTACAGAAATATACTAAACTACAATAAGAAGAAATTGAATTTTGATAAATTCTGGTATACTATCAAGACTATGATTTATCTCAGAGACATGTTCTATATTATTGCATTGCAGAATCATCTTCTATTTTATTTATTTTTAAAATTCATATTGCACAGTTATAAACATACTATATTGTTGCAATTAATAATACACTTTTGTATTTCCGGCAAAAGAAACATCAAATCAGGTCAATGTTATTTGTGACTGACCCATGAACATCTGTCTCTGACTTAATAAACTTTATTTCTAGAATTGCTAATTAAACATGGTACACTAAATAATAGTTAAAGAGCGAAATTGGTGGGAGATCATAGTGGACGGTCGGCTAACAAAAGGTGATCCCGCTAAAATGGAAGCTAGTTCCAATATAGACCTACGATAGCTCAGTAGTTTGAAGAACCACCCATTGTGATTATTGCGTATTTAAAGTGGGCCCTGAGAGCTGAAGCTGAAAATGTGCGGTATCTACGGGCATATTGCACCTAATACCCATCCTCCCATTCATTAGATGCTCGAGGACGTCCACTACGTGGTCTGTTTTCCACAAATTCTTCATATCTGTGCACTATTCGTACAACAGATGATCTAGGAATGCCCAACATGTTCGATATCTGATCATTCGTGCTCGGGTAAACGCAGAAATTTCACGTCCTGGCATTATAATTTACAAAAATTCAAAGGAACACTTGGCTGAATATACTACCAAACTGTCTAGATTTGTAAAAACATTGATAATAAACTAAAGTTTCATGATCTGCAATATTTTATTGTCTTTTTTACCCTAAGTACCTACATTTTTTTAACAAATTAAGAAAAACCATTAGGTTTAATCGAATCATTGTATATACAGGGGGTCCAAGACTTTTGATGGTGTGTGTATTATTGACACACTTACACAGTTTACTTTGATAAATTTTGAATGTGTTGTAACGAATTCGATGTAACTGAATAAATAAATTAATTTATCTACAACTGTCACATTATGTGACACTGTTACGAATGTCATAATGACTTTCATTATTCCACATGTGCTTTTTTAAAATTTAATAGCGCACTCGGTGCGATAATGACATTGCAATTTAAATTAGACTCAAATAAGACATTTATTAAATATATAATATATGTAAGATCATGTGAAACCTCATTTATGAAATACATTGACAATAAAATCTTTACAATCTTTACTATCATATGTTGATATGCCTAATGATTTACTTGAAAAGGTAGAACTATTTTGAATGTGAACATAATTTTTAGATGTTGAATTAGTATTTTTGCTTTCGGGTAGAATTTTCATAGCCATTCGTAGAAGTTTCGATGTAATAAGACTTTCAGCTACTATGTCTTTTTACACTCAAAATATCTGCATCACAATCGGTTTAATGGGAAGTTAGAGATTGCCGAAATTAGTGTCCAGTTTAAGCATTTGAATTAAGCAATTTAAAATATCATATTAAAAAACATATTTGTAATACAACTATCTTCTTGAGCAGAAATTCGTCACCGTGCATTCATTCAAAATTTGAATATTTCTTTCTGTGTTAATACCTTAGATATTTTACTTTTCTGATTTTGGCTTCAGGAATGTTATCAAATTTAAGTACCTATTTTTTGATATCGGTATTCTCTTTGAGTGAAATTTATGTTCTTATCATTGAGTAATAGCACCAAAGAGATGAAAGCTTATGTGTTTTGCTTAGTTCGTTGAAATATACTAATAATCCTTCCTCGTTATGTTAAATATCTTTTTTCTCTACACCATTTTTTATAGCTTCATTTTCCATGATATCTCTACCACGAGATTAAAAACAACACTGGAAGCTAGCTTCACTTTTAATATCCTTTTGTTATACAGGGTGTTAGGTAAACATGCGGAAAAATTCAAGGGGTTTTTCCTTGGCCTATTCTAAGGATATTTTATCCTATGATGATTTCTGAAGAACTCCTTTGTTTCGAAGATACAGGGTTATCGTCAAGAATTTTTTGTACTTGATAAACTCATTGGCGTACGCCATACTTTTATTTACATTAATGATTTCAACAAATAACGAATATGGTTGTCGCAAATTTTGTTTACTCTGTATCTTCGAAACAAAGAGTTTTTTCAGAAATCATCATAGGACAAAATATTCTTAGGATACGCCAAATAATTCTTGAATTTTTGCCGCATATTTACCTAACACCCAGTATATATCCACTTTCACAATGTTTATGATTTTGCCCGTTACTATCGTAACTTCTTCTTTTCTAGTCGATTTTATTAAATTATCTCATAGTAGAATATAAATTATGTACAATAATACTAATTATTATTATTATTATTAATCGTGACAGTTGTAGATAAAACGTTGTTCGCAATACGTGGAATTATTTCCGCAGTTATATCTGTCAAACTTATTTTTCTCAATAACAAAGGTAATAATATACTTTAAAAATCATATATGTACGCATCATATTCAAAAGCTTTTCATGTTCAAAACATGTACATACAATGTTTCACAAAGTTGTAGCAACTGTTCTTTGACACTTACACATTAAAAAAGAAACCGAGTCCTAAAACCGTCATCACCAAGACCTAATAAAAACATGTAACCAGTTGGAAATTGCTTTGCATTTCCATATCTCTTTTTTTTTAGCGGAATTATTTTGATCCTTGTAGTTATTCTTGGTTTATTTTTGTATAAACAAGTCAACTTTAAAGCTTCCAGGTTTCCTAAGTTCTTGTTTATTACACTATGAAACGCTCTATATTTAGAATTAAAAAAGAACCGTTGATTACCCGTTAATTGGGACCAGATTTTCCATCCTAAATTTGAAGCAATATGTTGTATCTATACTATAATTTTGTTCTAACGTTGGCACAGCGGATGCAGTAACGGAGATAATGCCAATTCCAGTAATTTACCTAATTTATATTTATAAAATCTCTTAAATTTTTTCTATTAGGAAAGCATTTAAAGATAAATCAATAAACTACTCAGTGGTTGGTGAAACATAAATTATGACATCTATCAAAAGCAATGGTAATACCTAATTATTATAATAATTTGTACTTCACGGTCTTTGGGGTTTTTCCATTTAACAATATGTGGACCCTTAGATACACCATAGCTAAAGAACATTTTACTAATTTAAAAATCCATCTTCGGTCTGGCGCATGCGTATTTGCTGTAGCACGATTTTATAGAAAAAATATATGGGCCGCATGTATACAGGGTGAGTCAGTCATAATGTCATTAATTTTAATCACGTATGCGGGAGGCCTAATAAAGGCAGAAAATCGAAAAAAAAATTTTACTCGAGCTTTAAAATATAAACAAATCACCCTATAAAAATCGGTAACACGACGCTCATGGTGCGCTACGAACTTTCTGATGACGCACCCATACGACAATCGAATGCCGGATTAAACATCGTTGCCACATCATGTTTACATACATAATATCGTCTAACACTTGTGTTAATCAAATTTACCCCCATTTAGCACTTTCTGCATTTCCCGCATTTCTTTCCCCCCAAATTTTAGATCACGCCACACATTTGGAGGAGGGATGGAGAGAATACAAGCAGTAAGCAGTGGTTTGTTTATTTCGGTGTCGCGTATTCGTCGTAAATTCACAATGCATAATTTTACAAATTCCGAATATGCGGAAATGGTAGTGTTATACGGAGAATTTTTACGAAATGCTAATGTCGTGAATTTTGAATAAGTGCCTTCGCGATACGTGTTTTGTGATACTGCGTTGGGTGATAGAGACTGTCTTAACTGACCCTAATTTTGTTAATAAAGTGCTATGGACGGATGAGTGCAGTTATTACTCGAACTGGCATTTTAAACAGGTTAGTACCATACTACTTAAAAAACAATAAATATTTAGGCTAGATGTACGTAACTACAAACTGAATAATTGTACTTACAAGTAATACTAAAAATTTATATTTATTTGTAAAACGTAGTGAAAACGTAATATCAAAATTATTAAACTGTAATAACCTAACATTCGAAAACATTTATTTATTATCTACATATGTTTTCATTAGCAAATAAATCAATATTTAGGAAAATTCATTCATGTATCTAGATTTAAAAAAATAGTTTCCCTCCTTGTCGTTAAATAACAGTACAAAAACTAGGTAACTAGGTTATTGACCTAATAATACGGTAGGTCAAGATTCACTCTCGATAACCTATGAGCATAAGATTATCAGGTTTTTTATGATTTAGTATTTAAACACGAAACACTTTTCAGCTTCTCTTAATAATTTACCTATTGGGTATAGGTTTTTTATGTAGTGTACGTAAATGGTTTATTACTCGGTTTATTATTAGATACGTTGGAGTTTTGTGATTTCAATGTAACTAAGCTAATTTCTTTGCTGTCATAACAGCTACATTTGCTCAGAAGAAAATCCACACGCTATTTGTCGGTTTAGCTTTCAGAGGCGATTTGTTGTCAACGCATGGGCAGGAGTGTACGGGTATCGTTTGATTGGACCGTATTTTCTACCGAAAAACCTGAGTGGACCGCGCTACTTGCAATTTTTAACAGAATTATCTGATTATTATTATTTGATTTCATTGAATATTAACATTTTAAATTATTATTGGTTGAAGTTGAACTGAGGAAGAAAAATGATATTCTAAAATGGTCAGTTTAGTCAATAGTCAACCGTTTATTTGTGATGTCTAAAACCTAAGTAGATAGGTACTAGAAAAATATTTCAACTTGACAACATTGCATCAGGTCGACATCGAGTTGAACTGTGAGCTGTAAACGACCAAGGCTGTGAGCGGTCAGTGACAGTCTGAAAAGGGGGTTTAAATAATAATTTGAAAATATTTTTTTTCGGCATAAATATGCATTTAGATTTTTTTTAAACGCGTATTCGTATTATACTCATTATTCCCTATCTCCTCTTAAAATTAATGACATTGTGACTGACTCACCCTGTATTTCTCTGTGACGACTGCTGTAAATTGTGAGCGGCTGTGTAACATAAGTCACTTTAGATTTTTAGCGGTTGGATATAGTTTTGACACATTCCTCTGTGGTATTATCCTATATATTTAAAAGTATGTATTTTCGTGCAGTTATAAAAATCTTTGGATAGGTCGTAATGATAAAGGATGCTCAATTAGTTTTGATATATCCAGCTGTGGTATCATATATTTTTATATTTCGCAAAAGTGGCCAAAAATATCCCATTCCTATTTCACCTTTGACGCATTCGCAGCGGCAGAGTTTTATTTAATCTCATTTAATGTTAATTCCAGCCCGGCCTACGGGTATTTAAAGCTGGATGTAATGAAGCGGACTTTCAGTAAGGGTAATTTTTGTTTTCAGCGTTCACTTACATGCGTACCAGCCATTTTAATTAGTGTTGGCGAGTTCGAGTGGTGCATTTGGCACGGTCTCAGACCTTTCGGTTTTCAGCACTTCAGGTGATTACGGTCGGAGTGATTTATAATCAAACTGAAATCATAACGTAATCAGAACTTGCTGGAATGTTTGTTGGATTTTAAGCACCTTTTGCGGCTTAATGGGCCTTCAATTGTCAGGTCGTTAAGCCGTAATTCTCAGCTGAAAAATACCGGGGATGTTTAAGTGAGAAATAATTTTGTTAAATATATTTCCTCACCATTCGCAACGTCTCAATCATAGTGTTTGAATACGTGAATATTCGTGATATAAATGAAACGTAATAAATAATTTGAAAAGATTTGAAGATTAACAAAAAAGTTACCTAAGTTTAATTTACCTTTAATAATTTTTCTAAGAATTTGGCATCCACCTGTAACTGAAACATGCATATACAGGGTGTCCGGAAATTATGCGTCAAGACTTCAGGAGGTGATTCTTCACAAGAAATTAGGGTCACGAAGTCCTATAACAATTTTTCAAAAACTCAATGTTAACGGAGATACAGGGTGTTAAAGTTAAAATTTTATTTTCGATATTTGTAAATAACTTCTTAAGAAATCCAAATATTTATATAAAATTTGTAAATCGAGGGTTTTTGCGGACGAGAAATTCAAATATGTTTCTAATTTTGACGTCACTAGTAGAGGGCGCCACTTATGGCACATCATGTTTCTTTCAAATGACAGAACTTTTTTGCTGCTTAGTGTATCCATCTGACTATTGAAATAATCGATTCTCCTACCTATATCTGAAAAAGGTACCTATACCTTATTGAAGTCGTTAGGAGTAACAGCTTTCCAAATAATCTTATTTGAAATATTCAGTGCACCGAGTAAAACTGTTCTGGTTTTAGTTAAAGTGCCTTTTCTACTGAAAATACAGCAAAATGTTACTTGAAAAAGTTGTTCAGAACGGTAGATTATGGAGATGTGCAAAATTTTAAAAAAATCGGCCTGCTTTGATAAAATCTTTGTGCTTTGTTGATCGCCGATCTTCTTACCTTAGAGATAGATATTTCTATAAATATTTAATTTATTGTTTATTATAAATTCATATGGGGACCGGTCCGCTTTGTACGAAATTAGTGAAACAGTTTCTGCACGTTCAGCTTAAAATAATTAAAATTTTAATAAAAGCGGGATTTAGGCGGTGAGGGCCCGCGCGTGAATCCAGAAATAAATACGAGCTGCAGCGGAAGTGGATAGGAGTAGGCAGACACAGGAAACGCAAACCTGTCTCCTGATTATTTATTATTATGGCGTACGTACTAAGGGATCCATTGTGTTCCCCAAAACTTGCTGCCTTTTATTACTTTTTTATTATACTGGAGATTCAGGGCTGGTAATGCCAGTTAATAACCGATTCGAAATTAAAATTTCCACATTAAGCCATAACAAGCGGCCATTAATTCCTTGTTACCTCAAGTTACAGAGATTAATGATAAATCTTCCGGGCTATTAAAAAGTAGTTCCAATTTATTGAAGAAACGGCGAATAATTGTTCATAAAATTGTTATAAAAGTTGTAGGACTTGTTCGACAATATTTTGTGCTGGCTGGAACATTTGATTATTTTCTATAATCAGGACAAAACACAATTAATTATAAATGTATAAAAAAGCGATAAATAGTATTTAATTATTCATAAATAGAATCCTTGATGTTCTGTTTATTACATGTTACTATTTAAATAAAATGAAATTTCTTTAAATGCGTTAAATGTGTAAACAATTATTTTGGCATACTTGTAAATAAAAGTGAACAATTTTATATTTAGTCGGTAATAAGTTACTGTTATAAAAATATTTACATGTACAGTTGTATTTAAAATATATATATATATATATATATATATATATATATATATATATATACAGGGTGGGCCATTTTAATCAGTACAGTCGAATATCTCGAGATTCGTGAGTATTACGAAAAAATGACTCAGACAAAAGTTGCTCAAACATCTGGGGGCCAACTAGCTGTGCATTCAGATCTGACTTTGACATTGATTTTGAAGGTTATTTGAAGGTCAAAAGCAAATTTTTAAATAGAAACCCATATTTTTGAAGCCGGATTCGAAAAGAACAAGAAATCTTACGTCTGAAGCCACTTTAAAAAAAATTTTGCTTGTTACTTTTAGATCGTAATTACAAGGTGAAATACCGAGAAGGCTGCAGTCAATCCTGTAGCTACGTAACTTGAAATCGCATTTAGGCTAACTTCCCATAATCTAAGCCAGGTAGTTAACTGGATAACATCATGAAAACGAAGAACGCCATTGAGAATTATTCTTAGGACTCTTAGGTATCATGCGTACCACATAACTGCTCCAAGAATTAAAACCAATCCACATGCAAATGCGGATTGAATTTTCCAATTGGGCTTTGAACATGATCCAGAATGATGTTTATTTATTTATTTTTTCAATGTTAATAATACTTAAAGGCAAACTAATATTATAACATAATGTTTTTTTTTTACTGAAAAATAACGAGTAAAGAAGATACCCACATAACAAAGCAAGATAATTATTTTTAGTGCTTGTATTTCCTTCAACACACCCATCGGATAAAATACAAATCACACCGTATCGATCCCGCAGGTGGGCCTTTATGTTATTAGGATTTTTAAGGCAATGCGTATAAAAGATTTCCAAAGCGAACACAATGCGCGTTACTAATTTAATGCTCCATTCTGTTTTCGTCTACTTTGCGGCCAACAATAGACCTGTCGTCGCTAAAGACGTCCCTAATTGAAGTCGCGCACACCCATAGGAAGCACAAATTGGTTACAGGTGGAGATAAGTAGCATATCGGCTCCGTAAAGGTACAAACTCTATCACATCCATTCAGCCATCAATAACATCTAGCGGGCGACGCCGATCGCATTGTCCTGGAGGCGAGAAAAAATCCGCGCGAGAAATTATATCATAGGAGGCCGTGCCTGACGTCTGGCTGGCGTCTTACTGCCGGAGAGTTTTCCCTAATGGGCTTGTTCAGCATTTTTTTATTTCATAAATCCAAAGCATAAGTGACAAATAACGGATCTGCAAAATATTAAAATTTTATTTGAAGGTTTAGTACCTTAAAATGAATTACAAATATCCAGCGAGCGAGAATGAGGCGTGGCCAGGCGCTACGTCACGTCACGCTATTCCCGGTGATTGTGTTAGACCGTCTGCTAAATCGCGTCGCCTTGGTAATACTTGTCTGTCGAGTCACCTGAATTTCAATACTTCACACAAAGCTTTTGTGTTTAAATATTTTACTTTTTTTCATAAAACTGGGTATATGTATTAATAATGAACGCACACAATACTTATTATTTTAGGTTGTATCAATTTATAAATTTCAAAATGTAAACACAATACGTAAACACAAGCGTACACCTTGACATATGTTTGATATATGTCATAATTTCTATGAAAAAAAATTGACGCCTATGTCTGACTACGTGATTTGTGCTGTAGTGTGCTGTCACGTGCGGTGAGTCCCTGCAAACGAGCAATGGAACAGACTAGATAAAGCACAGCTGCTGCAATTTAGCCGACGATGGTTCGACTCAATGTTAGTTAGGTACATCCTGTTGCGTACTGCTTGTATGATTCAGTATGATTGCAAAAAAGAATTTTAAGTATTGCATAATGTCAGAACGCACAAATATAAGTACAAATGCGTCGGAAAAATTATTTGTTTGCCAAAAGCAAAGAAGAGCATGGTAACGTGCAATGCAGAGATCTGATTTCGTATCCGGCAAAGACAAGATATTTTGTTATAAGTATCTCTTTGTTTAGTAGTTTTTGTTTTAAATTAATCTTGAAGAGGTCATAGAAAATTATTTTTGTTTAAAACCCATGAAATGTGGAAGAATGTAATTGAAATCACAAACGTTTCGTATTACACACTTTTAACTCTTGATTATTAAGACATAAAAAAGTCGTTACAGAAGAATTATTAAGTGAAATTTTGAGACTCCTACAGCCGGTGCTGTTTTTTAGTCTATAGTGATTTTCCGGGTTGCTAAGCTGTGACCTAAGTAACTTGTCGCTGCCGGAAACAAAATTAACTTGCACATTTGTAGCTTTATCTGAGATTCTTTGATCTGCCCTTGTTATTCTCGGGCTAGACTCTGGAGAGCGGATTCGCTTTTGGTACCCCTGGGCCGCTCATATATTTATATCAGTTTCTCTATTCCTTGTGTTGTGGTCTTCATAGACGTCATTTAGCAGCCTTTAAATTAATTAAAGATCGAAGTTTTTAATCCAAAAATGAATAGTAGTATTTTGGGCAAAGGTCAGTTTTAACTTTGTCATTTTATATCATTACTTACTAATAATATATTTAAATAATAGTATCTAAATAAAAATTAATTATCTTTAATTAAAGTAGTCCGTAATGATGGACATATCAACTTCTGATAGATTTTCAGAATCAGCTTACTAAATTCAAGTTCAATTGAACATATTATACTAAAATATTTACAACACATTAACGAAACAACACAGCACTTTTTAATCTGATCGGGTATTAGCGTGATAGCTTTAGATCTGCTAGTCTAGAATTGCGTGTAGTGACGTCACGTCAACGTCTTATGTCTCGAGAACGTAAAAGTAAACCATATGAAATTTTAAGGCCGTAATAAGAGTATCCTGTACAAAAACGCATAAAAACCATACAAAAGAAATTTGGCGGAACAACCCTATTGGTTACAGGTGAAGATAAGTGGCATATCCATAAAGGTACCAACTTTATCACATCTATTCAGCCATCAATAATATCTAGCGGGCGACTCCCGAGCCGACGCCGATCGCATTGTCCTGGAGGCGAGAAAAAATCCGCCGGAGAAATGACATCATAGGAGGCCGTTCCTGACGTCTGGTTGGCATCTTACTGCCGGCGAGTTTTCGCTAATTGCACTTTGTCCTGCTTATGGCCTACCGTTGCGTGGGACTCGACCATAATCGTTCGAAGAATATTAATAAAAGAGTCGACCGCTCTTTTCCCGGCAGTAACAATGGCTGATTTAAATGTTGCCATTTGCATACGCGTTATTAAATATGTGAGAATGGATGAGATAACGCACGAGAGGATGTTATTTAATGTCGCCCACGACGGAGATATTCGATAATTATTCCTACTTCTAATTTAGATGTTATGGGTGGATTTGACGGGTCTCAATTAACAGTGCTGTCTTGTCGTATATTATTTGTTTAGTATGTATCTGTTTAAACAGGCGTGATTGCTATAAGCACCTTTATGATCAAGTCCTACACGTTTAACTTTTGTCGTTATAAGCATTTTCTCTCTTGCTTTCTTTTCTATATTTCATTATTTTTATTTCTATAAAATTGTTAGCAATTCTACTAGTTAACACTTATTAATTAATATTCATTTCTCTATTAAAAGAAAAATATAAGAGATATAAAATATACAGTGTGGCAGATTTAAAAAAAAATTTGTTTGTGTCCGATTCGTATTTCAATCAAAGTAAAGTGCTATAACAATGTTGTAATTTTGTTTATTCATTTGACACTTAGCGTTATAGTGCTAAATAAAAAAAGCATTTATTTATAATTGATGAGTATGCAGATATTGTCTTTGTATATGAGAATTCCAATGTGAACGCCAGACAAGCTTACCGAGAATACCGACGAAGATACCTGAATAGATAATAACCTGAGCACATTATCTTTAGTGCACCATTTCGTAGGCTTCGAGACGAGGGTAACTCCGCTTCAAAAGAGGTCATTCGTCCTACTGAAGTGAATGTACAAAATGAGGAAAACAGATACTGTTATTGACAACTGTTCAATTAGTGTGTAGTAGTATAGCAAGTAATCTTCATTTATCACCGAATTTTGTATGGCGTGTATTGAAGAGAGAAATCATATACATCCTTTCATCGCCAAAATGTATGTAAGTGTTAAGTGTTATATACTAGAGATGCTCCTCAGCGATTAGAGTTTTGTCACTGTTTACTTCAACGACATGCAGAAAATTATAGATTTATATCGCTTGCCATGTGGTCTGCTGAGGCATGTTTTACTAGGGATAGCATAAATAATAATCATAACATAACGGACATATCTGGATGTTACAAAATTCGCATGCAATTACATTAAGACGATTTCAGCAACGTTTGAGTTTGGGGTAGCATTTTCGACAATAATTTATTACCTTTACATGTTTTAAATGATCGTTTAAATGCAGATCTGTAGGGAACTCTCTTGGAAAACAATCATTTTGATTTCATTGAGACGTATTGTTGAAAATATGGTATCAGCACGATGGTCTATCAACAGATACATGGAGACAAGTAACTGCTTGGATAAATGATCATTTCCCGAATAAATGGATAGGTCAACAAGGTTGAATAACATGGCCACCACGTTTCCCAGATAATAATAATAATAATGATAATCGTCTTTATTCATTCCATACAACCCAATTAATTACATCGTATGATACACACTATAAATAATAGGAATGAAAGGTGAAGTTCAGCTAATAGCTGTTTTTCAACTTAACCTTAACATACTACTGCAAATTATTTTATTTTATGTCTCTATGTTTCCTAATACAATTGTACAAATGTTATTCATCATACACTGTCCCTCCAAGCAAAGGAGATAAAAGTTCTTAAAAATGTAAGTCTCCCACAAGTGGTTTTAACCTTTTCCTAAAGATAACCAATGTCACATTTTTGATATCGTTAGATAGCTGATTATAAAACTTTGGTGCCAAATATGAGAAACTGCGAGTAAAGGTGGTAGTTTTATATTTGGGAACTAACAGGATATTTTTATTGCGCTAAGATCGACTAAAGTTAACATTTCCAAGTTTAATAACTTTTTTAAACAAGTAACTAGGTACACCGGTAAAACATATAAAATGATATTTGAACATCTTTATACCTGTGACTTATGTGGTCAAATTTCCTGATACCATAAGAAAAGCATTTTATTTATGGGGACATATGAACTTGTCTACCTTATTGAAATTACTCGTCGGTAGTTACTGGATTCAAGATAACCAGATGAGAAATGATCCAAATCTCATGCGTCAAGTGATGGAATCTTGCCGATGTGAGGCTTGCATTCGAGTCGAGGGTGGACATTTTGAACAATTTTTATAGTTTTAAGATTTGTTAATATGGTTAATAAAGTGTGACGGATCACACTCCCACACAAAAGGTTAACTAATCTGCAATAGAAGCATTCGCAAACAAATTTTGTAACACTATTATTTTTTTATTTGTAGTAACATAAAGTTACTAAAATGTATCGCCTAGCACTACAGTATCAATTCAAGATTATCTGTGCCTGACCTCAATTGTAGAATTTGATTTAAGCTACTAAATTAACAACGTAATTAATCGTTCAATGGCTAACAAATATGAACCTTCGACTGCTGTCATTTACAATTGTTAGAATAATAAAACTCCCTTAAACACATGAAATATTAAACCGTAGGAATCATGATTACTGCTCTGTTATGGCGGTTTTAAATGTTGCTTATTCTACCATTCCTCATTCTGACATTTTATAACGTTGTAACAGTTAACAACTAAAAAAGAATAATAATTATGAAAGTGTTTTTTTCTACAAAACTGTTAAAAGTGGGCTTTTTAATTGTCATTTTTGATGTTAAAAATGTCATTTTTTGACACGCGTGTTAAAAGTAAGTTACTTTTAACACTAGTGTTAAAAGTAACTGGTTGCTACGAAAATTTTGGTTCATAAACATTGCGATCTGTGTGGTATTTTTTGATTTCTTATTTTTATTGAGTTTAAAGTTCTTCCGATTGTTTTGTAGAAAAAATAGTGTATGATCTACGTGTTAAAAGTGATTTTATTTTGTTCATCATCATCTTCACTCACAAAATAAAATCTTACTTTTATTAACACGTATATCATAAATAGCTATTTTCTACAAAACTGTTAAAAGTGGGCTTTTTAATTGTCATTTTTGATGTTAAAAATGTCATTTTTTGACACGCGTGTTAAAAGTAACTGGTTGCTACGAAAATTTTGGTTCATAAACATTGCGATCTGTGTGGTATTTTTTGATTTCTTATTTTTATTGAGTTTAAAGTTCTTCCGATTGTTTTATAGAAAAAATAGTGTATGATATACGTGTTAAAAGTGATTTTATTTTGTTCGTGAAGTTAAAAATCATCTTCACTTACAAAATAAAATCTTACTTTTAACACGTATATCATAAATAGCTATTAAGTGAGTTGCAATGCCCCATTATACGAAATATATCAACAAACTATTCATAGCAATTAACGTTAAATCCACCCAATTTATTCTCACTGTGATGCATTGCATTTTAGGTCCTATGATGAATATATATTTCAAATAAAGTAAACCAAATTAATTTCCCTTGACAGGTATTGTCACAGTACCATATTATTTATATGATCTGCATACCTATTGGGCTACATTAAAAATTCCGATTGAATCCAGGATTGAATCGGATCAGAATTTGTATTTTTATGAAATCTATTCCAATATCGACTGTAACATTTTATATATTTTGTTAAACATTTCATTATATTCCTGTACGTCCTGTAGTATATACTACACTACGTTATCGTCATTTTGTTGAAGCTGTTTTCTAAAAAGTAATCGAATTTCAAAGAACAAGCACCAGCTCATTTGTATTTGAGAGCCGTGGAGGATCACAGTTCACGTTTGGGCTCATTTATTCTTTGTTTTTTTCCGCCTCTTTTGCTGTCATGAGGACAGATTACAAGGTTATTTTTCGAGATCGCCCCGAAGTAGACAAATTGCAAAACGTGTTCGTCTCTAACAACAACTAATAGACTTAGGTTGTTTTGTTCTCTAGAGCGTCGCCCTGATATTTTTTGTTCACTTTATCGAGTGCGAGTGCATGTGTGGAGGACAAGGATAGTGGCGCGAGATTGAGTATTATTGGGCTATTTTTAAAGTCTGGCTACTAAGTAATGGGGTGAGCGCTAGTAAAAAACAAAACTGCATCATGTCTAAATTCACACATTATTTGCAAGGTATCCGTTCTGACACAATTGAAATAAGTCTGGTGTTAAATTTTATATGTGAATGAAGATGTCCTCTGCCTCATTTATCGATAGAGTTTGGCAGTGTCTACCGTTGCCTTATATTAAGAAGCAAAAAAATTAAATGAATGATCCTAAAATACTGCAAACTATCTGTAGTTTAGATTTTATTTCGAATCAATAACAAACTAATGTCAATTTTCAAATTAAAACTAAACAAATTGTTAAAAATGGGCACCGCTTTAAATAATCATATTTGTTGAGGCCTAGTCTTAACCATTTATTTTAAAACTTAAAATTCAAAGAGTTTCTAACAGTAGCACTAAAATGAGGCGGTAATACCGGCTTAAACATCTTAAACTAGCGTTGAAAATGTCTAGGAGTTATTGCATAGATGTTTATATCAGAATATTTATGAAAGCATCATCAGTGAAGAGAATTTTCTTGTGAAAATTAATATCCTGATGCAGGATAAACTCGCCACAGGTCACTCGTTGATCCAAATCTTAGGGCAACAGTTCTTGCACTTTTTGAATGTGATATGGATGTAGTAGATTACCTTTAAGAATTTGGTGTACAGAAGTTGTTGATAATCCAGTTCTTGTACCCTTAGGACGTTCTCGGATATTATTGAAAAACTTTCCTGTCTCTCGAGCCTTTCTTTCAACATTAGAAAATAAAAAGAGGAGCAAAAAGTGTTTTAAATTCAATTCTGCCGGGATATTATCATTCTTTTTAAATTCGATCAATGGAAAAAAGTTTGGTATACAATTTACTTGAAGTCACAGTCAAAGAAGACCAATAATAAACCTAAATCATGTACCAATTTTAGTTATTCCAAGTTAAAGTAATCCAAAAATATTATTTTTTTTTCGAAATATTTGGCCCCACTTTGAAGGCCTGTAACTCCGCCTGTGTGCAACTTTGTATACAGGATGATTGAAAACTTATCCAAAAAAAAAATTAATAAAGGTACAGGGGACCCTTACAAATACAATACAAAAAGAAATCAGGACAGTTCGAAATGATTCAAAAATACATTTCTGCACGACACTGGAAACTGGTTCTCATATAATTCAGCCTCGTGTATGGTACGCCACACTGCTGCAATATGCCGTGAACGCCCTGGACGTTCATCTCTTCCACGATTCCGTGTCAAATTTCCCTCGCGTTGCACTACAGTTGCACGCATTGCACACCGCGGGAAAAGTATTTTCATATCACCATTGAAATTAGAACAATGTCCATCAACTCCGTGTTGCTACTATACACGTAAGCCATTTTTGACACAAACACTTTAATATCTACAGAAAGTAACCCGAAACTATAAGAAATTTACAAAATAACGCATCTATTCCCAAATTTTTTAGATATGTTTTGAATCATCCCGTATAGGTATACGCTTGGCTAAATTGCAATATTATGGAACCCTCTACATGCAACTGTTCTGTATCGGTTCTTATGCGGAACACTCTGTATGTTCCCCTCAAATCAAGTACTGATGAGTTCGAGGGTCTTCGATTTTGCATCGATATGAAAAAAGCCTGGGTGGCGTGTTTGGTGGCCGCGCCGTATTTAGAACAAATATGTTAATAAGAATTTCATAGCATTTCAAGAAATAAATAAGAGGCCGTAATTCTCCCTTTTTATAAATAAACAACACACCTTCACATTAGCGTCGCATTAACGTTCAACGTGGTCCTGCTATTAATAACTGAATCGTAAATAACTGGCTTAACAGTGTCAGCAATAATTTCCAGAATATAATTCGATTCTATCCTTGTATCGCCCATATATAGGCTAAATTTATCTGTTTGGTACCCACTTCGCAGTCTCACGGTTTGCTCGGGCAGCTCTCAATGTTTGCACCCCGTGGTGACTGCCAACTGACCTCTGACCCTCCGTATGGCCCCGCACGGCGTAAGGCTCCTACGTGCGGCACCCTTCATGATTTTCCAACACGTGTGTCTATCGGAACAGGCTCAAAACGCCTTATGCGCATAGATGCCTTCGCAGATTTATGTTTACTGTGTCACTGCTGCCTCGTATTTCGTTGATATGAATACCAATTCATGGTACATACATACATACGCAGAGTTTTACGGAAATTCTTTAGATGCAAGTCGATTCCACTCTTATCATTTGAGCGCCCTGTTCATTGCTATCAAGCGTTGTAGTCGTGGCGATTTCAGTTATTTTCCTCTCAGTCAATAGCCGCGCTGAAAAAAATTTAAGAAAAGAAATAATACGAGAGCAATTACAAGTAAAATCAATCTTAAATATTACAGAAAGACAGCCGAAAAGGATTTGGCAAACAAAAGGAAAGAGGAAAAGAGGCAGACCCATAAAGTCATGGCATCAAGCAGTGACAGAAAAATTAAAGAAAAGAGGAACTAACTTGTATGAAGCAATTAATTTAGAAAAAAAGAATGGGCAAAATTTGTTTATAAGTGAAATGTTACCTTTACACCCTATGGCTACTTATATAATCAATATAATTTTAATAATAGTCACTTTTTCATTTACTATAAAATTTTGTTGTTTTGTGGAACACAAAGCTGTTCCTCTCAGAACAGGGACCATTTTATAATTTAGAATATCAGCGAACACCAATTCATAGAATTTCACAGAATAGCATAGTTTTGGAAGTTATGTTTTTTATTTTAAGAATTTTAATTCCTAAAGATAGGCAACATTCAATATTCAGTTGTATTTAAAAAAATCTATATTGTTATAAATTAGATGTATGAAAAATTGAAATAAGCGATATAGAGATAGTTGAGAGTTGCCTATATTTATGTAAGATTCATTAAAAAGATAAAGTACATAAAAAAGAATCTTAATTCGTATCAGACAACAGTCTAAGAGAGGGAAAGTGAAAGTTAAATAAACTTTTATGTTCATACAATTTATTAAAAAGTTTATAAAATATTATTGTTTATATATTATTTAACGAGCGGTAATGCAGGTCATAACTCAGGCAGATGAAGTTTGCAGCACGAGTCGCAGGCGAGTGATGTAATTCATCAAGTGAGTTATGACCATTACCGCAAGTTGAATACTATACTTTATCTACGACTATAACATCTTTTTAGGACTATTATTAGAAATTGATTTGAAAACGTCAAAATTATTTTGTTAAAATATCAAATGACATTAGTCCCCTCAATGATAATAATTGACAGTTCGACCTACTGACAGGCGTTGGCAATTTAATAATTTTAAAATCTTTTAATTAATCATTCCTTTCCACTTGTTAAAAATTCTTTCCATTTTACACCAATGGAACGTATTTATGGGCTTAAAAATTTCCAAGAATTTACTGCGTACACTATTTACATACCGAATTATCATTGTAGAAGCCCAGCGTGAGTTATAATAGAGAGTTATTGGACGTGTCATAAAGTTAAGCAGTATTTAGGTTTCCCTTATATTGACATCTAAGCATGCGCATATGTGCTGTATTATTAAGGCAGCAATAATAAGGATAGTGCTCTACCATATTTATGCATGATTAAGGTAACGTTGAGCAATCCCTTATTTGATAGATCGGGTCGTTTGGCCGTAATCGGTCATACCCGTCCTAACCTAAATAAAAATGAAATGTTTTTCGTTTTTTTTTTTAAATAAGTTCCGTCGCATGTTTCATGAAAAATGAAATAAAGATAAGTAAACTTATTTTAATTTTTTTTAAATATTGACTTCTATTCCTTTTCTCATTCACCATTAAAATGGTAATAATTGAGAGATTTAAACAAAAGAAGAATCCTATCCGTCAAATTATTAACCAATAACTATATTTTTCTGAACTAAATAAGGGCAACCAGTATTTAAATAAAGTCGTTCGTAATAGTGTTTGGCAGTATTATAGGGATTTCCAATAACTCTCTAATAACTCACTTTAAAAACTCACGCTATTTGTTTATTGATACTATTAATTGCTCAAAAGTAGTTGAATAATTAATATATAAATTAATAGGAGTAGATAAACATTGTTAATTGTAAATGATCTATATTTGCTCAAGTAATATACAGTGTGTTGCAATATTGTTTGACGAGCGAAGGGACTAATAATAGTAAAAAGAGTCTATGTTCTACAAGCACCTAGGGTAGTTTATCAAGGTAAGCAATATAAGAGTTTACAAAGGGTTGTAGTCCAATTGATAATGTTTTCTCTCTACACACACACACACACACACACACATAAAGCAGAAATAAACACGAGCAAAACATTAAAAACAAATTTTTATTCATTAAGAAAGAACACAACTTTTCCTTAACACAATTTAAATATCGCTATAGTATTTATATTTATGTAGTGTAATTTGCAAAATATAATCAATTACATCCAATGCAATGGTCCACACCCTGTATACGTAGAGACGCCCCTAACAGACAAAGAGTTGTGAAACGACCCAAATCCGCACCGCCTTTTATAATTTGTGGGCGCTAAGATCAATTTATATATAGTACAGAAGAAAATTTACACATCATCCCGATGTTTACCTTACGACGTAGGAGATATTTGACAATCATTAAATAAACATTATCCCATTTTATTATGACAAGTGAATTTACGACTCCCGGCATAGTTCAACTTCGGCGAATAAAGCGGAGCTAATATATTTATCCGGCCGTATTTATAGAAAGGTGTAAACATGCCCGGCCGTATACACTGTTACTTCTCGGGTCACTGGTTAGTGGCTCTAATAAGTCTCGACCGGAGCGTGCAAGAAATGCAACACGTAAAAGACAATTCAGCTGTCAAATATCGCGGAAAGCGCTGTCATTTGGTAGGAGGACAGGACTGCACAGCGCGACACATATTAGAGCGCATAATTTGTTAACCTCTGCACGCCAGCCAGCGCGGGTACCATATTCAACAATTATAATCGTGTGACGTGCGGGTTCTTGCCCGGTTGACTTGCAGAACGCTTTTTGACAGCAGGTGATTAACGTCCACGGTAAAAAGGAACGGGCTCGTTTGCGAAGAATTAAGTACACGTCATTTTTTTGAAACGTACAACAGATATTAATTCAGTCGTACCATAGCATTACTGTGGTGGGTGGGTATATCTGTGAGAAAAAATATATACGTATCTACACTACACTGAAAATATTTACTTGTAATTTTGCTTGTAAAAAGGAGTATCTATATTGTTATAAATTATTTTACTAGTAATTTCACAAAATCTTGTAGTTTTTTTTTAGTTTTTATTAAATCTTTTGTAATTTTATAGTAATTTGTAAAATTCAGTTTTTATTTTGCAATGTAAAATTTCTGAATTTTTAAAACAGTATCCTATAAAAATACAATGGAACGTTTCTCTATTTTTATAATACCTATTTACTTAAATTTTACTTAATAATATCGTTATCCCTCATTCTAATAACGAGGCTCCGAAGTCGGGGACTTGTGAGGGAGAGGGAGTGGCATATTATTAAGCAGGCTGCATTTGCGTCCAGGGACGACTTATGTTGGTAGGCCGTAACCACCATTCAGTACTGGAATGAGGAAACCTGGAAAACTTCATTAATTAGGAGGGTGGTCAAAGGTCAACCGGTATCAATCTTTCACATTGACTCAAACATTCTTCCACCTTACTAAACCCGTAAAAAGGATGCCAATCCTCTCACTCAATGAATATAGCTTATATTCGGTCTACCGGTCACGGGGATTGAACCCACAGCACTCTCGCCACATACTGACCGACGATTATTCTAACATTTGCATATTTCTACCTCAAATAAAGATAAATGATATTGTAAAAACATTTTATCTAATATTTTAAATAAAATAATAAATCTAATATTTTAAATAAAATATTAGATAATGGAATTTTATTTAAAATAATAGATAATGGATTGGCTTTGTAAAAACGCAGAAGGTATGGTTATTTACAAAAAGAAGTAGCAAAAACAAAAAAATACGTTTTAATTATTTTTTAAGTATTTTTTTTATTTGTACGGTAATGTAATTGTGATAGTACACTATATTTTTTACAAAATTATAATATATTATTATTTTTTCAGTGTACTGCCTTCTGCAACATTATAGATATAGATATGATTATGCAAAAATTGAGTCCCATTATTTTCCCTTTATGAATTTACTAAAATTTTAATTCGAATTAAAATTCAGGCTGTTGAACATTTGAATAAATAGGAATAATAGTTGCCGTATTGGAATATATCTTAAAATTTTGTCATAATATTGAGAGCCCGTAAATACTATAACTCATAAATACGTGCCTGGAACCTGTAGCCACAAACCTTACAATTAATTGTAGCAAGTTTATGAGTTACAAGTAATTTATGTAGATACAAATGCTATACTACCACAGTTTTTAGAGTAGAGATTAGCTAAATAACGCATTTCCATACTCATAGATGGGCCAAGCTTTTGTTTCCCGTGGCCACCACGATCTCCCGACCTTAATTGTTTGGATTTTTCCTTGGAGACATCTAAAAGAATTCTGGTCTGGCATCTCTGTTAGCAGCAGAGAAAACTAAATCAAATTGTAACTTCATAAAAATTCAACGTATTGTTTCGTGTGCAATTAATGTGTTTATACAATTTTAGGAAATGCATATTACCTCGAGATATTCATATTGACAACATTCCTCAATATCATTCATTATTTAATTGTTTTCATGAAAACATTAGGTATTATTAATAATTATTATTACATACGTCATGCCTGTTCGCAAATGCGACCTACTTGATAATAATATACCGCCCCCTATCCGGCACAAGCCCAATTTCTGGGCTAATCCTCGCGATTACAATGAGGGAAGAGATATTATTATTATTATTTATCATTAAATATGCGTCTATCTCGAAAATGGTAAAAGATATTAAAGCAAGGTATCCAATTTAAAAATGAATGAATAGCTGTGAGTTACTACTATCACCCAAATTTCGAGATTGCCAAAGGAAAAAGTTTAGAAACTATGACCGAAATTAAATTTTCAACTTTTGAACTGTCATTTTTGATCACTAGTTTCTGGACACCCTGTAATTATTTGGACGCAGTATTTTATTTTTTTTATTTTGCCTTATTTGTAAAATTTCTGTTCTACGCTTCTTGTACTGAAAGAAGAAGGCAACACGATTCAAAGATATCTACCATTAACTGTTTGTAATACATAAAAAAAAATTAACAATAAATTTAAGCCTCCTCGGCGTCGGGCCCTCTTGCCCGCCCTTTCGGAGTAGCAGAGCGGCACTTACCTGCCTTTTAGCATTTTTCATTCCGGAACATCTTCAAATTAGAACAACGAGTTTTACCTTTATCCAGTTTCGCCCCGAATACAGGCCCATGTATCACGTCACCCCTGAATTGTGTCTGGCGCACGAACAGCCCGAAAAATGTTCGCCCCTCCCCCCAGTTGGACCGGCTCTATTCTCCGGATCGTTTAAAATAATATCCCTCCGCTTTTTTACTTTGCCCTGACATATTCCCCTCATCACTGAAATGCGTAACTGAAAAAAGAAGAACCAAGAAATATATTGGTCTATAAATATTGCTAGATATTATTTCCTACGAGTTGATTTGAGAAAAGTTGTAATAGAAAAAAAATCTAAGTAAGTGTTTTAAGTGTATAATTTTGATGTACGCTGTAAAAAAATAATTACACATTTTAACACAAAAGAACACACTACTGTGTTAATTGAGGTCCCACGGGATTCTGCATATTTTTACACATCTCTGAATGTAGCAGTGTGTTAAAGGTTTAACACAATTCATTGTGTGAGTTATGGTGTTACAGTGATAATAAAACATATTTTATTTTTTATGATTTTATTTAAAATATTATTCGATTCAAATAAACAAAAATCAAGTTTTCTAATAAAATATTTAACAAAAATGCTATTGTAGTAGTAGTATATCTTCTAATCTTCTAATAAAAGACATATACAACAACATTCTAGTAAATCATGAACAACATACATTAAACAAAGATATATTTAGGCACTATATAATAGGAGTTTACGAAAATGAACTGGTAGTGATTTGAACTTTTTTTTCTCTAAAGTTACAAGAAAATCAGAATATAGAGTAATCCAAAACCTTAGAGTAAAGTCGTAATATTATTAAGCTATAGTCGTAATTAGTTGTAGCAATTGTCAGCAATATTTGTTATAGTTATTAGTTAAATACCTACCTACCATTTTCTTTAACCGAACCTCAATTTAAACGTTCTCTATTTGACCACAGCGACGAGAGGTAACTGAACACAACAACCTTACACGACCAACATGGCGTAGTGACGTGTGTTGATCTGATATACTGCAGCTGCGCAGTTGTGCTCAACTAGTCAGGAGGAAGGATATAGAACACAGAGATGTGTTAAGTTTACACAAAATGGTGTACTTTTAACACATCACTGGTAAATATTACACCAATTAAGTATATTTTACGCGGTGTAGAACTAACTACATCTATCGGCCGTTCGCTACTTCATGCCGGACTGAAAATGTCACAGGCACGAAGCGTTCTACATGCAGTAGACACCATTGAAAGCTGTCGACCTTTATCGCAATCGGCGAGAAACGATATTTTGCAAACACGGAATTCCAGGAAACAACTACTCTGCGGGCTAATGCCCCGACCAGCATTGAATTACACCTGGAAAACCTATAGCAACAGCTAGAGTCATTCGTCAGACGCCCACCAGACATATACCGGTTTCGAGCTTATTAGCTCTCATCAGTATGCCATAGGTGAGGTATCTGACGAATAATCCTAGCTGCTTTCGTCTGTCTAACCCGACAGAAGGGACCATGAGTACGCGGTGTAGAACTAACTACATCTATCGGCCGTTTGCTACTTCATGCCGGACTGAAAATGTCACAGGCACGAAGCGTTCTACATGCAGTAGACACCATTGAAAGCTGTCGACCTTTATCGCAATCGGCGAGAAACGATATTTTGCAAACCGTGTTTGCTAAGTATATTTTATTATAATACTAATAACTAACACATTTTGTATAAAATGTGTAAAAAGGCCATAGAGGTAAAACTATCAACACGGAAATTTTACACATTCTAAATTACACATTGGAAAATCTCACTTACACAGCAACTTTTTTACAGTCTAAGAAAGTAATTAACAAGTTAGATTGAAATGTATTACGAAAAATGGACTTAAAGTCTTTAATTTTAAAAGTTATTCTATTCTATGCGACCAGTTTTGACCATAGCAGCCTAGGATTTAGTAATAGAAACGGACATCTATATAGAAGTAGGTCAATAAGAAGATTTCATGTTTGACTTTACTGAGGTCAAGTTCGAAGCTGCTTCTTAGAATCACAAATTGTCAAATCAAAAATGTCGGTGACACTTTTGTAAAATTTGACAAATGCACATATGGAATTTCCTTCAAATGTAGGTTCAAGTATAGCGGCATAACTAGGGAACACTTGCTTGAACTTAAGTTCAAATGAACGTTTTCCAAATTAGTATATTGTACAGGGTTTTCCTCACAAATGAATCAAATCAGCTTGTTTAGAGAGAGAGACTAATCTTAGAATAAGATCTATATAAAATACTCAATTGCTTTCATAATAATTATTTTAAAGCTCTCATATTGTTGTACAACTTTTGGAGGAAACTTTTTCTAATGTCAAAAATCGTTGCAAGACATCATTTTCTGAAAGCTCAAGACGCCAATCCACCTCAGCACAAATCAATAACAGTGACACTAATCTTAATCAAAGCCAACTGTTAAGTAAATAAGACATAAATGGCTCACGGGCTATTTAAAGATTTTCTCCTAAAACCCTTGTAACGGCTTCCGACTCATTGCCTTCGAATTGCTTGCGAATGGTTTTCCTGAAGCTTGGGAGTCGTGGCGGTATAAAGCTCCGGCGATACACAGAAACAATAATAATAAAGAATATTCCCGTTTATTTCAGCGCCAGGGTATAAAATTACTATTAGAGTTTACGACGTGCTGAACTGGCGGATGATAAAGGGGAGCACTGAATCACTGAAAGAAACAGTAGTGGCTGTTCCTAGAATAGAAAATCGTCCCACTACAAAGTGATTAAGCTCTGGGCTTTACTCAAGTATCCTCCCGATAGTTTGCCCTATGAATCATGTTTGCTATCAAATTCAGGCATACCACCACTATAGTAAAAAGAGTCCTTTGGGTACGGGTCACATTTTGCTGGATCATATATTATGAACCTTTAGATTATCTGATGAAGAAACTTTGAACTACTCGCATTTGTAATCTAATATTTACTCTTCGTGTTTATATACAGGGTGTCCGGAATATGTGTGCCTTTATTTTATCGTTTGATAAATTGCACCAAACAAAACATATATTTTCCCTGACCAACGGCATTAGAGTTGTGACAACTAAATGTAACTAGTTTGAGGTTAGTAGATACAGGTAAGAGGTTGCAGTATGTTACAGTTTGCAGGAATTTTAGGAATTCTATTGGTTGCTTCATGACTACTGATATAAATAACAAATTACTTAAAAATGATATCTATGGCTTAGTCTTAATTAGACTTAATTTTACAATTGCTTCATACAATTTTGCATTTTATAGAAGACGAATTTTTATGTCGTGTCCGGACACCCTGTATATTCAAAATGTGATTAATACCTCAATTTACCCATATGTTTCGGGCGGACTATAATAAATTGTATACTATTATTCACCACCACCCTATCCACCAACAGACATAATCATAATTGAAAACTAATTTCCTGATGAATTACAAATAACCTGAAAAAATGGGGGAGAAAATTGATATTAATACAAAAACAATTTTGATTTTGTTGCACTTAAATGATTGTTTTAATCGATATATTTTAGTTGGTTTGACTATATGACTTTTTTACATTACTTTCTAGACATTTCTAACAAAGAAAGTAAGAAATTTTAAAGAGAAATTCACAGGTATACACTACTGAGATGTCACACTTCAGTAAGACGTGAGAATATTCTCAGTCACTTGATGAATAATTATTTGTAGAAATCTACAAGTATGTCACCAGCTATTACCATAGGTATTTTACAAATATGTTTGTTGCTTTCAATCAGTTTAATTGTTAATTTAGCCCAACAATCATAAACAACAATAAATTTTTGAAATAATTAGATACTGTATTATATTATTGCATATATAGTGTGACCTAATAAGGATTATGATACCCTTTTTAGGACACACAGTTTTAATGACTTATGCCATTCTAAATGTACTTTCTGAGTGTGTTATGATGATCCAGAAGCTAATCCACGGCACAGCCTCCTATCATTTTTTTACAATCATTTTTTTCGAAAAATACTTTATAGATTTGTTATTAAAATCTGACTACGTGACGTTCTTCAGCATCACCCATGTGGCTCAAATTTCATCAATTTGTATCGAGGAGCTGCTATTATAGACCATTAAAGTTTTCTTAAGTTTATTGAATTTGTATTTCCATTTAAAAAATATGAAAAGCATTGAAAATATCTGAAAATTATTATTAATGTACAATATTATTCCTCTATTTATTTGACAAATTAAAATGTTAATATAAAAACAATGCTATTACAACAACTAATAAAATTCATTTGAACAAATTACATTAAAAAAGGTACTTAAACGAAAAGAATATTCATATTGAAATACTTATTCTAAAACAAACAACTTAAATATTCGATATTGCCTGGAGAGATTAATATTGTTATTGTTTGTTTATTTTCGAATATTACAATTGTTTACGTGTTGGTCGATTTGCCTGATATTTATTCGGAGATTCTCTTAAGCAATCTATAAAATATGTTTCTCAGCTGCTGCAATACGCCGTGGACGCCCTGGACCCCCATCTCTTCCTCCACAATTCGATTTTACAAAATACTTTTTTACAATATCGGCTCCATTTTTCATGACGCATCTATTCCCAAACTTTTTTGAATAACTTGTGAATCACCCTCTCTAATTTATTTTGACTTACAATATGTACCTTAAAAACTGATAGCTATAAATCCTCTTGGTTCGAAAATGAGGTGAAATTATTCCAAGTGCCACTATGCGCTCGTAACCGGATCTCAAATTACAGTTTTTAAGGGCCACCCAGGGCGCTCTTGAAACAATTGTCGCCATTATTACCAAAAGAGCAACGAATGGTGCGTGGCAGCCGTAAATTGTCAAATTAATAGGCCTGAATTAAGAGCGACATGTTACATACAGCGTACTATAAATACTCACAAATTAACCAATTGTGAATTCACCCCAACGGGATGGTGGACGATATAAAAAAATCGCTCGCCACCCTTCATGAAAAAGCGATGGTTCTTAATTAATGGCCCTCTTGGACCTAATCGATATGAAATCACCCCCATTGTGCCTCGCCGATATAAAGAACTGGGATGGTTACGGGCATGTACGCGTCTAATCAGGCGTCGAGGGGTATTTTTCGTATGGGGGCGCCTAGTTGAAATAATTCCCCGCTAGGCAAATAGGAGAAATAATTGCATTCGCCCTGGTGAGGAGTCTTCCAAATTAGTTGATGAATAATGGATCCATGTTCAAGGAAGTCGAATAATTTCGTTTGCATTTTCTATTCTAGTGTCTGTAATTGTTACCTATCGATTGTACAGATGTAGTGTAACTAACTACTCACAGCATAGACATCAGATTCGTAATATATTATCTATAATTTGGGTTGCCACCTGTTCTTACTTTGGAAGGACAATCCTTACAGCCTCTGTATTCTTCGTTCGTATCGTTCTTACTTTTATTAGAAATGTCCTTACTTTGCGAAAATACTAAAGTACATAATAAAATATAATCATTAGAACCAAAAGTGACGATATGCAAAAATAATGTTTAAATGTAATGAGAAAATAATGAAAAATAATGCCATAACAATTCAAGACATCTCTCCCTCCTTCCCCCGCTATTCAAGAACAACAAGAATGTTTAACACCAACCTAGCTGTTTGGTATCAGATTGCATTTATATTAGCTTAAAATACCTTTACAATATAGTAAAAGCAACAAGAATGTCCTCATTTAAGAATAGGAAAAAGAAACCCAACAAACAATTAAAGTTAAAATTACGTTAACTTGACCTCTGAATTGGTCAAAAACTTTTCATGACCAATTCCATATAAAGGAAGTTTACCTATATTCGTTGGCCTTTTTCCTTATGTGGGGAAAAAACTAAAGTAATATGGAAGTTAATAATTGGTCGACAAGAATTTTATACCAATAAGATAATTGGACCTAAAAGAAATACGGACCAATTTTATGTTAAAATTTCGAAATATAAAAGACATTATTACCAAAATCTACCCTAATTATGCCCTTTATATGACATACTTTTGCCAGAGAGAGACAACATTATATGTTTCATTTTATATATTCTAATAGCGAACAGGCATAGGAAGAAAAAGAAAGACTATAAGTCAGGCTACTAAGCTACAAGTAGAGTAGGAGTTAGTATATTTATAGATATTTAGATTTTAATATAATAAAGTCCGTATTTTTGGTTTCCATTCATCAAATTGTACAACCCAGGAAATTCGTATCATGTCATGACCAAACTTTCATAAAATAACGCGCCTGATAAATATACATTTTTACTATTGCTTTTAATAATATTACTATACTGAAGAACAACATAAAATAAAAACTGAATGTACTTCGTGATAAAATGTGTTTAATAATCTTTCGTCATAAATGTATTAACTAATATTATCTGTATTAACATAATTTTAATGAGTAATTAATTAGAAATAATGAACAAAACATTTAGTGTTTATAACAATATGGCCGCTCAAACAAAATCAACTTTGAAGTCAATTTGTCTGTATGTTTTAACCTATAGGGCAGATTGCCTATGCCAATGCTGACGTCACAGGAAAATATTAACTTTGTGGTTGAAATTTCCTCCAAATGAAGATATTTTATGGTAATTTATTACCAATTAAATTATTACTAGGTACCTACATATAAAATTCTACTCTTGGATTTGTGATTGAAACTTTAATAATAATTATATATGCGTAATAACAAAAACAAAATAAATATTTTCGAACGGAATTCAATTGAATTTCAATTCACGTGCACTAGTGAATTCATCTGACACGATAACTGTCACAAGAATTCTTATATATGAAGTATTTATCGATATATTATCATTAGACTGATTTACATGATATGCAGTGTCGGCTTAAACTTTTTTACAACTCTTTAATACTGTGTAGGGCTTAGTTTTAACTGCAGATCGCCAAAACACAAAATAATTTCTACGTGCTATTACATGAAGATCTGTCGGAATACATATAACAAGGAGATTGTTCACTAAAAGAACTTTATAAGACACAATTACGTCTAAGTATTATTAACAAGTAAATTTGTACCATAATATAGAACAATATTTCTATTAGGATAATTGAAATTGTCAAATATTCCTTACAAGTTATCAACAAAGTTGAAAATAGGATTATATTGTAATAAAAATAGAAGAAACCAATTGAAGGATTCGTGCGGATAATTTAAGGAAATTAAATAATGATTTATCTGACAAAGGCGTGGAGCCACAGATTTAAATTAATATTAATTAGTAATTAACGCGTATAGTCTTACCATGTGAATCCCAAAAAGGTTTTTTAATTAAAATAACTGTCACACAAGTGACATTATTTAAGTGGATATGAAAGCAGGTAACGATCTCCTATTACTAATTACATTCCCAGCACGACGGGCCGCCGTAAAATTTAGTCAATTATAAATTTTATACGTTTCATTACCCCTTAATTTATTACTACTTAAACATCGGCCCACGCGAAGCTTAAAAATGTAAATCTAATCTCTGAAAATACCGTTGAAATTATGACATATCAATTTCACCACCCATATACGTCCTCTAGAAGTTCGTGTATGTATATGCACGCCTCAAGATATCGAGTGATGGTTTTTCTATATAATTAAAACAATAAATATAACGGATGTAACTGGAGAGATGTATATTGTGGGTATCTAATAACATTTTTCTAAATTTACGGTCTTGGGTCACGCGAAAGAAATACAAGATTAATTGGGAAAGTTTATATTATTGAAAGGCTGTAATGAAAGAGAAAGAATTTGTTGGGTTCTGAAGTACCGGTCCCTCATTATTAACCGGGAATCGTTTTCAAATTTCAAATAGTTCACAGTTCACTTCAGAGAAACAGCATATTGCTAAGACTTACGGCGAAAATTGAGTGTTGATTTTATTCAGGTTAAAAAATCGCGTACATTATGCCTGCATGGACCAGCAGAGACCTGCAAAGCCTATTCATGAAGGTTTCCATGTTGTTTAATGGAGCCACAAGCTGCAACAACCGCCAGTGCAAGTTATGTCGGTGGCTTGCAATTTGTATGCTTGGCCATGCTAGTCCAATGCAAGTTCTGTTTCCACAAAAATCAGGGATTGGTTTCAAACTGTTCGACCAGTTAAGTTGTGAATGTGTCGCTCAATTGTCGGACACACTCGCTTATCAACAACGGTTACGGTTAGCCAAACTGTGGATTGAAATATCCCAAATTGCGCTGCAATTGTTCTAGTGCTTATGTCAGGCTGCTCCTCGATGGCATTTCTTCCTCGTGATTCACAATTTGCCTACGTCTAATGGCTTTCTTATGTTGCCCAGTACCACACGTAAAAAAGATTCACGTCTCGAATGATATCTTTGGGGAAACCTTTTAGAATGAAGATGAACTGCTGCCACTGAATTTTTATGTGATTCCCCGTATGCCAGTGATATATTCATAAGTTCTTCATTTGAGAAATTATGCGCCATACTATAATCGCGTGAAAATTAACTCGAATACAAAGTCTACTTCAAATACCAAATATATCATTATGATTTGTTTACTTCTAAGTTTTTATAAACCTAAAATTTACCTCACCTTCCACGTGTATAAATTTCGTCTACTCCTTCTTATATCTTGCCAAATCATTCATTCGTTTACTTTGTAATATTTCTCCTGCAACTCCGTCCCATGTTTGTCTGGGCCTCATCATTTCTTCAATCTCTCTATTTTTGCCTCCCATACCGGTTTGATTTCCCTTGCATTATTCATTCTTTGTTAGTGACCCGACCAGCTCATCTGCATTTTTTTTAATAAATTCTAATGTTGGTTGCATTTCTAAATTTTTCCGTATAATTGTGTTCCTCAGTTTGTCCGCTTCAGTTACGCCCTTGATTCTTCGTAGATACTACATTTATATGGCTTGTATTTGGCTTTCTTGTTTCTTTGACAATATCCAAAATTTGCATTCGAAAAATTGGTCTATAAATGGATTTAAAAATATTTATCTTTGATTCCCTGGAAATTTATTTTTTATAAATTGCTGATTCATTGCATGGTATAATTAGCGTCTTTTCTATCATGCTGTTAATTTCTACATGTTATCTTCCATTATCTTCTATATTTATTCCTAGGTATTTAAAGACTTTAACCTGTTCAGTTTTCACTCCATCAGTCTGTATATTTATGTTCTTTTGTGCATTTTCTATTCCCATAACTTTTGTCATTATTTTATTCAATGTCATTCCATATTCATCAAGTACTTCGAGGTCTCTAAGTTCTTATGTAAAACGTCCTCCTTTTCTGCTAAAATTGCTACATCACCGGCGAATGTTCTCTCTGAAATACCTATTTCATTTACTTGCACTACATATAATTTTTATACTTTAAGTGAGCATTTCTTTAGTACTTTGTTGATAAAAATTGTGTACAGTACTGGGCTTAAACTTCCTCCTTGTCTTAATCCTTCAGTTGTTGTAAAACTTTCCTACATCCTATTTTGCCTAATGACACAGTTATTTATTATTATTATATAGGTCTTTAAGTATTCTTATTATTTTATTATATACTCCTCTTCTGTACAAAATGTACCATAGTTTTTCTCTTTAGATCTGAATAATGACGCAAATACAAGGTCTTCATCCATTAAATTTTCAAAGGGTGCAAGATTTAATGCCTCAAGATTTTCCAGCTCGGGTGCAGTTCTGCCGATGGATTTTGGGGAATAGAAATAAATTATCAAAGATATTGTGGTTTGATGAAGTAAATTTCAGCCGATGTAAAGTTTTTAACAGCCACAATACCCATTTGTGGGCCGACGAAAACCCAAGAGAGATACGGCGAACTAATTTTCAAAATAGATTTTCCATTAATCTATGGGCGGGAATCATTGGGAATCAGTTGATTGGCCCAATTGAATTACCAAATAATTTGAATTCCCAACGTCAATGATATTTGGACTTTCTACAAAATCGCCTACCTGAATTATTAGAGAATATTCCCTTAGAGACAAGAGTGGGGATGTATTTTCAACATGATGGAGCACCAGCTCATTTTGGACAGGCGGTTAGTATTTGGCTGAATGAAAGGTATCCTGAGAAGTGGATAGGGAGAGGTGATCCGATAGCCTGGCCAGCGCGATCACCGGATTTGAATCAGCTAGATTATCTCTGGGGTCATATGAGTAATCTGGTTTATGCAGCTGAGGTGGATACTCTTGAAGAATTACTTTAAAGAATTATTTTAGCTGGCAATCAAATAGAAGAGAATAATTTTCAAATTCTCCGTGCCTCGCCGGACTAGATATTGTATTGAACAAAATGGAAACTTATTCGAGCATTTGCTCAACTAACAAACAAATTTCTTAAATCCTATAAAAAAGTGTCCGGTAAAAATGTTTTATTATTCTTTGCGTATTCCAATTTTTATTTTATGATGAGATCAATGTTTTCTTTAAATCGATTTTGCTTGAAAACGGCGCATTTTGTCGCGATCGAACAAGAGTACGATTTTTGTGTAGAAAACTATGAAATTTTATAATTTTATCTCAGCAAGAGAAAATACCCAAAAATAAAAAAAGTGGGGTATTTACTTTGGGCCCCCTCAACATGTGACGCCTCTGACCAAATATTTTAAGTTGTAAGAACAGACAATTTTGTAGCGTGCGAAATGTATGCTACCCACCAAATTTTATTTTGAATAGTTCGAAAGATATTCTGGAAAAACCATCTTCAAGATTCCCCATTTGGACGGTTCTAGCCCCCTTATGAAGCATTTTTCGAGTCATATTTATAGGAACTTTTTGACTTATTTTCACATGTATAATATATGGCAGAAATATTGCGCGTTAATTTCGGGACACCCTGTATGCCTTAATAATACAAAAATTTACTAATTTATTTCAGTGCAATGATTTTTAATCAGTTAGGAGGAGGCTTCTTTCTTTTCATGTTCTTTCGGGGTCACGGAAACGTCTGTATAGGGAAAGTCGAAGCGAGCAATGGGCCGCCTTTAGTAATAAATGAAGCATCGGCGTGCTATGCCGCCACCGTACAGAAACATCAAAGTTTCCGATCCGCAGCCGCCATTCAGCTACTCGAAATAAACAGCGATATGGTCCAAACAGCGGCAATCCCGGCAATTTTCTTGCCGTGCCATTAAATGCTGCGTATCTGCCGGAAATCTGAGGGAGGGCCTTTCATGCATCTTTTCAAATCACTGTAACGATCTATTCAGGAATTCCTGCAGCCTCGGCGTTTTACTCCGCTTATTGATGAGTTTCGGCATTAAATATTCACTTGAGGAGTTTCCGTGTTTGTATCGATGCCGGGATCTTCCGGGCCGGTTTGGGTTTTACTTTAATTTGATGCATGTTTTTTTTTTACTTTCTCGTCTTTATAGTCTTTTGCTCCACAATAGGGATTCCTGTTTCGAGTTTGTTCATGCAATTTAATATTCAGGGTAGCCGAAATCGAATGGACCATACTTTAAAGGTATAATAAAAAACAGACAATTTGATATTTTATAACAGCTGCAAAATCGTTTTCGAAATAAATCTTATAAAATTGAATAAGTAATGTTATGTGGTGTATTACTCATTATTTTTTACTTTTTACTACACTTTGTGAAAGCAATTTTTATTGCGGATTTTTTTTTATTGTGATTTGTAAGGCCCATATCTAGTGAATTTTACATGTGCAGTATGTTAAGTGATTATTTACAATATAATAATTAAAAAAAAAGTTTTTTGACATTTTGAGGTTTATGTCGTTAAAACTAGCGTCAAAAGCATTAAAATTATCATAACTTTTAATAATTGTCTCGGTTTTGACTATTTCATATTTTGAAACCGGCTAAATTTGTGATATTTTTATAGTTATGCGTCACAATAATTTTCAACGTTGTGACAAAATGGCTGCCGCTTGTAATTAAGCTGGAAAATCCGACATTAAATGACAAGTAAGCTGATTGAATGATTCTTATAAAACACTGGATATTATGACAGTTTTTTTTGTTTTGATAACATTTCCTTACTATTCATCTAAATCTGCAACTTCTATGATTTTTTCCACTGGCATTTTTTATGAGTATGAAAGCAAAATATAAAACTAGACTTCGCTATGACAAACAAAATAAGGTCCAGTTTTCTGTTTCAAATTTGTTTTATAGAATGGTTTATCAATATAATGTTGGATCAAAATAAACGTTTTTCTGTTGTAATTGTATTTTTGTTTTACAACTGATAATATTATTACATAACAACTATATTACAGTACATAATACAGCTACTTGCTCTCAGAAGTACAATTATTTTTTATAACGCGGTTAGAAATGCGATGGAACAACTTATAAATTTTTATAAAACTTTTTACTTTTTTAAGTTAAAATATTTTATAAGCTTGTCACAGATATATTTATAAAATAGTTTTGCCGTACAAGTTTTTTTATAATTTAGCTGCCGAAATGTTCTTGTGATAAATTTATAAAATACTTCAGTTGCTGACAACAAAATAATGATACTTGCCGCTCTAATAAAACGAATATGTATTTTGGAAGCAGTAATAATACGGCTATAAACCATAATTATTGTATAACCCGAAAATTATAAAACTTTTTTCTTGGTTGGGTATCTCTGCAACTATATATGCTTACATCATTTAACTGCTAAATTATTTTTTGTAAGATTATGCTATTTACGACTTTGAAAAACGTTTATACAAATTGCTATAAAACGCTGAATATTATTACATTTTTTTTAAATAACATTTCCTAACTTTTCATCTAAATATGCAACTTCTTTTGATTTTTTCCACTGGCTTAAACTTGACATTTTCATTCTTATGAGTATGATATGTAAAATTAATATATTTTTTATTACATCCTTTAAATTTTGTGCCTGGCAAACTTCTGGATTTCATTTAATTGGTCGGAGCCTATTTTGCTGTTCCATATGACCAACATGGTCCATAAACTAACTGTACAACTATAACGGTTGGGGCTTTTGTCCACTGAGTAGTTAGTTTCACACAATATTGTTAATACCTGAAAATATATGATATAACTGTTGAGTTTGCAATGATCGTAGATATTTAATCACTGTGGCGTTTGAGGTTTAATATCCTCTTCTGCATCTGCAAATAGTGTTGCAGATATAGGACTAAAAACTAAATTTTCCAAACATAAATATTTTGAAATTTTAAAGGATCTTATGCAATTGTATTGACACGATTGACACCAATGACTTGCACACATCACTTACTGTTCTGATAACTGGCAAGAATATGATACCTATATCGCAGGCATATTTGACAACAAATGTTCTTTTTTGTCAGTTTTTGGAAGAGGTACAATGGAACCTACTTCTCGTGTGTCTTTTTTGACTTTTCCGCTCTACCAGTATTAAAAATTGCAATCATCCATCTATACCATATATGATATATTAGTTTTTCATTTATTGTGTGAGGCATCTTTTTTGTATTAAAAACTTTTGATTGCAATCTTGTTAATCTTCGATATTTGTTTTTGTTTACAGAAAGCAAAGTCTTCAATATAACATTCAGCCCAAAGTAATAAAAGTTTTAATCGTAAAGTACTTTTCCCCTTATAGATACTTTATTATGGCCTTTGTGTATCATTTTATATTGTTTTTTGGGTTTCATAGGCCATAAATTTAATGTTACTCTATTTAAATTTCCTACTATTTTAAAAGGAGTACTATAGTTATATTTATCACACATAATCATTTCATTCAGAGCTTATTTATTACTTAATAATGTTTGCGTAAGAAAACTTTGTAATAACTTTATTCAAATTTAGAATTCATTCTTATCAGGAAACAACTTTCAGTTGACTTGTTGGTTTCGAAAAAGTACGAAATACATCATTCTGTCCATGTATCTACTTTTTCCACCAAAAACTAACTATAAAGTATACAAACAGCTATATTTTGTTTCAATGTAACGGAACTGAGCGATATATGAAAACCATATCTGTTATTTTCTTTAATTTGGAACTCGCAGAGCGCCGTGGCTTTTGTAAGGTCTCACGATTTATTTATGTTTACTGTACAACTGCGATCGTATCAGAAAAGAATAATTTATACGTCTGTGAGGGAGGAAAATAAAACGAAATATGGAATCGAAACTTTCCTTCGTTGAACTATTTTTGGCAATATGTCTTCCTAATGCTTTCCGATAAAACAGTAGCTCGGGGCAAAGGACCACCCCATATATAAGTTATATATTGTCACTTTCCACAGAATTGTATATTTCCTCGAGCAAAATGTGTTGTTTATTTTTTTCTCCTGTTTGTTCGGTGGAAGTGTCACAAATTACCTCAAGATTGATCACCCAAAAGTTTACTCTTTTCCATAGAAATACAGTTCTACCAATACAACGCCGTTAACAAATGCAAGAAAGATTTTCTTAACTTTCTATATCTATAGATTGATATTTACAGCAGCAACCAAAAAAGGACAAATGTTCTAAGTAAGTAATATATATTTTTATTAACTCATCTCCTAATATATTTTCTCTATAAAATTTTTAATCGGAGTTATTTGGTTTGAGGAGTAGTAAACGAAATATTTGCCAGAAGAAAAAAATCTCACAAAGGTTACTGGCATATGAGAAAAATTACTAAAATGAATAAAAAATTCTAAAAATCCTGCAAACTGTAATCTGCCGCAACATTGAATTCATGACCTAGTATTGTTAACCTCAAACTTACATCAAAATAGTTGTGTATGGTTCATACTTTTTATTGTGACTAGTGCGTTACGTCTTTTTATACTTAGTGCTTGTTTGATGTTTGTAAGCGTGCTTAACCAAAAATGGTGCATTTAGGAATCGTGAACTACATAATTAAACGTTGAAGTTGAGCAAATCTGATTACGAAACTTTCCGATGAATATTTTCCGCAAGTAACTGCAGTCATTTTGAACAATTATTATAACCATTTCAACCTTTATTTTGTGTTTTGAGAAGAGGTATAAGAAACTATTCCCGATAAATGTAGTAAGGAGTATATTACTTATGATTATTACGCAGAAAAACTTGACGTGTGATGTTATCATATGTTCTAAACCTGTTTCAGAAAATCTTATCAGTCATTATTATGCACATAGACACCGAGATTTTTTTTCACAATTTTTACACAGGTAAAAATAGCGGCAAATCGACTCAATTTTGTTTCAAATGATTTCTAAAACACTCCAAGTCATATCATTTGGAATAGGCTGCAATACATCGCGATATGATATATTTTACCCTCTTCTAATGTCAGGAGAAATCACAATTTATGCTTCATTGATGAATCACTGGGGTCAAATTTTCATGATCTACTTATTGCGAAAATATATCTATGTATTTTTAACTCAACTGAAACGAAGTAAAAACAAAATTTTTATATAGTTTCAAAGTATCTTTAAATATGATTTTTTATTTAATCGTCTATTATATCCACATGTTATGTGTCATAGATTCTGTTGACCATGAAATTCCAGCTGAAGATTAAGAAGAAGAAAAACTAAAATGGGCACCAAAACTCGATGTGCAAACATACTTTTTAAATTACTGAGAGGGAGATTTTAGCATTTCCTGCAAATATTTTCGAACGTACCTATGAATTATAAAAAATATAGAATAGAAAAATGGTCCTCACTAAATTCTGCATTAAAAATGTCTGTACAACTTTTTTAATTGCGACAATACTTTGCAAGCTATAGCAGTACAAGGGAATACTTAGATCATTTGAAATCAGTAAGTTTAGAAACATCGGACAAAGCTTATTGTGGAAAAATTTATATAAATGGAGAATTCTTTATTTTTTGAAATTATTAAAAAACCTAAAAACTTCAATGGCAATTATTCGAAAATTTCGATTACATACAGTGATTCAGAACTTATCTTAACAAAAAAAAAATTTTGAATGTACTTATAAATATAATTTTGTAAAAATAATAAAAAGTAAAATAATTTGAAAATACACTTTCGCACGGCACTGGAAACAGGTCCACTGTAAAACCTGATAAAGCGTATAATCAGTTACAAACTAATAAATATCCCTACAAACATAGGTGATACCGGTCCTCCTCCTCATCCAATCCGTTGGTATTAATGCTAGAGCCTCCCGTATGATACGCCACACTGCTGCAGTATGCCGTGGATGTACTGGACGTCCAGCTTTTCCACGATTCGGCTGCAAATTTCCCGTGTCACGCCAGCGTTTGCACTACACTTGCATATACTGTACATCGTTGTAAAAGTAGTTGCATTTGGAACATATTTACTGGGAAATCTGCTAAAGCATTTTCACTTCACCATAAATTAAAACGATATATATCAACTGCAAGTTGTTATATACCCCTGTTATAGGCCCTTTTTGATTTTTGAAAAACTCATGTAAATACTTGCATCACAAAAAAGTTACGATAAGTAATCGGATATTTGAAATAGCCTGACTAGAGACTACAGTGGCCTGACGATGTAAAGGTTGAAACTACTAGAATTTCAATAAATTTTTCTCGGAAACTATAAGGATGTTATATAAATTTTTTTTACGATATGACTCCATTGTTCATGACGCATCTATTCCCAAATTCTTTTAGATAAGTTCTGAATCACCCTGTATAATATACCTAGCTGTTTTATCTGACACATCAAAAAAAAGATTTATGAAAACGTTGCCAGATTTAATTTTAGGGAGTCATTTATTTCCCGAAGTAGATTAGGGAATGCTCTAATCCACGTGCCAAGGTGGTCTCACCTTAATCATCCCTTACATCTTCATTTTTCCACTAGATAAATTAAACCAACGCCTAACCATCAGTACGAGATGACAGAGCATCTGTTAATCATATCCTTTGCCAGGACCTGTCTAATAACTATAAATTAGTAAGCAAATAGACTTAAGATTACTGAGGCGTCCAGCGGTCTCAGAGGAGCTACTCGGATTTAAATTACTAGCATTTCCGGGTACCGTCATCCTGGCGAGGCTATTAGTTAACCTCTGCAGACGCCAACCCTTTGCCTATCCCCGCGTTTAACCCAAATTCGGCTTCTGATTCATTTATTTGCAGAGTGCAATCCTATGCGGTCAACCGGAAATAATATAGCTCGGGGCCCGCTTTCTAACTGAAACCTAAACAGATTGAGCCGCCCGCTCTTTCAGTCACCACGCTGAAAAATTCGCCCGAAATTCAATTGGGATATTTATGTGTAAATACCGTGCAGGAAATTTCAAGGCCTCCGGCTCTTTTCACGTTTTCTCTTAGGAATTTTATTCTGGTGCCAGATTAAATTTTATAGTGCATTGAGGGATGGGGCTCTTATCGGTGACGGTAATTTATGAAATTGCCTTTTAAATATTGTGGCGGTAACTTGGAGCTGAATCACTAGATTTCAACAAGTGAACACTTTTTACGAATATATGAACATGAACTTATTTAAATAAAAACTAAAAATTAAGTGTTGTAATACGTTGTATTTTTTTTAGCAGAAAAGGTACTTTACCTGAAACCAAAACAGTTTTTACTCGGTGCACTGAGCATTTCAAATAGGATTATTCAAAAATGGTTACGCCTACCGACTTCAGCAAGGTATACCTTTTTGAAATAAAACAGGTAGGAGAATTGACTGTTTTGATAGTCAGATGAATACATTAAAATGCAAAAAAGTTTTGCTATTTAAAATAAACATGGTGTGCCACAAGTGGCGCCCTCTACTAGTGACGTCAAAATTAGAAACAGATTTGAATTTCTCGTCGGCAAAAACCCCCGATTACAAATTTTATGTAAATATTTGGATTTCTAAAGATGTTATTTACAAATACCTATCGAAAATAAAATCTTAACTAACACCTGGTGACTCCGTTAATAATCAGTTTTGGAAAAAATGTTATAGAAAGAGGTAGCATTTATTTTCGGTCTAGAATTGTCCCCTGAATTTTTTGCTCAACATTTCCGGGCACCCTGTATAGTAAGGTAATTTTGACGTGTTCGCTTTCTAAAACAAACCAACTTTTTATAGCATTAAGTTTAATTGAACAAAAATTTGCAATAGTTTTATGTATATTTAAAATTTCTATACTTAGCTGTATGTATTACTTACAAGATATTTAAGGCACAGTCACTTTTGTAAGGATAATATTTATTTAAATTTTCATAATATGTATAGTCTCTTTCAGGTATATTACTTTCTAATTTTGAGTACATAGTATTTAATTATTATTTAATATTGTTACGTTTATATATTCATTGCTGAACGATACCAAATTGGATTGAAAAATATGCATTATCCTGTATCACAAAGCAGTTTACTAATTTTGAATTTCTTTAGAATTTTGTCATGCTTCTGCATATATAGATTCAACTGATTTGATAATGGACTAGATAATATCAATAAGTTTCGGAAAATTTATACATACAGAGTGATTTACTACTTATCTATAAAAAATTGAGAATAGATGCGTCATGAAAAATTAAGTCAATATCGAAAACATTTTTTTTGTAAAATCCTTATAAAACCACAAATTAATTTTATTAATTAATAATAACAATAGCGGCAAAGCAGTTGAATTTGCTGGCAAGGTCAGGTTTTACTTTGGACCACTTTCTAATGCCCTGCAGAAATGTATTTTGAAATCATTTTGAACTACCTTTTTGATTTTTTTACAAAATTATATCTGTAACAGTTCCCTGTACATAAAATTTTTTGGATAAATTCTTAATCACCCTGTATAGTATTTTTGGATATATTCTTTAGTAATTTTGAACACAGTATTCAGTTATTATTTATATATTGGCACTTTTATATATTCATTACTAGACGATATTAAACTGGAATGGAAAATATGCATCATCCTGTATTACGAAGGAATTTTCTGCAAATATGAATTAACTCATTTAATACTGGATTTAACTGAAAGAACATAGGTATTAGATTTTTTTAAAGTCACTGCACAATGTTGAAGATACAAATTGCTATGTACCTATACATTTTTATATTTCTTTTGGCATTTACGTTCGGCTTTAAGAGAACCGGCTAAAATAAACGTTGTCTGATCCATTTTCAATTAAGTGTTTATTTTTTCTGCGTTACCTTGTTAAAAAAAAACAGTGGAAACCCTCGAATCGTCACTCGGCGAAATTTCTGGAAACTTTTAATTAACAATCAGTCACTAAAATGATAAGCCAAACGACCCGTGTAGAAGGTACGAAAAGTGCCCGGTTTAATTAAAATTTGAACTTTAAAAACGCGCCGATCGAAAACGCAGCTTTAAATAATTAATTTCACTTAACTCTCTCCCAGAAAAAACTTATCCTCCGCTGACAAAATATCCGCACATAAAAAATATATTAAGAAACGAGAGTTAACCGTCTTGCTTCTGGATTAATTAAAAGAGTAATCAAGCAGTGACTTCCTCAATGTAATGACCGCGCTGATTAATTAAGACACCAGCCGTTTTTCAGCGTCGGGTCCGCGGACCAAAGGCCCTTTGAAACCCTTGGCCCTATTTGTTCGGTCGAGGACGCTACGATGTAATGGATTTTGCTTGTACTTGCACAGCGTTTACCGCATATTTGCTTTATTAGGTCAGAGTTGTAGCGTACATGCCTGAGGTCTTGTTTGCAGCTCAAATCGCGATATTCGTTTCCCGCATTTGCTAGAATGGCCACCAAATTAGTTAATTGGCATAATAAACCGCATGTAATATGGAATATGTGGAATAACATCACAGGAGACTAAATTTCTTATGTATGGAGTGGGGGAAAGTATCGACTGAAATAAATATTGGGTAATCATGTCGGATACTAAATTATTTTCTTATAAATTCAATATATATATATATATATCCAACTGATTTATATTGTAGCTAGAAATAATTAATTAATTAACAGAATTTATGATTATCGCATCAATCATCAATCAATTTAAATAATTATTGTTATTATTGTCTTTTTCTGTTCATTGCTGAAAATCTGCTATAATAATATATCTAGCCCTCATTCTAATCACGGGAATTAGCCCAGAAGTCGAAGACTAGTGCGGGATAGGGGGCGGCATTGCGCCCAGAAACGACTTACGTTGATAGGCCCTAACCACCATTCAATGCAGGAATGAGGAAAACTTGGAACACCTCATTAATTAGGGGGGTAGTCAAACGTGGACCGGTATCAATTTCTCAGATTGACCCAAGCTAACATTCTTCCATCCTACCATACCCGTAGAGAGGGTGCCAATCGTCTCTACGAATATAGCTGTATACGGTTTACCGGCTGCGGGAACCGACACACAGCGATCTAGACTTAACCGCGCGACCATTGACCGATCAATATAAATAATAAAAATAATTAAATTATCTACGAATTTTTTCAATTGATGTATTGCTGTCATTGACAACTTTAGTAAAATATCGTATATTGTATAATACCTCTATTCGTTTTCTTAGAAAAAATAGATTTTCAGCAATAAGCTGCAAGGTCCATTGTACAATATATTAACGTAGTAGGCGCAAAAATTCCCTTGCAAATTGGATATGTTGAGAGTAAATAGGCAAGCAATAGAATTTGCACTGGTGTAAAATGCTGCAGAGAGCATTTTTCAACATGCAATATTTTCAAAGTGGAAGTTATACAGATTCTTGCAAGCGAAGTGGCAAAATTTTATAAATACCTCAAGCAAAATCTTGTGCTTATCCAACAGCATTTCCGTAATTGTCACGAGCTGATCTATATGGTAAACAAAGGGATATTTTAGAAATGTTCTCTGTACTGCCTCAATCGATCTAACATAAATATCATAGAAAAAGCTGCAAACAAACGAGCAGTATTCGAGCTTGAATCTAACATATGCAAAAAAACAAGGTATTTAAAACAGTGAATGTCATGGAAATCCCGACCTTGTCTGATTATAAATCCAAGCGTTTTAATAGAAGCATATACCTAGTATGTGCTCGATGTGTGACGTAAAGAAACCCTCGTATCTCCGTTAGTATTAACATTCGCTCTCACATATATGAAAGCAATCTTAATATTTGTTTTAAACTATTACCAGGAGATCTGTGAATTAATACTTTTGAAACATTCTCCATCTTAACTCATTACTGCTCAAATTGTATTTATTTTCTTTGATACAAGGAAAGCGTGCCTTCAGCATTAAGAACATTTGTACAAAGTAACACAAAGTGCCAATTCCGATCAAATAGCGCTTAAACTCGCTTTAGTGAGTGAACTGCAGCAATAAAAGCAAAACTCGACCCGTGTAAGTTTGCAGAAAGAAATGGACCTCTCAATGCAGATATACATAACGACTTCTGGAGCGGGCTTTCTGTACAGTTGCTCCAAATCCGGATGGATATCGGAATTGAATACGAAATTTCGGAAATGTTCATTACGTGACCGAAGGGGTAAGGAGTCAGTTTTATGTACGGCACCGACGCTGAATACGTAATGCTGTTTGGAATATGGTGTATCGAAGGGTTGCTAACGGTTTTTACGCGCTGGAGTCTACCTGCATATGGTATGGAAATTGGTATCCCGTAAATGGCGATTTTATTTTAAATTGCAGATTCTGCAGATCAGGTTCGGAGGGCCCAGGTGCATTTTCAAAATTGAATGTTTAATATTCAATTAGAGGTAATGATACTATGGTTGGTGCACTGTTTATTCCAATTTCCACACATCTGCCGTGTTTTTAGCGCGATAGAAACAGCCATTAGCTATAATTTCTGCTTAAACTGGAAATTGTGTACCTATATTTGTTTATTAGCAAAGGCGACACTGAGGCCGGAAATTCTAAGCTTAGAAACTAAATAATCTTAATAATCAAATTATGGTTGCTCAAGGAAAATACGGGTAAAAACATTTTTCACTAGATATCTACAAGATTTTAGAAAAGCCTTTATTTGGTCATTTAAGCATTAAAATGAAACATATGTAAATTTTGTTTCAAAATTATCATCCAATATAAGAAAATACCTACACAAAAAGAAATCGATAGGGGATGTGTGAAAAATATTGCTCGAAAATTGCGTTAATTTTTTTTCTTATTGATGGCATCAGCATTAATTTTATATTAGCAAAAGCAACAAGTCTTAAAATTTTGTAGATGTGAGACTTTTTAACAACTTTTATAGCCTTAAGATTTGTTAATTTAGATAAGAAAGGTTAACTAATGTTTAAGCTTTCAATACAAATAATAATTATTGTTATAGCAACTATCATTTGTATTTATCAGGCTGCTTTCATTGAAATATAGACTTATATTTGTTTAAATGCTTGAAAAATCTAAACAAAAACGAATCCGATCTATATTCACTCCTAGAAAACATGTTTGACATTAACCTAGTTATTACCATCCGCCAAACTTAGTCGAAAAGCTTGTAGAACACCCTGTATTATTGGAAAGTAGTAAACCTCAATAATAATTTTCATTGTGCATATGTTCTTGTATAAATTATATGAACTGATTGTAGCAATAATTGACAGAATTCATTGATAGATAATATTTTGTAACAGCAGTAATAACCAGTTTAGACGACAATGTTTTATGACCTCTCAGGTCCAGCATGAAGTAACTAATGGGCCACTAGATGTAGCTTTACTACATTTTGCAAGCTATCAACTTTTACGCTGAAGTAAATTGGGCTATATTTTTATATTTTAGCCTTAGGAATTTGTTAATGTTTTTAGAGACATTCTGTATATATATTGACACATTTAAATGCCTCCTGGATGTGTGCATTTAGCCATTTTGCTTCTTAAGACAGCTTATCTTATAAAATTACTTTTTTCCAGCTGTGTCTTTAAGGGCGCGAAAATTACTAATGATATAAATGAAAATCTGTCAGATTCCCAGCAGATATCACGTCCCCAGCTTCAATAAATCAATTACGGGGGAAAACATAATATTTTCTTGTATAACTATGTCATCGGAGCAGAGCCGGAGCTGTCATTCTACGGCCTCCCCCGATAACGAATCTCTTCCCCTAATCTGGGGAAAAGCCACCGCACTTTGCACGCGATCCCTTACGGTGGATGCTGTGACAGTGCACAGAAGCATTTCCGCCGGAATTCCCATCATTCCCGTCAATCCCGCTAATTGCCGCCCCCATAAAACCACCCCCTACCCCGCCGGCTGGCAGCCTTGCGTTTCACCGCCATGTGTTTCGCCTCAAATTTCTAATTTTTGATGTGCACCGAATTCCTGCAATTTTCTAGCCGTCGGTATGGCCATGACCGCGCAGGACGCATTTATCTGATAAATATATAATAAACGTTTCAGATGATACTATCAAGTTGGTGTATCAACTACTGCTACAACAGTTGTCAAAAAAAAAAATCAAAATATACACTAAAAAACATATTACAGTAAAAATAGATTAGGAAGTTATTTACACTTTATTTTGTTTTATTGGCTGCAGTTTAAATCTATAGGATTATTACAAATTTAATCCCGTTACTGGTGTAAAATTATTGGCTTATTGATATTGGCTTATATAAATATAAAAAGTCATACAAATTCCCAAAAACCAATTTGGAATTTACTTAAAAATGGTAAAATGAGCTGCTCAAATAATTTAAGTAACTTGACGTCAGAACAATTTATCAAATACTTTACAAATGTATAATACCTACTTGTACAAACAGAAAATCCATAAATATTTACAAATTACGGCAAAATGGTTGACATTGAAAAGTTAAATAATAAAAAAAGGAATCCAAACAGATCATACCCGCATACCGAATAACAAACAAAATAGTACGGTGACGATCATAACCATTCTTGAATTAATTGAAGGATAGATCTGCATATAAGCGCTTAGAATTGAATTATACTGATGCAATATTAATAACTGGTATTCCATAGTTAAAATTACCCAAAACACACAAACTATAACCGGCTTGAAGTATACACCATAACCACACAAAATTTAATGGTACATTTTGCCGTAACGTATTCGGCACAAGTGAACAAGTTCAATTATCGCATCAACAGAATTAGTTGTGGTACCGATCTGTACCGCTGGGATAATAATTGGCTTCAGTTATGACAATAGTTTATATTTCAGTAATCATATTTACCAACTACAGTTATCTGCAAAATAATTACAAGTAAACTAAAGACTTGCCGAAATTGAATTTTGAAATTCAATGAAATACTTTCCTACTACTACTTTTTTACTTATCAGTGATATACATCTGTAGAAATGTTATTTTACCTGTGGGTAATATTTAAGACTCCTACACCAGATAAACAAATATTTACAGTAACTATAATTTTTGTTAACAACTTAGTTTACTTGGAGGGTTTTTCTCAGTGCACTTACTAATTACTAGGCCACAAGATTTTTTAAATATATAAATGGCCAACAATTTTTCATTTTATAAGTTTTGTATATGAAGTATCTACATCTGTCTTTAAGTTTTTGCCGCCCTTTCAAAAAACGACTACGCCAATGCTTGTGGCAGATTTCAGGGCAAATTTATTGGCGGTACATGGGTCATTATTTCCGGATTATTCGGCATTCATTAAAACTAATTGCTTGTTATTAGGATTACTGGCGTGCCATAAGTTGCAATTAAATACAATCGTTTTCTGAATTTAGCGTTTCCTGTTTTACGAATTTTTGAAGAATTTGCACAACTGATAGTTTTAATAAACTTTACAGTCGCAAAAATACTAACGTTACTTCTATTAGTAGTACAAAACACCTGGCACCAATGAAACTATACAAAGGCACTTAAAAATGGAAGCGTTATGCTCATGTGTGGGAGGGGTATGAAGTATTATTATTATTCTAACACGTCAGAATAAGACGCGTTAATAAGCCCTCAGTTTATCTTCAAAATTTCTTAACAATTTATCGCTCACACTGAGAAATTTTTTTCATGATCGCAGCAAGTGTTACGATGTCAGAAAAATTGGAAAAACGCTAGCCAAGTAATTTGCTACTACAGTAGAACTCACTTTACTGCTAGTTTACTTTTTATAGCAACATTATTTTATATTAACAACCTCATTACAATTATTATACTCTGTAATTTTGCTGCCGCAGGAAAAAACTCTCTTGTTGTTATACATGCTGTGAAAAGAACTTGAGAAAGTGTGTTCAGTTATAAATAATTTAATCCAATAAGTTATTTTCTATTACCAGTAAATAACGAAATTATCAAATTGCCTAAATATTCAAATTTTCTGAAGCAAATTATACATTAAGTACATATTCAGTTTAGGTATTATTATCTCCAGAAATATTCCAAGGCAATTAATAAATTTTAAATATTACCTGCATACGTTTACATTAGACAAATATGTAAGTACTACATCTTTCGGAGTACTTTAATGAATACAAACAAGAGTTTTAATTGACAGGGGACGATGATATTGAAATAAAACGTCGTCAGTTGGTCCCCCGAACTTAAATCGACTTCAAATTAGTTGTTCACAAAGCAAATTTGCACAATAACGATTTACATGATCCAATTTGAGCGCGACTCGGAATTTCAAACTCAATTTGTACACCTCTTAAGATATCCCCATTAAATTATATAATTGCCAAATAGAGTTAGCGCAGTATTCTTTTCAAATAAGCGGAGAAAAGCAAGATAGAGGGAACAATTTGTACGCTCCTCTTGACTTTCATATAAGAAATGAATCTTTGTACGTAACTTTTTTCTCGTTTTTTTTCTTTCGTTCTATTATAAGTAGAGTTAAATATACTGAAATTTATTTGTAAGAATTTATATTAAGAATTCATGAATTTGAATGAAACTGTAACCATATATCTTAAATTTTTCTTTACCTTCCCTTAAGCCTAATAGACCTATAGGAGAATTTAATAAAAGTATCAATAATCGGCTATATATGATGTATCTTTCAAGACTTAATACAGTTGCAGCAAGAATTCAGACGACTTACATTACGGTTACGTTACTTAATTGTTTTTATTGTCAACATAATTTTCGATAGTTTGTTACGTTAAAAATAATATATTTCTTGTAATTTAGTGTAATATATAGTTTTGTTAGTTGTGCTGTTAGTGCAGTATAGTATATTATTTTCAGTTGCAGTTTTTTAAACATTTTGTTGAAAATATAATGAATTATTCATTTATTCATATGACGTAAGTTGTCTGAATTCTTGCCGCAACTATAGGTACTAATTTATTACAGTATTCTCCAATTTATGTGTGGGAGAATTATAACAATCTGCTGTATAATATTGACATTATTTTCTTATATCAGATCTATAACAAACGTGTTTCAACTGCCTTTTACATTTTATTTAAATGTTGGTTTACTTATTTTATTTTACATTGATAGTTTTATAATTTTAACTACTAATTTTAACCATGAAAACTTTCACCCACTGCGTACATAAATAAATAGATAAATAAATAAATATGCAGTACTGTCACAGTATATACAGACTGTTGGTCAATTGCCATAATTTGAACAGACGATATTATACATCAAAATAAACAAGAAAGTCCTTTAGATGTAGGCAAAGTGCTGCCGATGGCGCCATCTGCAAGGTACACCGAAACTGTGATGAGATCTCGATTTTTCATCCTAAAACAATCCCTAAGTACCAAGTTTCGTGCAAATGATGCATTAACATAAATCTTTACAAAAAATAATAATTTTGACACCCTGTATTTGAGAAACTATACTCGCGTCAGGAATTCAAACGTCTTACGTCACGGCTGACGTTACACATTTATTTTTATTGTCAACGTCATTTTCGATTAAGTTTTCTTTAATTGGCGGTCTTGCTTAGTTATTCAAGTGGTTTTTTCTTAGTGGGATAAAGACCAAAAATAGAAGGGCTTTACATTTATTTCATTGCCAACGTTTCGGTGTTGATTTTTACACCATCTTCAGGGCTCTACAATATAAAAGTACAAAAATGTTTTTTAAAAATAAATTAATGAAACAGTTAAAATATAAAATAAAAGTTTTGGCAGCAAAATGTTTAATGCCACTTGGTGGATGCAGGTTTTGTTTTTATAATTTTTCTTTGTCTTTTAATCTGGTTTTTTTTATTATTGTAATTGTGACAGGATCGGGACTAAATATTTTATATGTATTTGTTTTGAAATGTTTAATTTTTTAAAAATTGATTTGTGTTTATTGACAAAACTTTTATTTTATATTTTAACTGTTTAATTAATTTATTTTATAAAAACATTTTTGTACTTTTATATTGTAGAGCCCTGAAGGTGGTGTAAAAATCAACACCGAAACGTTGGCAATGAAATAATGTAAAGTCCTTCTATTTTTGGTCTTTATCCCACTAAGAAAAAGTCATTTTCGATATTTGGTCGCGTTGAAAATAATGATTTCTTGCAATTCAGTGCAGTATATAATGCAAACTTTTAGTGTAGTATATAGTTTTATTACTATCAGTTGCAGTTTCTTAAATATTTTGATAAAATTATAATGAATTATTCATTTGTTCGTATGACGTAAGTCGTCTGAATTCTTGTCGCGAGTATATCGACTTTTGAACTAAGGTACATTACTACAAGGTTAAATACACATGTTTTAGCCTCAGGAATTTGTGCTAGTATTTTGTACAGAGTTTTTGGAAACCCTGTATAATTTTAAAAATTAGCTTTATTTTAGGGAAATAATTACAGAATTATAACAATTTTATTTTCTTTTTGGTTTTTTTGCTTAATTAATTCCGCTTCAATAACTCTTCGTGTTTAATTTAACCTAAGGTCGCGAAAAACTTTTTTGTGACTTAAACCCTATCCGGAAAACAAATCCAACTGCGTTTCACCTCCCGAGCCCATTCCGTTAAATTTATTTGAGCTACATATACCGCACAGATCCCGGCTTTACGAAATTGGTGAACTTTTCCACGCGACACCAAACCGCCGCGTTTCCTACTTCGCACGTAGGAAAAAGGGGAATAACTCCTAGTGCCGATGTAATTCACGTCTTCGAAACCACACAATCTCAATCTTTGCACATAAATCGCTGGAATCACTTAAACAGCTGCTCCATAATAAGCCGCAACGGGGTACCCTCCGTTCCATAGATCAATCCGTCCAATCGATCTTATTGTCTAGCGGAGAGAATGTAAATTTTGCAAAAAGTGCCCGGCCGCGTTATAATTTATCACTTAGAGATGATATCTTGAGGATACATGAACATTCTTGGGTTGTTGGACGGTACAACACTGGGCGCAAGTAGGAATATAATTGATAGTCTTCGCGTAAAAATTAGTACAAGTTACTTACGTGTTCCAAGAATTTTACGATTATATTCTGCTTCAGCTACGTAGCAGAAAGTAATTTACTTAAGTATAAATTTGCAAGTATCTACATAAAAAGTGTAACAAAAAATCGTTTTCAGACTTAAAGTGAGTATTCTACAGCACAAAATGAGCATAAGTTTATATAATATAATCTTTCGCGGATAGACCTTGAAGGTGTAGTTTTAATGACAGCTGACACATACAGTGTCACATTTGTTTCCTAGGCATTAGAATCACTGCCGCTAAATTAAAAATTATAATTTGTTCTTTAACAAGAGTCATTTTACACTATAAAAAAATAATTACACATTTTAATCGATTTCCGCACGGGATTTTGTATATTTTTACACATTTCTCTGTATACATGTAGTAGTGTGTTAAAAATGTAACCCAATCCATCGTGTTGATAGGTATTGATATGAAAGCTCTTTTGTGCTTTTTTAATTTATTGAATATATTCCTATTTGCTTTCGAAATAATTTTTAATTATTGTAATTTTTGTGATACCTTTATTTTGACTTATTCTAAAAAGTTTCCCAGTTGTCAAGAATGCATGGAATATAGCCTGGAATGTTCTAGAAACCGTCAAAATAAACGTATTACAAAAATTATAATTTCAAAAGCAAACAGGAACAAAATTAACAACAACAGCATCTAACAAAATTAGTAGTAGTACATCTTCTAATAAGGGACAAAACGAATAACGTTCTAGTAAATCATAAACAACGAAACATTAAATAAAGATAGTACTACATTATAGTTTACAAAAATTAACTGGTAGTAGTCTGAACATATCATTTTCTTTCTCCAAAGTTACAATAAAATGAAAATAACAGAGTAATCAAAGTGAACTCCTAATATTTTTAAGAGTTATAGTCCTAATTAGTTTTAGCTTTACCACAATTATCAGCAGTACTTGTTATAGTTAGGTAAGTTCTTACCATTTCCTTGATCACACCTCCATTTAAACAAAGCGAACTAGAGTTAACGGAACACAACAACGCTACACGACCAACATGGCGTAGTGACGTGTGTTGGCATATGGGACGATACACTGCAGTTGCGTAGTTGACCTCAACCAATCAGGAGAATGGATATATAACACAAAGTTGTGTTGTTAGATTTATACAAAATAGTGCACTTTTAACACATCACTGGTAAATATTACACACTTTAAGTACATTTTATTATAATGTTAGTAATTTGTACACATTTTGTGTAAAATGTATGAAAAAGCCATAGTGTATCTATTACCACAAAAATTGTACATATCCTAAATTACACACTTCACTTACGGAGCACCTTTCTTACATTGTATTTATTGTAAATATTTATAATGAAATTAGACCAGCCTGGGGATATCGCTTGAAATATTTGCTTTGTCTATGTAGGTTGAAGTGGTTTCACTAGTAGATGGTTTATGAACTGAATCCTCCAAAGTGGTTGAATTATTTAAAAAATCGCTTCTAGCACTTCATGTACTAGCAGTAGGGAACATGTGTTGAACAACTTATTTATGAGTTATGGACTCCTCCATGTAACATTCAGCTACCGTTGAAGATTTCCATCCACTATGCGTTTAAAGTTGTGATATCAACTCAGATATTAATAGTGTAGTTGAAGTTATACGGAAACAATGTTCCGTATATGCCCTAGCATCCTTCAATTTGAGAAACGCAGCAACTTGTTTTGACATTTTGCCAAATGTATGATTTGCTCTTAATTGGTAACATGCTTTACCATTTTAATATTTAAAAAAATATGTTACAATCTATTTGTGTAGATCTTGCGGTATTGTATTTCCCATATATTATGTCTAAATATTCGTTTACAAGAAAGGATCTTTCTTTCCTTGTTTTTTTAGTTGGTAAAATGATCAGCAATCTATTTCCCATAGCTTCTATATCTTCAAATTTTTATTTGACGTAATTCATCACATCAACACGCCCCAGATATGGCAAAAATCATTGCCAACTAAAATAATAATAGTGTTCTTCGTTTACAAAAATATTTTGTTGTTTATAATTACCTTTGTACCTAAATACGTATAATCAAGAGCCCCCATTAGAAATCTTTTAATTTGTTCGTTATATAAAACACGTGATTTTTTATCACAATATAAAAGAATGCTTTTAATATTAGATATTTTCCAATATCGATGTTGTTGTAGACATTCAAAATAGCCTGAGCATGGCATATATTGACCATAATGAAGAAGATTCCATACTTTTGCTAACCCAACTTGTAATAATTTAAAAATGGAAATAGTACAAGTAAAAGAAATAATTGGATTTTTAATAGTATATTAATCAAGTTTAGAAAAGCAAAGTTATACTTAATAAAAAAAAACAAATTCTGGTAATGAATTACACTCTATTTGCTTTGCTGATTACATTTACATACAATATGACCGTGAACTTAAGTTATTTAGTTAAAAAGCTCGTCTCATGGCCACACGCGACCTGATGAAATTATTATTTGGTCTGGGCACAGCTTAAAGTGCCATGCTTGCATTTGTAAAATTTTCCAATAGCGATGTGGAACTAAAATCCGAAGTAAACCTGAAAAATAAAATTAAAATTATGCTATCAACATCGAAATTAGTGTCTTACTGCTTGGCAATAACGAGTTCTTTTTTTCCAGCGAACATCCAGAATACCCAGAACGACATACTACTGTACATCGGAGTCACGATTGCTATATTTATGGTCTGTTTTTTATCTTTTTTTATCGTGAGGATATACCGGAAGAAAGGCCAGCATCAGAGCTTGTACAATATGGCTTCCAATGGTAAGTAGAAAAATTTTGATTTAATAATATTCAATCATATTACTAACATCTACTTCTTAATTTTATCATTTGAAGTCAAAATGAAGATAACTAACTATTTTAAATTCTACAGGGTGTTTTAGGAGGAGCTGTACATACTTCAGTATGTTATTCTACATTCAATTTTAAACAAAAATCCTATGAACTGAGGTTGGAAACGCTTCGTATAGGATACAGGATGTTAAATTTAAAAAAAAGTATTACATTTGCTTTATAACTCTAGACTACTTTGAGTTAAATTTATGAAATTTTAAATGGGGGATTTCTTGGGACCGGAAATTCTTTATGCACAATTGGCTATATCTTCTCAGTTCATAGGAAAATTTTTGTTTAAAATTAAACGTAAAATAACATACTGAAGTATGTACAGCTCCTCCTGTTTACTTGGCTTACGCTTTCGAAATAATATTTTTTTTTGTACGTACAGTTGTTTGCGATAATAATGACACTCTTTAAATTGATTGCTGACGTATTCGAAATGAAATCTACTATCAAATTTTAACATCAGTTATTTGTCTGTTTACTTACCAATTGAATGAAATTTCTACTCACAACTTCCAGAAGTTCAAAAACTGTTTTGGAGGAGTGTCATTATTATTGCAAATGCGTGTACATATGCAAAAAAGAGTTCATTCCAATTAAGAACATAAAATAGTATGATGCTATTGAAAAAACGAATTTACTGACATTAAAACAAACAATTTATCTCATATCTTTACCAACTTTTCTGCTCTAAAATAGTGTTTGTATATTGTTTGATTGACCCTGACTCCAAAATAAATACAAAGTAATTTTTTAAATATAAATCAGTTGTGAAATATAAATAAAAGTTTCCATGCTTTTCTAAAAGGCACTTTATGACCAAAATGTACATGAAAGGTCCGCTCAGGGCACGAAATATCTCTATAAATAATCAAGGAACTAAGTAAATGATATGATTACCCCGCTACGTATGTAAAACATAAATTTTGGTCGTCCCATATGCCGCGCACGGTTATCAAACTTACCAAATTAAAAAAATACGAAATATATACGACCGGTCAATTAAAGGAATGCTTAGAGTTTTACGAGGACTTTAATGAGCTACCAAATGAAAACCACATGTGTACCGAGTGAAAAAAAACAATAACTGAAAACCAAGCCTTAAAACTGTCGTAGCCTGTCTTTTTTATACATCGATCGTTTGAAATTTTATTCTCAATTACCAGGTTTATGCCCGAGTGGAGACGGGAACGTCATAAAAGTCACTAATTAGCTCAAATGCCAGGTGGATTAGACGAATACGTAGCTGTAATTCAAGCTTAAGTTATTAATAACTAGATTTCGGGTTGTCTATGTTTGTACCAGAGGCAACGTTTATACAGGGCTTTACATAATGCACACCATATATGCATTGAATTGTTAATCGCTTTATAAATGTACTTTTTCGAAAACTGTCATTGAAAGTCGACATTTCCGTTAAATTTTCAGTTGACAAAGTGTATTTTTTGTCACCTAGCTGCAAATAGTTATTTATGCAACAAGTGCAAAAAGTAAGTGTTTATTGCACGCGACGTGAAATTGTTCAACGAGGCCTTCAGGCCGAGTAGGACAACACGTCGAGTGCAATAAGCACTTTTTGTACGAGTTGCATACAATATTTTTTCTATGTTCATGCAAAAACCAAAAAATGTTATTTAGATGACACTAAGTCTAGAAAAATGTGACGTCGATTTGAACGTTTATGTTTGTCATGATGACAAAACGCTGTAGTAGAATGACAGATCAACGCAATAAACATTTTATTGCATTAGTGCAATAAAGAACCACTTTTTACACTAAATATGGTTCAATAAAGTTTTGGTTTTTGCATGAACGTAGAAAAATACTTTTATGTTCTAGAACCCCAAAATCTTTTTCTTTGTAGAAGATAAAACAAATGTCAAAATAATTTGTCAATTTTTCGAAACTTATTTATGATTTTAACTAATACAACATTTCAATACAAAACAGTAACTATTATAAACAGGACGATTACAATTTATTTTGCACTATATGTAAATTGAAATTAGCGATAATGCAGTGAATTAAATTTATACCAGATCCAGTGTTGTCAGTTATCATAGCTTTTAGTTCTGGGTGTTCAATGAAGCTGCTGGTGTAATAGTTTAAGTTTACTGCACGCGTTGTATTATTGGCTATTTATGTAGGCTCTACTGAAGATGGTAACAGTTGATTTGCCATTGAAATTTTATTTTGTATAAAATTTTCTGTACATGTCTCCGCTACTGTACTAGAAGGTCACTCCCCAGGTCGTTTAATGGTGGTAATATCAGCCCATGCGTCAGATAATAGAGTGGCGGAAGAACGTCTGAAACAGTGCCCTGTATAGGTTTCCGGATGAGGCAAATTGCGATAAGTTACTATTTCTTTTGGCACATTCCTTATTTTGTTGACGCCAACCACTTGGTTAACACATTTTTCCCTGACAGATTTCACAAAACTTGTAGTAACTACCGGAGGTAAAGGACAGTATTTGCTATATCTTCATTTGGTCTGGACTTGAAATCACAAACCATCTCGGAGCATTAGTTTTGGAATCGGGAATTCTTATAATAATTGAATCTGATAATTGATTGAATAATCGATCTTCTATACAGTCTATCGTTATTTTCTCTCCACAAACACCAACTATTAAAATTACCTGAAAAGTTGTCCAAAATTAGTTAAATTCATCGATTTATATTAACTTGAATTATACGTTCTAGCTGAAATCTATGCAGATGCTATCAGGTGCTTCTTGTGAAAATCCAAGACAATTACAGACCCCGAGGGTATAAGATCCAACATCTGTGTAAAATACTCTTCGAAAACATCTGCGTTCATGTCTTCGTCATAGTCACCTGTATTTTTAGATTCAAATAAAGTAAACCGCCATCTACAAAACCACTGGCACTATATGTGTCACTATTAATATTCGCCCTTTACCTGAAGATGCCTTGAACCCTGTTGAATGTCCATCCAAAAACGCTTGTCGAAAACGTTTTACATTTTTATCTTGCCATGCTTTTGTTATAGTATATCCCTCGTTGACCCAAGTTTCGTCTAGATAATAAATATTCCTGCCTTCGTCACGGAATTTTCTAATTGATCTTAAGTGGGATCTTCGCCAACAAATAATTTCATCTTTATCGATAAGAACTGACTTCCTGTTCTGCATTTCCCAGCAAAAATTCAACTGTCGTAAGACGGCCCATAATTTGCTTCTACTGATTTTTGGCAAATCGTTGTCCTCTGAAAGATCACTTAAAATTTTGTTTAGCGTTGGTATTTCTTTTTTAAAATAAAATGAGTGTACTTTTCTGCTAATGACATTTTTGAAGAAATCATCTATAACGACTTTTGATCTCCCTGTAGATGATTTTGGGGGATTTACAGTGTTTTGTTCATTTTTTGTTTCCTTTAAAGGTCTGTAGATAGTCGATTTTCCAATTCCTGTCATTTTGGAACACTTTTCCACGATTTCGACAACACTGTTGGTAGGATTTTGGTATTTCAATGCATTAAATACATTTAATATAATAATCTTCTCATTCTGAGACAGCGCACATCTTTTCACACGTTTAGCAGGTACGTAATCTGATAATCTCGACATTTTATGCAAATAATATTATATCCACTAGCACAATAGTCACTAAACACAAGTCGAATTTTACTCTACTGCACTGGCACGTCTTCGTATATTCAGTTCTAAGACTGGATTGATCTGTCACATACACTGGCTCCTGCTCTAAGATGTATCCAGTAACCTGTTAGCATTAGTGTTACCAGACAATTACCTGAAACGAAATATTACCACGCCAATGGCCGGTTCTTATCTCGGGGTTTTATTACTCTCTTTCATTTCGAAACAGACTAGTGTAGGTAAATGTCTATATTTTAATTTTCAATTATTGAACAATATTTCCGTAAACGTTGATTCAAATTTTAACAAATGAAGTTTTAATAAACGGCATTAAACTCTATTTTGTCTAGGACAAATTATGTTATACATACCTTTGTTTACACGTGCGCAGGTTCTGAATGAATCCAACGCTATTTGGCGACCACGGTTGTACAAATTTAGTTCCAGGCAAATTTTTACGGAAAACAGACCTTAACGAAATGTAAGTAACTCTGAGTCGTACGGAATCGATCATGTAAACACTGGATATCGTGTGTGTTTGTTTTCCTTTATTTGATTTTCATCTGTTTTCTTATTTCTTCCCCGGTCGCAAAAAGGTCAATTGACTTATTCGATTTTATACGTGGTGTGACCTACAAAGTAAGCAGGCGCTTCATCGAAAGGGTCTGGAGTGGCCGCTTGCCATCTTTATTCATATTTGATATTTCACCGGGCACTCTAGCAGAGGGCCGAAGAAAAGCTCGGAGAAATTCAATTAAATGATTAGAGGACCAGCACTCGGTTTCAAGAAAGTATTTTTATAGACGTAGATATACAAAATTCTACTTTAAAATATTAGTGTGACAGAGTAAGTGAATGGAAAACTAGGTATATTAAAATTTGCGTCAATTTCGTAAAAGAAAAATTGGAAAATATAAAAAAAAATCTAATATAATATATGTACGCGTCATGTAGCACGTAGCTATATCTAGTGGCCCTTGGCTACTAGATGCCTGAAGTCCCGTTTTTGCAATATCATTATCGCCGATGGCGATAGAGGTCGTGGGTTTTCAATGGCAATTGCAGGATGACCGAAATCGAACCAAATGAGCCGGTTGTCTGTCTTTTCAGACATTGTAATCAGAAAATGAAGAAAAAAATTACAAATATTTACGTTTTTTAACTACCTGACTTTCTTTTTAGAAACCCCATTAGTAATGTTTACAAAGATATGGGTCACTTAATTGTTACAAAATATAATTATATACAAGATAGAAAACATTTAGCGGCTAAAGGATCCGGAAAAGAAGGTGATAAGGAACAACGAGCAACTGCGGACAACGTTGTTTCTAGGTTATTGCCCTTCATCAGCGCAGTGCAGCTTAAACAAACAAGAAGGAAAAAAAAAGGGAGGGCAAATGACACGACTACACAGGAGAATGACCAGCAGCCACCTATCCCTAATTTGCAGCATCGTGCCACACATCCTCTGTTTTGAGGATTAAAGAGTAGCAGTCGCTGCGGAAGAGAGTCCAGCGACTACTGTGTCAGGTCTCAGCCAGAACAATACAAGTACAAAAGGAATTAAGCGGATCGTAAATATACAAGATAGAAAACATTTAGCGGCTAAAGGATCCGGAAAAGAAGGTGATAAGGAACAACGAGCAACTGCGGACAACGTTGTTTCTAGGTTATTGCCCTTCATCAGCGCAGTGCAGCTTAAACAAACAAGAAGGAAAAAAAAGGAGGGCAAATGACACGACTACACAGGAGAATGACCAGCAGCCACCTATCCCTAATTTGCAGCATCGTGCCACACATCCTCTGTTTTGAGGACAAGAGTAGCAGTCGCTGCGGAAGAGAGTCCAGCGACTACTGTGTCAGGGTCTCAGCCAGAACAATACAAGTACAAAAGGAATTAAGCGGATCGTAAATATACAAGATAGAAAACATTTAGCGGCTAAAGGATCCGGAAAAGAAGGTGATGAGGAACAACGAGCAACTGCGGACAACGTTGTTTCTAGGTTATTGCCCTTCATCAGCGCAGTGCAGCTTAAACAAACAAGAAGGAAAAAAAAAGGGAGGGCAAATGACACGACTACACAGGAGAATGACCAGCAGCCACCTATCCCTAATTTGCAGCATCGTGCCACACATCCTCTGTTTTGAGGACAAGAGTAGCAGTCGCTGCGGAAGAGAGTCCAGCGACTACTGTGTCAGGGTCTCAGCCAGAACAATACAAGTACAAAAGGATAATAATTATATAATTTAATAGTCAAGAAAGAGTACCAATAATAATTACAAATCACAGTACACAGTGTACACTGATTTGTAATTTATTATTGCTACTTTTTTCTAATTATTAAATCTTTAATTTATATTTTTTGTTTTGTAACTATTAAGTCACCTATATCTTTGCAAAATTACTTATGGGGTTTTTTTTTATTAATATATGTAAACATAAATTAAACTTAAACGGTGACAATAGTCACAAACAAACCGATATGTGACAGATAGCAGTATGTAAAATTGTTTTCCAACGCCTTCTATTTGATATGATTTAGAAAGCGAGCACTACAAACTAAGATCAAAGACCGAAAGTTATTTTATAGTTTCTCAAAAATTCTGCTAGATTTTTGACATAAAAATATTACGTTATAAGCCAATATGCCTTAATAAAATGTAGATAATAAAAAAGATACGGGGTGTCAAAGTTAGAATTTAAATAATACTTTCTTTATTTTATCTCTTTAAAAATTTGGGAATAGATGTTTTTGGATATGAAAAATCATAATCTGTTATCTATTTCGACGTATTCTCTAGAGGGCGCCACATTTGTTATGTTTGTGACGTAAATGTGAGCGTAATTTTTTTACACTAACGTTATCACGTTTTTTATTAAAAAATCTGAGACTTACACTGTCTTTGAGGAAAAAAGACTTGTAATTAGTCCAAACATTGACCATTTTCAACAATCAACTGCGTAGTTCCTTTTACGTAATCCAGTTTCGTTTAAAATCAATTACTTTATAAAAACGAACATTTCTGAGGCACAATAATTTGTCATATTCAGGTGTGACAGGTGACCCTTATTTGTTGGTAATTAAATTTCAATGAGCGTACCGTACAACGAGAATATTTGGGAAGATTTCAAAATAGATTACAACATAATAATCAAAAATTTTAAAAATCAGTTTAGGAATTTCAAGAAAAAAGACGAAAAATTTGTTCACATTGCGGATTATCCACAACTAATTCAGAACGACTATCTGAAGCTGCAAGAATTAATATGAATGACTTCCATTTTAAAAACGCTGCAAGTTGAAAAATACTAACTAAACCGTAACTTTTTATTTATTTATTTATTTATTTATTTATCAATAAGGAAAACACAATAGGCAAAGTAGCCTAAAGAAGTGTTCCACAAAGTAGGTAACAAAAAAATTAAAGAAATTGGTGTACAATGTTGGAAAGAGAAAAAATAACAACACTACAAAAATGTAACATAAATACACTTATCAAGTAAAAGAGAGAAAAAACTACATTATAATTAGATTACATATAGTAATATTAAATATATCCACATTAGAAAAATTCTTATTAAAAAACACACATTCTATTAGTTGGAGAATTCTGTCCAGATTGAGTTTTACAAAAATTTATTGAAAAAAGGTGACGTACTCTAAATTTGCAGGGAGGTACATAAAAATTAATATTAGATAACAGTAAGGGCGAGTCTACATAGCTATGGAGTATTTTATATAGGTACATCACGTCACTCAATTCACGTCGATTCTGTAAAGAAATGATATTAAATCTCTTCTTAATGATTGCTACAGAATTAATGTTATATGCTCCGATGACTTGTTTTGAACTGATTCAATTCTAGAAATGTAAATATTATACTGTGGGGACCAAATTACAGAAGCAAAACTTAATTTACTTTGCACATTTGCGAAATACAACGTTTTCAATGCCTCAGGTGATTTAAAAGATCTGCTTTTTCTTATAATAAAACCTAATATTTTACACCATTTTGGCGCCTACTATGTTAAAATATTGTACAATTTACTATCCAGCTGATTGTTGAGCTATTTTCTCGAAAATGGCCAGTTTCTAATGACTACGACAAGTATACCTTTTTCTTCAAAAACAATGTACGTTTAAGATTTTTTAATAAAAAACGTGATAGCATTAGGTTGAAAAATGTTAGGCTCGCATTTACTTGTCAAATATGGCAGATATGGCGCGCTCTAGGAAACAAGTCGAAATAGACAACAGATTATGATTCCTCATATTCAAAAACATCTATCCCCAAATTTTTAAAATGATAAAATAAGAAAAATATTTTTTACATTCCAACTTTGACACCCTGTATCTTTTTTGTTATCAACATTGTATTAATCCAAGTTGGCTTAAATCGTAATATTTGTACCCCTGTAAAATACTGAATCATATAACTCGCTGTTCAGTATCGATTTATTTATTTAAGTGAAGTAATAATGTGACAGTTTATATGTTTTCACATGCGGTAAAATGCGAAAATAAACAGAGAAAAAAATAAAACTGTGCCACACATAACGTTCTTTCCAACTGGAAATTGCAAATTTTTCGCGTTGATTATTTAAATTTCAGATTTAAACCACAAATAAATATCCCTTAATGGGCAACATTAAACACATCACACGCCCATTCGATACCGCGCCAAACCTCATGCATATTCCTGAAATAAGTCCTGAAACAGTTTTTTATAATTCAGAATTGAAACGTCGCTGTATAGGATCCTCGGCTCCGGTAAAAATCAGGCACGGCCAACTTTGATGTGCGGTCGCCAGGCTAAAAATACGTCCCGCGTGGGATTTTATTAATATTTATGCAAATGGTCTTTCTCTTATCGCCGTCGAACTTGTTAAACTACTTACGTTCGGTATATTATGTACCAGAAGATTACACGACCAGGACGGGTAATTAAAATATGATGGAGAAATAAATTGCGGAGAATGATGAGCATACTGATCGTCAATTTATTTTGCAAAGTGCAGGGAAGCAGTAGGCAGAATTTCACTCTTTTATCTCGACAACTTATTTTACGATTTCAATCTTAAAAAAATATAAAATATCTGTACCACAGTAAGAACCAGAGTGTCCATCCAAAACTACTTGAGAGTTAATTGATCTTTAAATGTTAGATTTATTCTTAGACAGAAGTGAGCGTGACATTTTTAAAAAAAAATACAATTATAATCTTACATTAGTGCTTCTTCCATATAAATCGACAGTTCGTAAACGTCTCTTTTAAGAAAATAATGAATAATCTACACTGATGCTAGTTTTTCCAAATCTCAAATACACCGTGTCAGAACAGAGCAACAACAAAATTAAATAAAAAGCAAACTACATATGAAACTTTTATTGCGTAGATATTATTGGTTTTCTTAAATAAATACGTAATAAATAACCTGTGAGCTGTATTATAGGAAAATATATGTAACTGACACAAATTTCTTTATTCAATAACTATAAAACGCGTAAAAGTAAAATCTGAAAAATGACAACATAAACAAAGGTTTTCAATTATGACAACAAATTTTACCGTTTACTGTTGTAGTTTTTCACTTTATAAATAAGTTTGGAAATATTTGGAAGAATGATTTCTTTAGTTAGTCTTAATTCTTATTTTTTTCTATTCTTTCTTCAAATATTTGTATTTAGTCATAGTTAACTCTGTATACAATCAGTCATCAAAAAAAAAATGTTTTGTTTATTAACATCTATTAACTAAGATCGCCAGGTTTCTCGTCGTAAAATGATCAAATTTCTGGTGGTTTTTAGTATAGAAATCTCGAAAAATAAAACACGTAGAACAAAAGTAATATCAAAACAGCTATTTTCGGTAGAAGTTACGAAATAATGGTGTTTTAGACGCGACGTTAAATGCTTACACCTATTTTGCAGCATGTATCAAACAAGATTTTTCGTAAAATAGTCAAATAAATATTCAAAATCGTTTCGACATAATCTGCGATTGCAGTTGCTCATATAATCGCTAGACTTGTTTAAACAACTTTAACTAAGTTCCCTATAAGGTTGTTACTATGGAGCTGTTGCTATGGTATGATGTTTACAAGCTATACAAACATTTTTAAAAATTCTGAAATCTGTAAACGTTTGTGAATATTAAACCACAATAATTAAACTCGGTATTAATTCTTCATAAAACTTCAGTATGTGTAACGCAAATTCTAGTGGTACTGAAAATTCTGAAACAGAAAATGATGCGAAAGCTGCCTTATGTATATTGATTCCTCGGATATCGAAGAAATTGTACCTAAGAGCTTTGATATTTGGTGTGCCGAAAAAAAAGGTACGTAATATTTCGGAGAAAGTTATTTTAGCGTACTTGTCCCAGTTATCTTTAAAATGTGCACCCTTTACATTATGGAGTAATTACATGTACAGTTTATTTAAATAAAAATATGGATAGTAGTAAATATACCAACTTTATTGCTTTCCTCAAAAGGAAACCATCCATTATCTGCTTGGCTCAGAAAGTCCAGAATATTTTACAAGAAACAGGTTAAAATGTTTATCAAAGAGGCAGATGATGAAACATACTTATTCCAAAAAGTTCTATTGATAGTTGGTATAATTGGAGCCTGTAGGAGACAAGAATTAACTTAGTTATTTACATACAGAGAACATTGAAGATGCTAAGTCGTTAATTAAAGTGACTATTCCCAATACCAACTAATGTTCCTAGATTATTTGCAATACCAAAGGGAGATATAGATGAAGTCAAGTGTTTGATTTTTTATCACGTACAGAAATTCAAAATGTACTACATAAGCAGTGGGTATAAATGACATAGGTTCAATCCCTAAAAATATGACGAATTTCTTAGATGTTACTGAGTATACTGCTTTAGACGATGTTCTGCAATCTTCCTTGCAGATGCAGGAGCCAACATATCGATACTCAAGACAAAATTTCATACAAAATAAGCAGAGGATAGCACTCAGTGCAGTGAACATAATGATATGTTCACTAATGTTCAATTATCCGATTTGAAAGATTGTGTTATTAATATTTATAATAAATAAATAATTTATAGTCCATTTTATTTTACGTTTACGCACAAGTGCATAAAAACGATTGTTTTAAACACATGTGCCTAAAAGGTAGTCATTTCGATGCTGAAATGACAGTAAATATTAAAAAATACATACTTTCAAAGATTTTTGTACCTAAAAATTTGTTGGTTATACTACTTTCTGTTATATACATATTCGTTCTACTTTAGTGCCTTTGAATATTTGCAGGTGGTATGAGATGATTCCTGTTATTTGCTAAGATCTATACTATTCAGTCCTTGAATGTCTAAAATTAAAATTGTGAATTTGCAATGCATATTAGACATCTGAAAATATCAAACACGCCATTACTTCTGAAAATCATTATTCGGAAAAATAATGCATTTCAAATCAATGTTTTAATCCATCTCTTCCACTCGCCAAATAGACGCTCCCGAATGAAATCCATAACTCAAATCATTCCGTGTTCTGTTGTTGCGCTTCAACTCCTTAACTTTATAAATTTTTCATGTCGATCGCTAAAAGGAAGTCCGACATCGTTCCGTCGCAATAAATAAAGTTCGCAATTAGCGCGAATAAAGCCGTGTCATTAATATCTAGCATGAAACCTTTGTGATAAATGAAGTTTGAATACGATAAGTCATCCTGTTAAATAATTCATCATCGCTGTGGTGGAGATAGACGAATGCCAACATCTCCAAAACGACTGAGAGGGGCTTGAACTGTAATGGAACGCTGAAAATGGGATTTGGAGCGGCGAATACTTTTAAAATGCATATATGTATATATAATATAAAGCATAAAGCCTTGTCTGCTTTAATTCATGCGTATATTTATTTGTTTATTTAAGTACACGGTGAAAATATTATTATAACAATTATAGTATTTATTAGTGCTATTACATAAAACGTTGCAATTAAAAGAGAAAGACACTTCATAGATAAAAGAATAACTATAAAATACAAAAAATATTACATTTTGATTTATAATTTACAATTAGATCTGAAATGTTATGCCTCAAAAACTCATCCAGTATATAAAATGCATGCAACTATTTTTTTAAAATAGTTTTGTAATGAATGTCGCAAAGATTTGTAACATTGGCTGGCAATTTGTTATCAAAAATACAACAATAATTTGTTCCATCTCTAGTTCTGAATCGTAGAAAGTTGTGTCTGATTTGGTTTTTATTTCTGGTTGAGTATTCATGATATAAATTGTTTGACTCAAATTTAATCAGATGTTTTCTAATGAAAACAAGGCATTTAAGAATAAATACACAGGGCAGAGTAAGAATGACGTATCTAATAAACTGCTTTTTGCAATTAACTCTGTACTGAAGACAGGCAATAATTCGTATACACCTTTGTTGTAAACTAAAAATTTTTTTTGCAGAATGACATGAATGACCCCAATTTAGTATTGAGTAAAACATATGATGGAGATGAAAAACTGCGTAGTAGGCTGTTAATAAAGTTATTGTCGAGACAGAATCGGAAAGAATTATAAGAAACATGACTATACATTGTTTCTTAGACAGATCAGAGACATGTGGTTCCCATGTCATTGTTTGTACAATGTAAACACAAATTAACTTGACCTGAGGTGTATAGTTGCTTTTTCATCCACATGGCATAGAGAAAGTAAAACTGTGTTTTGTTATTGTTAAGGAATAATCTATTTCCAAAGAACCACTGTATAATATTGTAATGAGTTATTAAAACGTTATCCCTCAAAATATTACAGTTATTTTCGTTGTTTAAAACGGTCGTGTCATCCGCGAAAAGAACAAAGTTACAATGATTATCACTATTTGGCAAATCGTTTATGTATATAAGGAAGAACACAGGTCCAAGAACGGATTCCTGCGGCACGCCATACTTGATAGCTGTTTTGTCTCACTCTTTGCCATAAGATCATCATACTGAAATCTTTTGTTAAAAAAGACTGCACCAGTCAAGCACTTTTGAATTCTTGAAGTTATAGTAATACAGTTTTTTAGCAGCTTATCATGACTAACACAATCAAATGCCTTTGGCAGGTCATAAAGACTACAATCTGTAATACTACTGTTCCTAAAATTTGACAAAATTGCTTGGGATAAGATGTGAATTGTGGACCTCTTTAGCTTAGATAAATATGTTGTTTGAAATTAATGTTGTATGATTTAGAGACACAGTAATGGCGCAGTTTTGATGCAAGCTTTAGTTTCTATTATATGTATGAATTGTATAACATTTAAATTGGCAGAAGCTGCAAGTGCACACGTAATAAAGTATAACCTTACGCTTTTGCGAATATACGACAAAGTATCCTATATTATCAGAAAAGTTAAGAAGAATAGGTAATAAATTTAATATTCGAACAGTATTTCAGACAACTAATACTTTACGATCATTTTTGTCTAAAACGCGTCCAAAAAATGATATACAAAATTCAAAAAATTGCATCTACAGTATACCTTGTGAATGCAATAAACATTATGTTGGGGAAACATCTCGGCCTATGAACGTTAGAACGTCAATAATACGGAAGTGCGCGATAGTGATGTAATTTTTGTTATTTTTTACTTATCTGCTTTTATCAGTGTGAGATTTTTTGGTTAGGCAAACATAGTTTCAAAAATAACCCTTGACTGTTCCGTTTGGCGCATGGGCTTATTTAATTAATCTTTATTATTTTTTCAGAAGTGTGGCAAAAACCCAATAAAACTAAAGAAAAAATATCCTTATTAATGAACCGTACATGTTTATCTACCACACCTTAACACAACTAAAATGCATTAGCTTACAGGTTAGATGGATGTGCCTCTGCGTTTGTGCAATAGAAATCATATGAAAAGTTTTGTAATATTTCATAATAAATTGATTCACATAGTTCCAATCACATTATTCTTGAAATTTTCAAATTTTATTACGTACGTACGTACGTACCTGCCTTAGTACGTAATGTAAATTAAAAATTACCAGTAAAAATTATGTAAAAAGAGCATAAACATGGAAATTTCCACCCATTTTTATCAGTGTATGAAAGAAAAGCAAGCAGTTTTTATAATTATTCCTCACAATGCGTATAATTACAAGAGATTCCCAGATTTCTTAACAAAAACCCACAGACAATGAACAATCAACCTGCCTCGATTCTCTGCAAAAACCAAAGTTCCACCTGGTCGGGAAATCGATACCCACGAGCGGTGTTTCTATTAATTATTTTAAAGGTGAAGGACCTCAATTTATTTCTAGCGGGCGATATATTAAATTCCCCATTCATAAAGAAAACAATGTAACGAGAACCAAAACAGGGGCGGCTCACTTGAAACAATCCCGAAGTCACAATTAAGACAAGTTCAAGATTAACGATGTTTCTAAACCGTTGATTTTACGAGCCATGCTCTACTGTGTAGCTGCTCACGTGCTGTAGAAACGTCGGTGCTTATTGAAAACAAACCTAACATATGCCCTTATAAATAATATAAATGAGTCTTCGAGATTAAACCGAGTATGCTTTCTCATGCCGTTCAATGAATTGTGGGGATTTCGGAGCGTTTTATTTCGACTTAATATTGAGTTACGGCTCCTTACTTATTTAAATGGGCAATTTAACCACTTAGAATCGGGCCTAATCTTATCTTGATCTCGTTTAACAATTTGTTAGGCGGGAAATAAATTATTATAATTTATGGCGCTGGAATATTAACACAAAATGATCATTAACAAAATTTCTCTTCGACTTTTTATTAATATAGTGTGATAATATTATGTGTTACAATATGAATGATATGTGAACTGGGTCTGACCACATAATTGTCTGTCTTGATTTATTGGTATACATACTATTCTGTTAGCATAATTACAAAACACAAAAGAAGTTGAAATATCTTTTATTTATTTTAAACAGGATGTTACAGAGTGATGTTAAGAAAATCTAGGGGTAGATTCTATGTATACAAATAAGAGAAAAAGTTAATATAAGCATGGATAAAGAAATGCATCGTTTTTGAGGTACACGTTGTTTAAAATGTTTTGCCTTAAATACTGTAATCTTTATTTCTCAAAAACCGATCGAGATATTGAGATGAGAGTTGGTGTACAGGAGTATATAGTGAAGGGCTACTTTTAGGTGTATACATTTCTCTTGTATACTAGCATCAGTGACGTTCGTGCCGTTAAATACTCATTTTTAGCAAGAAAATTGCACTCCCCTAATTTTTGGACAAATTGGTATCGCCAAGACAGGCTAATTCTGTTTAAAAAGTGTCTCTTGGACTTTTTCCTCCTGACGCACCGTTTTCGAAATAAAAATTAATTTATTAATCATTACAATACGGAAACGAAACATCAGAGTTAACTTTCGTGTCAAAATTCAGCAAGAAAAAATAGAACTTACAGTGAAGGACAGTTTACTTCTTTAGAAAAAAAAAGTATATTAAACTTATATTAAATGATGGAAACGGCTACCCCGTACATTGATACATGCTCTAAAGAGGAATGTATACACGTAAAGTAGCCCTTCACAATACACTGTTGTGTACCAAATCCCATCTCAATATCTCGATCTGTCTTCAAGAAATGAGGACTACAATATTTAAGACAGACAATTTTACACAATTTGTATCTCGAAAACGAGGCATTTCTGGACTCATGTCTATATAAACTTTTTTTCTTATTTTTAAACATAGAACCTTCCCATAGATATTCTTAACATAATTCTGTAACACCCTGTATATTTATTATTAGACATTTGGAATTTTGGTATCTACTGTGGGACAGTGTTATGTACTAATATTTATTATTGATTGCGGTTGGTTAGCACCCACAATGTTATACCGTGAGTCGATGTTTGTATGACTGGCTGGTTACAAATTTGTGTCTGCCGTCGTACCCATAATCTAGGTAGTTCCTCGAAGGGTCTCTTACAACAAATGTGTTTCTTAGTTTTCACCATGCAGAACCCTGAGATAAGATTTATGGATACGCCGGTCATGTACCTACTTATATAATATTTACAAAACATGATATCTACATTTCATTACACATAAGAACATACGTTGAAATTTAAAGACAGAACTAACGAAAAGATATGAATAGTGAATTTATATATAGAAAGAAATATTTTAACTTATACAGTGTGTACAGAAATATGTGAGTGCAGAATAATGAGACTAATGAAAATATGAAATGAATATATACAAAAATTAATAAATTAGTTTATAACGTTTTTAATGGAATTTTAGCAGATTTTCATGGAATTTTTACAATTGTTTTGAAATGTGTAAGAAACAATGCAAATGCTAGTTATTTGATATTAATTCAGAAAAAAACTTACATGAATGAAAAATTGTAAATTCAAATAAATGAAATTATAACATGGAAATCTCGACTCGACTTTTATTTAAGTACAAGTCCATAAAAACTATATTCTTGAATTTATGTCAACAAATAGTTTTTTGTTTTAATTGGAATTGTATATAAGCCGCTTCTTCTGATCCTACCACGGCTTTTAGGATGTCAATCCAAGGCCAGCTATGATTTTCTATACCTCCGAAATTCAATATAAACGCTTAGTGACTTTTTTTTCAACAGTTTGAAAGTTGAGCAAAATACTGAATTTTAAGTGTACTGAACCCGATTTAATTTTCAGTTCTCTATAGTATCTTGTGTCCAGAATCAGTATGCTTTCTTTTACCCTAATAACCATGTTCTAATGTGGCTAGAACCTTTGCTTTACTTTCTTTGTGTCTATTTAACAAAAGAATTAAATCACTTAAATTATCATTTAAAGAAAATTCCATAATAAGTTGGGTAACCCTATTTTCATATTATGCATTCTTGTTGTATTGAGTCTGCAAGTATACTTAAGAAGACCAGTCTTTTAGAAGATATATTCAATAACTAGTTACTTAATAAATGTGTCATCAACACATTCATTCTTTTATTTTTCTTCTTAATAGACCACATTAATTTTAGTTCTAAAATTTAGGGCAGGATAAAAGTAACCTGTCTTCATATTTATTCGTATTGTTTTAGCATGAATAATATCATGGCACACATGGCTGGTCTAAGACATTCAGATTTTGCTCAAGTTTGGGGTCGTTTAAATGAATACAGTGTATAGTTAGTCAATTTCAAATAAAATCTGATCAGAAGAAGCCGTTTTTTAATACCATTTAAAAAAATATATATTTGTTGAGTTAAAAAATATTTTTTTACGGATTTGTTTACAAATAAAAGTAGACACACTGTAGGCATGATATATCCTAATCTTATTTATATTTTAACATAACACAAAAGACTAAATAGTTTCTGTATTTATTTTCATTAAATTATTGATGATGCATGATGTCTCTACAAACTTATTTACTCTTTTAGAATACCACCCGGAGTTTTTTCCTGAGCACGATAAGAAGTCTCTCAGCCTCCAACCAGATCTAACTCAAACCGTCCCGCCATGCTACGAGTACCCCTATACAACCCCCGCCACCTCTGTTACGAGATCGGTATCAGAACACCACTACGACGTACCCCACTTGGCTTCAGGCAGTGACATACAGATGTCGCCAGCAACAAGTTCGACGCTGGAGTCATCTAGCGGGAAGAGGAGTCAAATGAGTGGATTCACCAATAACTGTGAGTATCAAAGCGAGGGTAAAGGTTTCTAGGTCTTATTGATTTGCTGAGGGTAGACTTATTCACAGACATGCTACGCGTTATCTGCTGGGAAGAATTAAACGTCCCTCAGTAGTTGAACTGACCTTCAATAGAGCATGCAATTCGACCCTGCTATTTTTTTTAGTGAAAGTGAGAAATCATGGATAGTTTATTTGAACTTGTGCCACATATAATATCGACTTAAAACTCTATTTATTAACTTTATGTAAAACACACATAATTTATAATATTTTACATAATTGATATAAAATTCTATTAATAAATCAAGTTGTTTCTTGGTACACTTTAAATTATTATTAATTTTCGTTTATATTATTATTAATTTTTCTAAAATGTTCTAAAATAAATTTGGTTGCTAAATATTATCTCTCATCAATAAGCAAAACATTTATTAATTTCATGCATTTGGTTTAAATATCTAATTGTTTTCATTATTACTTTGGTTTGTGTTCCCATTTAATTTTGTCGTTAGTACTAATCATAGAATTTGGCGAATGCGCCAGTTCACTATATTAACAAAATTGTAGTTAAAAGAAAACCTATTTATACAGAATCCAATTTCTATTCAGTGATATCGTTATGGTTCGAGTCACTAAACACGATGGTAGTCAGCATTTCTCTATGCGATTACATTAATATATTAAGTATACAAAATATTTTTGATTTTTTTTTAACTTTATGAGATAGAGCCAGCTTCAGTTTTTAGAAACTAAGGGAATATTTTCAGATTTTCCTTCATAATTTTCTTCAAAAGTTGATTTTCAAATAATTAAAAATCATCTAACGGCGACACCCTACCTAGTTTGAACAGCTCAACATGTTTACATAATTTTCTGGCTTTATTGGCAAAAAATATCTCAGTATGCCGTTTGGACCCCTGATATCAGTGATTATGTCTGTATTTTCTGAACTAACTTGATGCTAAAGAAGAACTAACTTAAGTTTTCGATTCATTAGGCTTTGCAGAATGTAGATTATTTTTTAATTTTTTTTTAACAAAATTAATAATAAACCGTCTGGCAGAGCTGTTCTTTCTAACTAAGCTATAGTAGACCTAATTTCAGTTTCGGATGCAAGTAGAGTGTAGCTGATTTTGTTTTAGATTTTGTTAGTATCTTTCCTGAAAAAAAATGATGTTTTCAAAAAATTTAAAGACCGTCCATACCAACGTCGGACCGCTAAATATACTGGTATAGCCCATTTCTAACTAAACTGGTTGGTAAAAAAATGTAACTGTCTCAAAAACTTTAATAGCTAAAAAATCTATATATTAACTACCGTCTAACGACGGTACAATCTATTAAAATAATATTGGCACTCTTTAAAACGAATTTGACAACTTGTTTTGAACTGTTGGCATATGCCCTTTTAATATTAGTTCTTAGTTGTTCCAATTACTAATAAAGGTTTAATGAAATTTCCACTCAAAACTTCCAGTACCTCAAAAACTGTTTTAAGGGAGTGCCATTATTATTGCAAAAGATTCTACGTTGTTCGAAAAGCTGGACACACTAGCTTGATATATATTTTTTTCTGAGTTCATTAATAAAAATATTTCAAAATATCACATACCTTAAGAATTGAAGAAAGTTTGCATACTCTAGAGAATTTTATAGATTTTTAAAAAATAATTTTACTGTTATTAGCACCTTCAACAAAATTAAGAAAATATTTCGTCACTATACTGGGATTTCCGAAGTTATGGTAATAAGACCAACAACAGAAATATACTTCCAGTCCTAGACACTTTAATATAACGTCTAATGGAGTAATGAGGATATATATCTTAGAATGTTACTCATGTAGTTCAGCTTCTAAAAAAAGTTAGCCTAAAATAATGCAAAAATAATATGTATGTGTATGTAGATGTTTCTAAATAAAGTATTTTTCTTGTATCTTAAAGGCACTGGCAAATAAAATCCATACTTTCTTTTTTCACGTAATTATATACTATACTAATATGTCCATCCTGCTTAGTGAGAATTAATTTAGTACACTTTAGTAACATACATTTAAAGCTTTTGAGTTTTTATTTAGATTTACTTTACTATCTCTGCAACATTAAAAAAAATGGATTTCTGATATTCGAATATATAATTTTATATTTTCAAATCAATTCGCATGTATTATTGCTATTTTCTAGATTAAAGGCCACTGTTTCAAGGCAATTATTGATTTCCCTTTTTGTTTCAGCCGACTCCACCTATGAAGTAGCCACGGACACAGTGACTCTGCCAATCTCTGCTTTACCGACAGCGTACGCCGTTACCCCGACGACAAGCGGCAACTACACTAGCTCTGCGCTGACTCACACCGGCGGTTTCTTGAACCTTTCAGAATCAGGGGTGAGCCTCCTAGTTCCAGAGGGCGCCATATCCAGATCCCGGAAACAAGAATTGTTCCTGTCTATATTGAACGAAGATTGCTTCAGGCCTAAGTTAGCCGAGGGTCTAACCCAACTGAGTCCTGTAGTTTCCTGCGGCCCTAACATTTCTCTGAACAAAGCAGTAGTTCTCAAGGTCCCTCACTGCGCTGAGATAACTAGAAACAACTGGTACATTTCTGTATTACAGAGCGATTGCAGTGACTCTCAGTGGCAGAATGCAGTCACCTTAGGGCAAGAAACTATCAACACTACGGTTTTCTGTCAATTAGATAAAGACTATGCCTATTTAGTAACTGAATGTTTGTCTAGGTTTGTAATAGTTGGTAGATCCATTAACGGGAACGCTATTAAGAGACTTAAGTTAGCTGTGTTTGCACCAAAACTATGCTTTCAGTCCTCTGTAGATTATAGTATAAGAGTGTACGTTCTTGAAGATACCGATAGCTCCATGGAGACCGTTTTTGGGCAAGAAAAAAGGCTCGGAGGTTATCTTTTGGACGAGCCTCGCAGTATTACCTTTCAAGATGGTGGCAATAACCTTTGCCTTGCTCTAGAAAGCGTCAGTGATGGATGGAGGCCTAAACCAGCATCCAACTACCAAGAAATACCCTTCAAGCACTTGTGGCAAGCCAACAGCAACAGCTTGCATTGTTCCTTTACATTAGAATCCTTCGAGGTGTCCAGAAACCTTAGTTTCAAAATAAGAGTTAACCAGAAGGGTTTTGACTATCACCAAGTATTTGACATAACTTGTAAGGATGATGGAGATGAAGTTGTGGAAAAGACAAGTTCAGGGAAGTTCAACCACAACGAATTTGTGCCAAAAGTTACTATACAGAGCGAGACCAGTCGCTCTAACGATTCCAAGAAGTCGGTGGAATATGCAAATTCGTCGAAAAGTGCCAAACTAGCCAAGAACTTAATTCTAACGGATAGAGGTGTATCCACTTGTGATGATTTTAATTTTAGGTTAAGTAAAGCACTTAGAAAACAGCTTTGCCAGTGTTTGGATCCTCCCGTTCAGAGAGGTAACGACTGGAGAATGTTAGCTCACGCTTTGCATGTGGATAGATACATTAACTTCTTCGCGACAAAGCCATCTCCTACGGATTGCATACTGGATCTGTGGGAGGCGAGAAACAGAGACAGCAACGCCTTAACTGAGCTGAAGCAGATATTCACTGACATGGAGCGTTTCGATGCTGTGAATGTATTAGACAATTGTTTGGGGCCTAACTGGTTGTAAAGTAATCTCTATGTTTTTTTTGTAAATAAATTACTGAAACACATTACTTAATTCTAAATTATGGAAACGTACGAATAATCTCGCTTTATTTAAAAACTGCTTTATTATTACGAATTTATATTTATGTAAATGAAGAATTATTTTTATTATTAGTTGTTATAATATTATGATGATGTCACGCGACAAAAAATTATGGACCAGGATCCACACCCTTACGTGCAATTCGCTCTTTAAATTATTTTCATTGATGAAATATAAATTCAAAGTATCTATATTTTCAACGAATATTTTCAACATGATATTTCAACAAAGCTGCTGAAGACACCATATATTATGGTTTCTGTTTGTATTCGTTGATTCATTTGTTATACTTTGTTGAAAATATTCGTTCACTTGTTATATAAGGCACCAGATAATCGCAAAAATATTATAGTCTAATGTAAGAGCTGTATGAGAAACAATAGAATATAATATTAAACTTATGGTACGAAGAGTAAAAACGAAATATATGATGTAGAGTTTTATACAAAAAATCAAAAGTAGTTTTCTAGAATTTTAGAAATGTTTTGTACAGAGTAATTATTAATATTCATGTAACTAGATACAGGACTACGTTGATATGTACTATGTATTTTAGAATATATATAACGATGTATATATGGTCAATATATTGAAGATTTTTTTTAGCTGCTTCTTTATTTATCCCTTTCACCTTTTCTAGTACCTGGAGTTGGAAGAAGTAAAAACTAGATTCTATCAACATATATAAATTATTGAATTTGTTTGTCCAACAGAACCAAACATTAAACAAAAAAACTAGAAACAGTTGCTCTGAACAGTCAAAGATGTATGAACAACAATCTAATGTTAGTTAAATCTAACTATTTATTTATACTTTCCAGATATCAAAATCTGTATAAACTATACAATTCTTAATATAGGACATGTCATGTATAGAACAGTAATGACAAAATAATAGTATTAATTACCTAAAAGTAAAATCCACAGATATAGTAGTAACTAGCTACCATATTTAAGTAAATCGTCATATATTGTCCTAAATTGTCAAAAATGTGATCAATTGATACTCCTCTATAAATGATACTGCAGGAAACAACTACTCCGCGGGCTAATGCCCCGACCGGCATTGAATTATACCTGCAGTATCTGTGTGAAACAGCCAAGAACCCTTGTCGGCCACTCCACCAGAGATAGACCGGTTTCGGGCTTGTTAGCCCTCATCAGTATGCCATAGGTGAGATGACCGACAATTGAACAAGGGTTCTTGGCTGTTTCACACAGATACTGCAGGTATAATTCAATGCCGGTCGGGGCATTAGCCCGCGGAGTTGTTGTTTCCTGCAGTATCATTTATAGATTTAATGGCGCATCGCCCGGGGCGAGAGGTCTGCGGTTAAGTACCTACGATATTGTAGGTCGCTTTCTGCAAGTCGAGCCGCTTAGGCCGAGCAGAAAGTAGCAGACCAGTTACATCTCAATTGATACTCCTGTCTGAAACATCTAGAAGTGAGAGATTTCATATAGCGTTTCTTTTGGTGCTTCTAAAAATAAATGGTGAAAATGCTCTAAATTGTGAAGACATAGCTAATTCCACATTTCTAACCGATCCACGTAAAAGTTACGACTTTTAAGTGGGTCTTAATGCATTTTGTACACATATTTCAAGCCCAATTGACACCATATTCGGAAAAATGTCTTTAAATCATTATAAATCGATTAATATGTGGCATATTGCAAACATGACTAATTCCACATGTCTAAGAATATCTCGTTTACATTAGCGAAAACCGCTATTCAGTCAAAAATATGAAGAAATATACGTTTTTAAGTTTGTGGCGCATCCTTTTCTTCTCGAAGGACCTGAGTAGTGGTTTCCTAACTCATTTCGAGCCTTCAAGAAGTTTGACACTCATCAAACAACTTTATCTTTCACATTTAATAAACACAAATAATAAAATGCCAGATTACAATCAAACTCTGGGCATTGTGAAAATGCTCCCACGGTGTTCGTTTAACATCCGTTACTATTGCATAAAAAGTTTTCATCTTGTAATATTTTACGAATTTTCAAAAATTCTAAGTTATAATTAAGCTCCACTTACTTTTGGAAACTACTCAATCAAGTACTTGAAACGATCTTTTATATCTAAAGTCTTAACAAATTGTTTTACTAAGCTATGTTTGATTTGAAATGAATAACGTGATATAGTTGAAGAGTTGACCAAAAGTTCTTATGACATTGTAACTTCTTGACTGAGTACTAGTCTACATAATCATTGTTTCTGACTGCACGGATACTCAGAATTCCTGCTCCTATCACAAACGTATGAAATAGCAATCCTTTGTATATCCTAACTGCCGTCTTAAAATGACCGATATCACTTTTCAATGTTTGGAAACTTGTCATTAACGCTTTCTGTGCTTGATTTGCAAAACAGGTTTCATAGCTTCACAACTTTGTTTCTGTCTGGTAGATTGCACTATGTTACTTCTTCAATTCATTCATAACTGGCGATCTAAGGCAATTATTGCGTGTTGTGGCAATTTATGGCAATGCATGGCAATTTACTTCAATCTAGTAGTTGGTCAAGCTTAACTACTTTTCAAATTATTCGACCATTTACACTAAAAATTAAATCTGACATAAGATTTATGTTCAGTGCATCAAAATACATATATATCGTACATAAAACTGTTTTATTTTTTATATGGAAAAGCAAGAAATATTTGCTACAGAAAGAGCGGCATGGCAAACAGTATTTGCTGTACTTGGGACAGTTTCGCCAAATCTAATATAACTGAAAAGAAAACTGAAAGTGAATATAAAAAATGTAAACAGTTATTAATATATTGCAACAATTAAGTATGGCAACTGTCATTTTTCCATTCTCAAAGCATTCATTATCTAAAGCGGTGAAGGCTTTGACCTTTGAGTCGAGAATTACACATATTGTCAGACAATCACTGAAATTTAACATAAACAGAGTTATTTTATAGATACTTTGTATCCATTTTGCAAAACTGCATAAATTGATATTCATTTCGATGATATGTAGAATTTTATATAAACATTCTTTTAATGATTATTCATCCTATACTGTTTGTATTTAACAACAGAAGAACGTGTTATGCCAAGTTATAAGACGCTAGTAAAATCGCGTCCTACTTTGGAAAAGAAAACCTAAACGGATACAAAGAGCACTGCTTCCGTTAAAGCTCAGAGATTTTGCTAACAGATGGAGGTGGTGATATAAATTTAAAAAGGCATGGGAAATAGAAATCCTTTTCCACATAAAAGAAAACTACTAGAAAGCCGATGTAATGAACACCATCCAAATAGAATGATCCTAAGAAAATGTACGCCGTACTAATTTTGCTAGTATCACAACAGTAAAGTGTAAAAGCATTTCAGAGGCATATTTCTCTCAAATTTCTAACGTTCACCATTGTTGATGTCACATAAATATATATTACAAAATAATTTATTTAGTATTGTTGTTTGCAGTTGTATATGCAGTTTTATATCTAAACTTCCTAACTGGCATGCGACTCGTACATTTTTCTAAAAAATATCATTTAATTCCCCACTGTGACAAGCTTTTACATTCGCAAATGATTATTTTTCCCCTTAAATTCCCTAACGCAAAAGTCACAAGTCACTTTATAACAAATCATATTCCTCCCTAAATGGTACTCAAATAACATCCTAACAACTGTCTATTAATGTCAAAAATGTTCCTCGTTCTTTAAATATATAAATTGATAACCTAACAACATTAAAATACAGACACTAGCTTTGAATATAAATTAAATGGGACATACATTTCTTCATAATCTGTTGGTAATTAGGAAGTAGCTACTCATAAGCTTCTGTATACAGGGTGATTCAGAATCACCACACCACACCATACATGTACAAATATGGTAATGTACAAAGAATAACATACGTATTCTGAAAACTATTTAAAAATATTTAATTGCGCGCCTCTGGAATTTGATCTACTGTAATGGAGTGACAATGCAAACTGGCGATGTCACATTGCACGAAAAAAAACCTCCAAAGTTCTGTGATTAAACCTACACCGGTGCAAATAGATTTGTAGCTTTTTTACTTTAAAATATACTTAATAATATATAGTTCCGACCAAAGTCTTCAAAATAAATAAAATTTTGATACACTAACTTTGAAGAAGAATTGGGATAGCTGATCACCATTAGAAGCACAAAATTTATTCAAAATTAGCTTATACTTTATTACAAAAACTGTTCGAAATTTTGTCCCTCGACGTATACATACATTTGGGCAGTTCGTTACACCTCATTATATAAATGGCTCCACAAAAAGAGTGGATTTCAAGTAGATTTAAATCGGGATACCGCGGAGGCTATGATGGAGATAATCTCGAACATCTAACCGAAAGTGAGGAAACCATCCGTACGATTGGCCAAATTGAACGGTCTAATTAGGCACTCATCAACAATTCCTGCACAAACATTAAGTAAAAAATGGTGTTGGAAGTGGTGCCGTTCATTTGCGTGCAAATTTTTGAGTTTCCAAATGTGTGTATTGTGAATATTCTATATTCCATTTCTAGTAAATAAAACTTCCTCTATAACTAGTGCAAGAGCAGTAAATTGGGGATTTTCAGAAATATGCTGCAACATCACACACAAAACCTAACTTGTATTGTATAATTTGCTGATATCAGTTTTTGAATATGATATGGGTAACTGAGCTTCGTGTGATAAGGGCCAGGGATGATTGAGATAGTCCAGGCACCTGTTTAACAGTCTGCCATATACTTATTCGCTGATTGTCATGGACTACATTCAACACTTGTTTTCAGCTGCTAAAATATGTTGTGGTTGCCTGGGACCACCATCTTCTCCACGATTTGCAGCATTGCTGTATACATGAGTCATTTTATAATTTTTAAAGATTAACACTCCGGCGACTAACTAAACACTACTAAGCTTGTTCGCTTACTACATAGGAGCATATCCCCACTCCGATTTTATTCGCTAGGCAGGCGTGTTGTCACGCGGTCTAGGCGCAAAAAGTTAATTACTTTTTTTGTATATCAAATGCCGTTTTGTATATCAAAGTTACAGTTGCCCGGGTATGTACTCCTTTATAATGTTAGACTTTTAAACATTTTTTACGTGATATCTATTAGACTTTTATTATATTTGTTTTCTCTTATTTAAGGATGCACGAATCTTCAAAGTTTTTGGGATATATTCTGAATCACCTTGTATACAAACATTTCTATCCATATTTCAAACATGTAAAATTTATCACCGACAACCAGCCATGAACTAATTTCAGATAAATCTTGGAGGAACGTCCGTTTTGCCATAAATAACCACCTAATAATCCACTACTGCACTAACAAGTGATAAAATATAAAAATAAAACATATATAGACAGTAAAATTGCTTTTATGAAATTGGAGATTACTTTTAGAGTGTCACAATATCTAGAAGTGAGGGACGTTATAGAGATATATATCGCGAGTAGCCCGAGGCCAACTTTGCCAATATGACAGCTCATAAAATAAGTGAACGTCCATCCAGGGAGGTAATAGAATTGGGATCGCCACCTTCGTGTAGCACTCTCAAAGGACTGCACTTAAAACGGGATTTAAACGCTTTTCTAATATAATATTCTTTAAAAATAAAAACTTTATATCCATTTTAAAAACTTGTAACTTATTTGCAACTCATTTTCGATTAGGTTAATATAGACTAATTTTAAAAATAAGAACAGCAAGTGCTAATATTTTTAAAGAAAATTATTTTAAATAATGGCGAGTGCGCCAGGATAACTACTTCATATAAATTGAAAACTTCGCAAAAATCCAAAAATGCTGATATTGAGTCAATCTCAAAGTAACAGATGTAGTATACTTCTAGATTTAGTTAAACAAATTTTAATCTACCGCAGACATACATTCTTATTTATTTATGACATCTAATTTTCTAAATATTATACAGGGTCTCCGAAATATAAATGCCGATACTATATATTATACTAAGGAGGCTGACCAAGAGCAGTAAAAAAACTCTTATGAAAAAAAAATATTTAAAACGAATATTTTTCAACAAATACATTCCAAAAATAAAAATACAACTGCAGTAAACTGCAAACCTTTGATACGAAATTACAAACTAAGGTTGAGTAAAAGCTCTTGTAACGTAATTTAGTTGTAATTTGCTTTTTGCATTAGTATTAATTAAGTAAACAATCGGAGTATTCCAGAAAATCTTTGAAACTGTAACGTACGACAACATTGTAATCTATCACCTGCTGCTTTTAACTTAAACGTATTATTAGATACTTATGAGTGTACATAAAACAAAAATTGAACAATTTATGGTAACATTAATGCAAGCTACATGACATGTTAATATATTGCAAATCTGGGCAAGACGTTTTTACGGTAAACACTATTCGCAATCAACATAAGTCATTTTGAACACTGAAAATAGCTCTAAGAAAATCATTCGCAGTAATAGCTGTATTTGTAATTATCATGTACAAACACCTGACAATCCTGAAATGGTATGTGAGCGACATTGTTACATATTAAAGACCTGTTTCTCTGTCATAATTCTGTTATCGTTGGCCAGAGAAACAAAAGTGTTAAGTAAAATATGTTTTGTTTGGTACAATTTATCCTGCAGCAAAATAAAGACACATATTTCAGACACCCTGTGTAAAAAAACCTGACCGTCAATGTAGTAATTTAGCATTGAGATATTCTTGTTGATACATGTTGATTTTTTAAAAAATATAACCAATTGTTTGTATTATACAAGCTATGAAGTTACAAAAAATAAAATACAATAAAAAAAATTTGACTACAAGAATGAAGAAATATGTTCCTTACCATCATATACCAAAATTTATTTTAATCTCTCAGCAATTTTTTGTTTTAAAATCGTTTATTGGTCAAACAATTTGGTGACCTTTTACGCCCTTATAATACAGTTTTGATATTATAAGTAAATTAGCATCGGTCATCGTATTTTGATCAAAAATCTAGCTGGTACATGCATTTCTGGAACACCCTGTATAATTTTAAGGAATTATAACTTATAATTTTATATTTATAAATTATCTATATCTACCGAATTTAGTTGGATGTATTTTGACCCGTATTTTTTTGTTTGTCCGATTTACAACTGAAAAATCCGTAAACAAGATGTACAGGGTACATAATGATATTACAAGACGAATATTTTTCTTAATGCTAGAACAAATGTTTTTTTCACTTAAGACTTGGTATTTTACAAAAAAAATGTAGGTTTATGGTACTATCTTTAGCAAGTAAACAGAATTAAATATTTTTAAATTTTAAAATAAAATGACAGCATAACCACAAATCGACATATGTCACTCAATATGTTTCAATTATTTTCGCAGGCATCTTTTGATTTCATATACAGGGGTAACTATGACTATGAAATATTTTAAGAAGTATTGAGTATAATATTTTGTGTACTCGGAAAACGTCTTTGGTATTACGCTGCCATACGATAATATATTATCTGTCATCTAGGCATTTGTATACATGTTTGTAAATACACAAAAAATACGCGAAAAAATAAATTTGCCAAAAACAAGTACTAAAAAATTATTTCAAACTAATCAGAGTACTGTCACCATATGAAATATTTTTTTACATCTGCAGACGCCATTTGTAGGCCACTAATGCAAGGTGCACTTCAGGGCGATAGTTTTTAAACTTCTTGTGTTGTTGGGGAATTAAATTCTGTTAATACTTATAATAGCAGCAATATTAAAGCGGGGATTTTGTAGAAAAGAAATTGCATAGCCTGAGTGAGCGACACAGCGAATCAATGAGACAGTATACAAACCTTATAAGCCCGAACCACAAGGTTCCCCACAAGTTTATCGTGCATTTTGACGTACATAAAAATAGAAGCCGTGATATATGTATGTTATGATTTTACTCGAGAACACAAAATGTAAAATTAGCAATAAATATTAATCTGAAAGTGAAACACAAGTAGTCCTATATGTCCTGGCTAGTGAGTGAAGTAATTTGGTGGCTATGGCTGTGATAATTTTGCCGTAATTGCGACAAATTGGCGTAGTAACTGTGCGGCTAAATATGAGGTATTTTAACATTTATTTTAGTTATTCTTGTGATTTTATGAGCAATGAACATTATCTCACATCCCAAGATGTTTACAGTGTTTTGTAAAAATGTTTCTTAGACCCTTAGTTATGACTAAGCTTCGCATGTTCTTTGTGGTTTGAAGAGTATGCAACTGGTAATGTGCTAGCAATGCAGTATTCTAGGTTATGTTGTTTTAGAACAGTTTAATGACTAATTTAAACGTTTTATAATAATTAAATAAAGTATTTTATGTCGGATATGATAGTGGATAATTATGACGAATCTGCAAGAAGTGAAAATGTAGTATTGGTATTATGCAACGAAAGAACGAAGAACGAATACAAAATACTGCAGCTAACCAGATTAACTGTTATCTCTCAGGTATTTAAGCATTATTATTATTAATAAAAATGTTTATTTTCGTCATTTCCACACTTGACAAAACTTCAAAAAACGACCGCACGAGCCATCTCGGACGATGATTGATTGTCATAGGCGCCGACTTCTTTGTGTAGAATCAAAAGGTACTTCTAATGCACTGACAAAGAAATTGGAAAAAAAATGAAATAAAAGTTTTTCAAAAAAACTAAGTGGCATTACGCATAACCAGTACTTTTGTGATACTTGACAAATTTACTTTCTTAATAATGTTCATATAAACTATGAACAACTCCATACCATTAAAATCGGCGTAAGGATTCCTTTGCAAAAAATCAAAAAACAAAAATTAGGTCCAATTTGAAAAAAGCCCCCGGGTCCCCAAAAATTAAAATTCGAAAAACAAAAATAAATACGAAATATTTCTGAATCACTGCATATTTTGATCCTCCTTTGTTTTGACGAGTGTAAACACGCATGCACATATTATGGATAAATATTAAATTTAAGTGTTTGACCCAACATAAATATTTTAAAAACCGTGGAGAAAATATATCTAAACTGGGAATGAAATAAAAATCATTTCCCATCGATTCCCGTTTTAAAAGATATATACCCGAAACTAGATTATCACTCTGGAGGCCTGATAAACAAAATACAATTTTGAAACTATGTGGAAAATGTCAGCGAGCGGTATTTGATTACCGGAGGGTCGCTAAGCTGATTTAAACGATTTTAGTTCTAAAGCGAGGCGTGGAGAAAGGTTCGCCGTGATACTCTCTTTTTAAATAGCACTCAATAAATGACGTCAGTGAGCATATAGCCGTCCGCCACCCCAGAATATGGCTGCCAATGTCTTGACTTGGCCCGCCCAAATTATTACCCATTAGGCTGTGTTCTAATTTCATTAAGACGCGGTAAAGGAAGTGGTATTTCCGTAAGATATTTTTTTTAAATTAAATGATGGAAGTAGTATAACTCTTAAGTGTTAGGCAGTTCAGGCAATTCCCATGATGCGAATTTGGTTTTATTTTGCTTTGTAGGTTTTTCTATTATTATTTTAACTTTAAATTTTTATTTGCATTTTTAAACACAATCATAGTATAACTTAATTATTATTTGTGACATTTTGTACAATTTCGTTCATATGGTCTATAATAACTGGGCGCATTGGAACATATACAGTCAAATGAAAAGATTCAAAACTTCGAGTCTATCAACTGACGTGTTTCCTCCTTAATCTGCTTTTCCATTACGATTATTGGGCGTTAGTCTCTGTTTTGTCACCTACTGCGATGCTTTTAAGGTATATTGTCATTGATTTCTTAACAGGATTTCCACAAACCTATCGTTATTTTTATTTCTGTGTCATTAATCCAGGATCAAATTTATTACAACACGACTCATTCCTAGGTTTTTGTTAGGATTACTTAATCTAAATTAGTCGAAATGTTGTGGTTCAGCTATATCTTAAATAGTTAATAGACGAGTTTGCCGCACATGACACACGTCGCTCAATGTTGATGAAAATTCAGAATATCATTTCCGACTAAAAAACAAGTTATAGTGCGTTGCTCAAGTCAACATTATTTGTAAAGTGTATTATAAAAAATAATAAAATATCATTTACTGATTGATTTATTTAAATTAAAAATGAAGAATCTTGTAAATGACATATTTTTAAAAAAATCTTCTAAATTAATTGAAAAAGAACTTTTTATTGTTGTTCTTGTGCATTATATAAAATGGCCTTAAATTATAAGATATTTAGTTACTCAATTTTCATTTAATGTAAACAAACATACAAGAAGAAGAATAATTCGTACACTAGTTTCCAAGTGGTCTAAATTCAAGTTTAAAATATAAATGCCATATCTCATAAGCCATAAGCTTCTAAGATATTTATTCATTCAGGTGTTCATTAGATTTTAATAATTTTTGGTGCACAGGTTGAGGGCCACTTACTGAATATTTTTTTCAGCAAAATCACTAAACCCACTGCAAAAATAGGTTCAATAGCGTATTGAGAACCCACGATTTCTAATACACACATTGATGCGTCTGAGCATCGGATCTAACAAGGTTGTAGATTAATTCTTGGAGTTTCTCATTCCAAGCTATCTGATCTTCATGGGTGCTAAAGTGTGTAAAGGGTTTTGTAAATGCAGCAATATGAGGCCAATCATGTCCTAGACATGTTCAATAGGTGACAGATCCAGCGATCTTGGTGGCCAGGGTAAACGGTTGATCTAATGGTGATCCATAAAAGCTATTTTGTCTGGCAACATGAGGTCTAGCATTGTCCTGCTTGAAAATGGTGTTTTGGTTTTGATGTGAAGATATAGAATGGCATAAGGCTCCACCACTCCCTGGATGTAGCGTTGGGCTACATCATACGGTCATGTTGCCTCTAATGAAAACCAGTGGTGATCTGGCGATAGTACCCATACCGTAACGCTTACTTTGTGATAGATCACGCCTTTCACTCAGGCAGAAACGGAATTAATTCGTCACTAAAAATCACCTGATTCCATTCTTGGTCTCATTGACTCCTCTCCCTATACCATCCTACTATAGGTCGATGTTGACGACTCACACCGACCATCCCGTCATATTCTTCAAACCACTGATTTGCAATAGTCCGACTGCTGCTAAATCGATCTCTGAGAGCTAAAAGTCACAATCAATGATCTTCACGTTATGTGGATCTCCTACGACGGCCGGTGTCTCTCGCTCTCTGTCCACGGCCTTCCTGAGTCCACGCCTGGTAACACCGTACTGTGCTACGTAAGAATTTCATAATCCTTCTAGAAATGTTTTTCACCGACAAACCTGCTTCGCGTAACCACAATCCGCCTCCTTCCAGAGTCACTAAGCTGGGAAATATGCCCTTTACACTTACAACACAGATGTGAGTATTTTTTGAAACAGAAACTATCAAAGTATGTAAACTCCAAAAAAACTTCACAGACAAACCTGAAAATTGAATCATGTTTGACTTTTATACATTTATATAAAACATGGTTTTATTTCTTGCTTTGACTATTCATTCCGAAAATATTGGGAGGCAATTTAGCTACTTCACGGCAACTCTGTGACATTTAGATATGAATAATTTTTTCAAACCTAAAACATATCTATAAATTCAGTAAGTTCAGCCTTTCGGCAAAAAAGGTAGAGAAGGCAGGCGAAGATGGAAATTAGGACACAGCCAGCAAGACTATCAACCAAAAGGAGCACCCTTAGTCCTGATGCCGATACTGTCGAGCATACTGAAACTGAACCGCAAGGCGTTCAAGAAAATCCGATTGTGTTATCTTTTTTGCCATTCGTGATTATGGCGCCTTCCTCGGGTCGCCCATAAATTACTCCACAACTTCAACTTGAGTTCAACCGCAAGTTGGCCAATCTTACTTTTCAGGCAATTTATTGCCCCGAGACATTTTATGCCGGGGGGCTGATTTCCTTACTGAACTCAATTTACACTGAAAAAATAATGGCAGGCGCCTTTATATTAACAAATAATAAATGTCTGCATTCCAGTCCTCATAATAATAATTATTATTATTTTCCTTTTGACAAAAATTTAGCACAGTTAAAACACATTTTTATTAACCATTATCTTAAGAAAGACGTGCATCTATTTGACATTTGACACATGTCCCTGGCAAGTGGTATAGCCGCTAAAGTAAAATATTAAATTTTAATTACTTAAAAAAGTATATTTTATTTCCTTCTCGTAATTTTATACATTAAATGTATATGACAAATTTATCCAAAAAATATCATAGCAAATACTAACATAAATTCGGCTGCTATAGTTTAATTAATATAATATTTACAATTAAGGAGGCCTCAGGAAATTGAGAACAAAGAAGTAATTGATCTAGACAGTCAGAAAAAATCTTTGGAAATTACTAATGTCGAAATTTTCAACCAGATAAAATTAATCCAGGATCCAAGGGAACAAAAAGAAACTCAGTGGGTCAAAGAAAAGCAGGAACTGCCGAAAAACATGAAACATAAATATCAGTTGCTGCAGAAGTTAAGTACTGATAAAAACCACTTGGAAACCTTGATGAACGAAACAGAGAGAGAAAAACCATTAGTGGAGCAACAATTACAATACAACATGGTAATTTTAACAACTGAACTTAATGAAGCAAGAGAAAAGAACAAATGTTTGTGTCAAAGAAGCAAGTTGCATGAATGGGATAATAGAATTCGTGCTAAAAAACAGAACGAATATCCACACTTTGGTGCTATTTTCCAGTGGAAAATAAAAAATTCGGGTTGACCTAACTGGAATGACATGCAGACAAATCTTCATCTTTGAAAAATCGGATTCCGTAGCTGCTGAACACTAGCGTATTGCAAAAGCTGTTTGAAAAACTCTTGCATTTACGCAAAAATTCCTAGCCTGAAATGTCAAATTCGAACTTCCTTCTTTCGCTTCTACTTGATTATTGTTTGATTGTTGTGCCTGCAAAATATATTAACTGAAAACTGTATGATATGTGTTATTCTGTTTGTTATTATTATTTGTCAAATTTGGACAAACAGTTTAGCTTTTAGAATGCATTCGGGTTGAAGTGTTGGTATCACTATTATTGCAATTGCGAATTGACGATTGTAAAATAAACTGCATGCCTGAATTTTAGAAAAGGTATTGCAGGTGCAAGGGCTTGCTGCAGGCCAAATAATTGCGGATTGTAAATCGGCTTTTATTAAAAAGAGTCTTGGAATGTTCTAACGGCAAAGAAAGGATATCAAACTATATTATATAGTGGAAAAGAGTTCCAGAAGTGCTTGAAGACCTTAACAGAATTATCAAGTTAAATAAAACTTTTGACAAAGTCAGGAAGCGATTTTATTGGTTCGGTCATTCTGATGTAGAAAAATGTTGTCCACATTGTAGTACTTTTGTTTTAAATAAAGAATGTTGTGCATTGGAGTAACCCGATGCGTGATCAATATTATGGAATCTTACCGACCTGGTTATCGGCTAAATAAGTTCTCGTTGTAAACTTATTAAAACCTTTATTTGGACTAGAGTATTGTAGACTATTCAGTTTGGTTCGAGATGCGTTTTCGAAGACCGGGGAAACTTTGAAAACCCTCTATACCTAAGCGGATGGCTTCGCCTCCACAGTTAGTTTATTTCGGAAAGTCGAACGCAAAAGACTTAAACGTCAAAATAAAGATGCATTTGTCAGTTGTGAATGTATTTGAAGTATGTCTGTTGCGTATAAGCAGTGGTAATAAAGCCTGTTTTGTCACGTGGATTATTTGGTGATTAATTTAACGCAAAGAGGCTACATCTATAACTGATAATGGCAACATTTGTTAATGCGTCATGGTTCAACATCGTGTTGGTTTCTGTTAGTATCTAAAATTTGATATTGACAAGTAATCGTATATTTGACGATTTTAACTCCAGTTTTAATTACCATGCTTGTTTCTGTTTCAGTAAGTTCCCATGGTTATTTTTCATACTAGCTTCAGTTTTAGTAAACATCCCTAGTTATTTTTCACGTTTATTTCAGTTTCATCAAAGATTCTTGGTGATTTTTTTTAAATCTTGTTCATCTACAATAACTTATGGAGTTATTTCTTTATTATTTTTTTGCACAACAATATATTTGATAGCTACAAGGAGTCCATAAGCGTGGTAAAGTAAAATAGCTATTAAAATTATCTAAAAATTGAAAAGAATTAAATTTTGAACTGTTATCACATGTTGCTTTAGCCAAAGAGGATAAAAATATTTTGACTTAACTTGGTAATGGAAAAAAATTCAGACATTTAATTAGAAAATACAAAATTTTCTGTAAAATATTTGTCATTTCCAAGATGTCATATATTATTAAAATTTTGTATCGTCATGTCCTAGATAATGCACAATCCGAATAAAAACTGTTAAAATATTTATATAATGATTCCCAAAACCATGTAATATTTAAACAATTTGTATCACAGTCGCAAACTTAGGGTACCCACATATGAACGTTTTGCCCAAATAAACAATTTTTGCTGAATATTTTAATAGTTCGTGAATATCTATACATTTTCATGCTGTCTGAGCATCGCGAACTCCAATTTATTCTTTACAATGAAAAAGTATTTTTCCCGTCGATGGCAGGCACAGTTCGCATAAGTCACGGCAAGATGGCGTCTCGTTCGCGACGTACCGATTTGCATAAAGCGTCGTTTTATGCTAATGCTGCTGATTTATGGTTATTTTTATTTGATTCTCGGAATTATTATATGGACTGTATCCGTATGGATGAAAATCATATTTTATACGCCGAGGAGAAGCTTTCTGCGGCTGGAATCGATTGCAAAGTGAGAATTATTTTTGTAGTCTCGCTTTTTATGGCTGTTTTATATGTTTATACGTTTCGGTTGTGTTTGCGTGACTTTCTTGTATCGGCTTTCATTTCTCTTTTCCGGAAAAATGTACTAGTAAATTCTTATCATATAAACGCTAATGTATATAACGTTTCTAAATGCATTTCCAACAATATCAATAATTTTTATCCAAATAAGTCAAACTACTGGGCGTTGTGAGAATGAATAAAATTTTTTTCATATACTTGATAATGTTTTTAGGGATATATAATGGCAAGTTGTATTAAATTTTGTAGGTTTTCGTATTAAATTGAAAATTGAAACTTTTACTGCTCTACTCTACTTTTTAATGCAGTGTGGCGATTTTGACTAATTAAAGATGGTGACACTGTAACAGTCCACAGAGCTTTTATTATGTATACAAATAAATATAAATTTGTGAACAAGTATTTGTAAACATTATATGACTGTTTATTAGTGTACTAATGTTTCTATCCATGATCACGAATCTAAAGTCAAAAATTGAAAATGACGGTTGCAAGATGGCGACCAAAATGTTCAAAGTTAATTTTGTTGATGAAACATAATGAAAATGAGGCCAGGGAGTTTTCGAGGTCGCTGATCATGAATCCGAGTTCAAAATTTCAAAACTGAAAATGGTGGATCCAAGATGGCGGTGAAACCATTTGAAATTCGGTTTTGTTGACGAAACATAATGAAAATGGGTCGTAGGGGATTTTCAGAGTAGCTGATTACGAATCCGAGGTAAAAATTTGAAAATTCAAAATGGCGTATCCAATTTGGCGGCCAAAAAGGTCGAAATTTGATGTTGTTGACAAAACATAATGAAAATGAGTCGTAGGGGATTTTATGGGTACCTAGTTAATCACGCATCCAAGGTAAAAATTTGAAAATTCAAAATGGCATAACCAATATGGCGGCCAAAAAAGTCAAAATTTGATTTTGTTGACGAAACATAATGAAAATGGGTCTTAGAAGATTTTCTGGGTACCTAGTTGATCACGAATCTGAGGTAAAAATTTGAAAGCTCAAAATGGCGGATCCAAGATGGCAGCCAAAACTTTCTAAATCCGATTTTGTTGATGTAATATAATAAAAATGGGTATTTTCGGAGTTGCTGTTCGCCAACAAAACTTTGGAACAAATAACACACATACGCTTTTAAACAAAAATATTAATCGGCATGCTCTAAGTCAATGACCATATCCGAGTTAAGAATGTGGGTAATTCAGGATGTGTAAAGTTTCCGTGTTAATAGTTTTGCACACTATGACTAATTTATACGTTTTACACAAAATATCTTAAAATGTTTAGTATTATAATAGATATACCAAATTTGTGTAATATGATGTGTTAAAAGTACATCATTTTGTGTTAACTTAATACACCTCTATGTTATATTCCTACTCCTAACTGGTTCAGCTTAACTATATCAGCTGTTCCAACACACATCACTATGCGTCGTGTCGCGTTGTTCTGCTCAGTAAACTCTTCACGGACTGAGAACATTTAAATTAAGTTTTGATCAAAGAAAACAGTAAATATCTACCTAATTATAAGCAATATAGATATTAATCGAGATAAACCTAAAACTAATTTGGACAATAACTCTTAAAAGTATTAAGGGTTTACTCTGACATTTTAGATTACTATCTCTATATATCGATCTTATTGTAAATTTAGAGAAAGAAAATGATGTTCAGATTGCTACCAGTTCATTTTTGTAAAATCCTATTATGTAGTGCATAAATACGTCTTTCTAATGTTTGTTGTTGTTTATGACTTACTATAATGTCATTTGTTTCTATTCTTTATAAGAATATTATGTACTACTACTACTATTAATTTTGCAAACACGGAATTCCAGGAAACAACTACTCTGCGGGCTAATGCCCCGACCAGCATTGAATTACACCTGGAAAACCTATAGCAACAGCTAGAGTCATTCGTCAGACGCCCACCAGACATATACCGGTTTCGAGCTTATTACGACGACGAATGACTCTAGCTGTTGCTATAGGTTTTCCAGGTGTAATTCAATGCTGGTCGGGGCATTAGCCCGCAGAGTAGTTGTTTCCTGGAATTCCGTGTTTGCAAAATATCGTTTCTCGCCGATCGCGATAAAGGTCGACAGCTTTCAATGGTGTCTACTGCATGTAGAACGCTTTGTGTCTGTGACATTTTCAGTCCGGCATGGAGTAGCGAACGGCCGATAGATGTAGTTAGTTCTACACCGCGTACTATTAATTTTGTTAAATATTTTTGTGGAAAACTTGGTTGTTGTTAATTTGAACTGAATTATGTATTATTAATAAAATCGTAAGAAGTAAAATGTCTTTTATTTTATTATTACAGTAACAAAATAATTCTGTACATACTGTACAGGGTGATTCAGAACGTATCTAAAAAATGTAAGTGTAAATGTACAGGAGACTCTTACAAATACAATTTTATAAAAAAAATCAAGAACGGCAGTTCGAAAATGATTTAACAATACACTCGAAATTGGCCCACTGAACATAATTGACAAAAAAATTGAAAGAAATTCCCAAGAAAAGAAATAAATAACATTTTATAACATCTATTTTATGCAGCAAATTCAATAGCTTTTGCTGCTATTGTTATTAATTATTAGTAGAATTAACTGGTGGCTTTAATAATTAATAAAATAGTATGATATACCTGATGTTAGAACAACAACATTTTGGGCCCGTCTTACCCAGTTTCTCAAACTAACACAAATGCTTCTACTTCTTGTCCGTTTTGAACTCGTAAGTTATTGGCGGCATAAATCATCAATAGTGTTCACTTTAGTAAGATGTACTTAATTTTTTAAATATTCCCACAAAAAGAAGTTCAAAGGATTTAAAGTCAGGCGATCGTGGCGACCATGGTACCAGTCCTCCTTGTCCAATCCTTTGGTATTAATACTTGTACACGCTGTAAATGGTATACGCTACATGTGTAAAGGTTAGGTACATACATATAACACTTGTTATATTAACATTGTGGATTGTGTTACATTTTTAACACACTGCTAGATACAGAGAAATCTGTAAAAATAAACCCAATCCCTTGTTGACTTCGGTTAGCACAGTATTGTGTTCCTTTTTCTTTTGTGTTAAAATAAGCAAATATTTTTTATAGTATAGTTGATCTATGATGACTGTTTTTGGAATACCCTGTACTTTCAACCCTTTGATATGTTGGTAGATTTTTCGGCGAAAAGGACAAATAAAAATTAAATCGGCTTCTACGTCCCAGAAAAATGACAAATTACCGTTAGGAATTTAAATCACAGCGAAACGATAAATTAAACCCGACCCACTATCTCTCACTACCAGAGACCGGTGCAGATATTAAAATATCGTCCTCATTAAACCGAATAGTACTAAATTAACATTTTTACCATTTTCTTATCGCGCGCCCGCCAAATCCTTATATCAGATGAGAGCGTTTGTCGTTTACCAGCAATAAATTCGAGTTTTTGCTCGGACGGCATCCGTGGTCGCAGTAGATAAATTGAAATTAGCGCGGCATCATATTGGGCGGCCATTAATCAGGGCGAGCCACTTGATCCGCTTTGTGGTGAGGCGATTATTGCGATTATGCATCCAGGATAACGTTGACAGTGTGTTATGGTTATAAACGTAAAGCTGCTCTCCCGTAATCGACTACGCGATTCTCGATGTCCCGTCGTCGTAGCCACCTTGCCTTTCCCATCGACTTTTCGCCCCTTCTCCGCGTCTACAAGGATGTGAAGATAATTCGCCTGGAAGGACTTTGGATCATACACAGACAATATTTTAATTGAATTCAACGTTATAATATACAGAGAGTTGGAAATCTCCTACATTATTCCACACTTCTTTTACAGTTTCCTATAATGTCAACATGTTCGCTGAATTTAAATTTTCTAACAAATTTCAATACAAAACAATAGAAATAAAATAGTTTTATTTCTAACTGTCAACTTTTAAAGACAAAGCTTACTACTGACTTTTTGATTTCTACTAGTAGACACTATTAAAATCTTATCCTAATTATTGTATTTTTTAAACCTTAAATACGGAAAAATGTATTAATTAGGGGGACGGTCAAATGTCGACCGGTATCAATATCTCACAGTGACCTAAGCCAACGTTCTTCCACTCTACAATACCAGAGCGGGTTAATCTTCTCCGCAAATATAGCTGCCGGCGTACTGGCCAGAGATTGAAGGACTGACGCTTTAAACTACTCGACCACTGATCGATATCTACAAATTATAATGAGAAAAATGTCACCGTTTTATGTTTGTTACAAGACTAAAGTAACTCAAATTTTACATAATGTTATTATTTTCTTGCTATTCATAGATCAAAAATTTTTAATTTTCAAATAGTTCTTAAAAGAATAAAATGTACCTACCTTTAATATATACCCAAAATTTTACTTTAACTTACAAAGCTCATGTATCGATAAAATACGCGATCATGTAAAATCATGGGCAATAAACTGTTACTGGAATCTTCATCACGGTATCAAGCTTATATTAATTTATACATGCATTGCGTGATGTCGAGAGTTGTACGAGCCAAATAAGTTATGAATATATAATGTCGAAGCTATATCCATGAATCTGGTACGTAATGATATTCGATGTAGTTACAAATGGGGAATAGTAATGCAATCCGGATTTAAACCACCGGTAAGTGAATGTGAACCTTTAATTTTACTCAAGAGACTTAACTTTGACTACATAGAATTATTACTGAAGTATTCCGTATTTTTTCATTTAAATTGTGAATTGAGATACAAGATTTGTGATTTTTTCACAAATGATAGTAACTGTTTTAGAAAAAAATTATTTTTTTTCGTTAACCTTCACAGTTTGTAATTATTTTTGTGGCTCATTGTGAAATTTATTCAAATCGTAATAAGTCTTTTTTATTTTTGGGAAAAAATGTTGCCACTTACAATGCTGAGGAAGCGAAAAAGTTCAAAACAACCAATGGAGTAAGCAAAGAAATGGACTAAACTGTTATATTCTATTATAAAATACGATTTTAATTTACTCATCCTACTACCCTCATTTTGTAAATTATGTAGAAATTAAAGTGAAATTATGTTTTGAAGATAACCACAATTGATTAAAACAATACAAAAAAATAAATGATACAGCAAATAACAGCATGCAGTCCCGTAGCATCAAATTAACGAAACGTAAAATTTGATAAGCAAAAACTATTGCACATCCTGCCAATTTCGCACTCCTCTCACCCACCAATCACAATCATCAATTTAGATAATGCCATATTACCGTTTATTTGGTCGTTTACTAGCATCGTCGGTTGGTGTAGTTTAAAAATTCTAACGTACGGGTTCGTACCAGGACCGTACTTGATATAATCTTGATTGCTACTACTTTTGATACAAATAAAAAATACCTAGTACCTAATAATTATTAATTTCTGGGTAACCAAACAATGTAATTGGGAATAAAATAAAATGTAATATTATTTACCAGAACTTGCTACTTGCTTTCTGACGTTTTATTCAGAGTTATAATTTTGGATTTTCTAAAGATGAAGAAAACGGCACTAAATTTAACGAAAGAGGATATTTTTTAATATTCTAATGTACCACTTTCATATAGACGAAATAAACATAAACATATTAATAATAATCCTTTATCAAAATTTAAATATTCATTTTAAAGAACAAAATTCACTTACTTGTCACTATTCAAATCTAATTAAGATAATTTTATTTATATTTACGATAAAAATATAATTGATAATAGTAGAAGTTTTAGAATAGTATATAATAAACTACTTTCTATTATTTAGGAATCACTGACTTTCCTGTTTTAAATTCATAATAAAATTGTTTAACCAGTACCTACTGCATATGAGAAAATATGTACCTACATACATCACATTTTTCGTGATGATAAAACGCTTAGCCTTAAGTAAAAATAAATGATATTCAACAAATAATTTAGTACAAATTAACACAAATCAGTAATCATAATTGTTGAGAATTTGATTTTTTTAACTACTAAAACTTTAAGACTTACTACAGTTTTCTATAATTTTCTTCAGTATAACTTTATAAACATTTACTTATTAATAAAAACTATCGAGTTTTGTATAGGTGGTATAACAGATACAAAAAGCATTTGTTATTGATCAAAGAAGTTACAGTATACAACCCTGATATTTCCTCCACCTAAGTCACCCAATTCAGAGAAGAACAGGCAGCGCAAGTAAAATTTAATCTTTGTTATCTCTACCACTTCCAGTCTTTTTGATTAATATAAAATGATGCAGAATACTACTTTTAAGTTGATCTCGTAGATATTTGATTTGGTTAAGATCGGGACTATATGCAGGTCATTCTAATTGTTGAATAAACTTAAATTTCGTGTTGAAAATAATCGTGTGCGAAAAGGAAATGCATTTATACTGTCTACCTTTTAAATACTGAGATGAATTAAAAAACAATAGATTGAAAATGAAAAGGTGCACAGGTGATACTATACAAAATAACGCCACCCAAGTTTCCTAATTGGGTCATTTAGCAACATTTTCTCCCAATATAAGAACGGTTTGTGGTAATTTGAAAGAATATCTTCATATGCCAAGCTAGTTACTTCTCGACCAAATAATGTTTGCAAAATTTTAGATAGTAAGTAGATAGATTCATTTTTCTAAAGCGGAGTTTCAGGAAACAACTACTCTGCGAACTAATGCCCCAACCAGCATTGAATTACCATGAAGAAAATATAACTAACAGCTACGATTAGTCGTAAAAAACCTATAGCAGACTGCCAATTTTTGTTGAAAAATAATACCCAGAAGAACATCATAACAATAAAGAGAAGTTGAATATGAACAATAAAACTTTGCCAGAGATATATGCCATATTGTATTCAAATATATAACAAATAACGAATTGCTTGAAAGCAAACAGAGATATAAACTAAGGCGAGGAGAATATATTGGCCACATCAGTCACTGTAATATTTCCACAGGCGCTTTTATTGAGCATATAATGGTTAGAAAACGGATTAAGATATAATCTTTTATTGCGCCATAAATAAAAAATCGACTAATCTGGGACAAGTGTTGAATTCCCGAGTACAGTTAGTGGGCCCTTGCGACAGATTCCCGCTAATATTTTTTAGCGCAGTAATCTGATATTGTTCCTTGTCCGCGCGCGGCAGCTCAGTTCACTACCCGGAAAATTAAGTTTGCTCTCCGTAAAAAAGGCCGAACAAGTGTTAAAGCACAGATTACTGCTCTCCCCGAATTTCACACTTTGTCTGTCTGAACTGTGTTCAGGATAATATTTTATTCTCGATACTGAAATTTAGTTTTGAGACGTAGAAAAACAACGAAAAACAACCTTTGTTAGTGGTAGATGCATGAGGTAGAGTCAAACGTGTGATATTTAATTTCATTTTCGTCGTATTAATCAATAAATGATCATAGTCACACAAAAAAATAATTCTTAAACATGTGTCATGTCATGAAACTCTAATTCTAGTTTTTCAAGAACAATTTCCGTTTAAAAATATCATGTTCTTTTAATTATACTTTAATTAAACTCGATTAAATTGAGCTTGCAACTATGGATCCAATGCTATTTCATTCGTGTTTTAACCGCGTTTAATCCACATTATTACGTGAATAAAACGTTGTCTAAAATACTCTTACAATAAATAAGTACAAGTAGAAAATTAAAGTGTAGAATCAGATCAATAATAATAATGAAAGTTAAGAAAAGAATAAATATAATAAAAAAGCAAACAGAAGAAACAAGAAAATATGTAGTAAAATAAAATATGAACAAAACATCAAAATGAAAACTAAATAATCATACCGGTGTGAAGACAGCAGCCAAAGAGCCAGCCAGGCGCTACGGAAATACCCGAATGATTATAGATGTTCGTCGAAATAGAACACGGTTAACACTTATATATATTTAAAATATCCCAAATAAAACCTTTATTTTTGGAATTTTTTCAATTTGAACATAATATGATAAAGAATATTAATTATGAAAAAAAACTAAATGAGAAAAAATTAAGGCATAAGAAATTTGCGTGTGAAACTTGGTTACAGCTGGAACTCAAACAATACATAACAGATACACTTGTATAGTTCGTGCAACATGAGACACGGCAAAAAACACTTTTACAAAAATCTTTAAACTCAGTGCAATCCACTTGCAAGCCGTCAGACAGGTGTAAATTGGGGTAAATAAAAAATTCGGTATTTCTAAAATGGAAACCGGTGATTTTAACAAGCTGAAACTCGGTAGGTAAATATTTTACTAAATTATCAATTTTATGATACCAGTGGGGTAAACTGATTACTCAATACTTCTAAAATGGAAATCCGTCATTTTAACAGGCTGAAGCTCGGTAAATAAATATTTTATAAAATTATCAATTTTATGATACCAGTGACATCCACTCGCAAGCCGTCAGAGGGCTGAAAATTGGGGTAAACTGATTACTCAATATTTCTCAAATGAAAATCCGTCATTTTAACAGGCTGAAACTCGGTAGGTAAATATTTTTTTAAATTATCAATTTTCTGATACCAGTGACATCCACTCGCAAGCCGTCAGAGGGGTGAAAATTGGTGTAAACTGATTACCCAATATTTCTAAAATGGAAATCCGTCATTTTAACAGGCTGAAACTCGGTAAATAAATATTTTATAAAATTATCAATTTTCTGATACCAGTGACATCCACTCGCAAGCCGTCAGAGGGGTGGAATTTGGTGTAAACTGATTACTCAATATTTCTAAAATGAAAATCCGTCATTTTAACAGGCTGAAACTCGGTAGTTAAATATTTTTTTAAATTATCAATTTTCTGATACCAGTGACATCCACTCGCAAACCGTCAGAGGGGTGCAAGTTGGTGTAAACTGATTACTCAATATTTCTAAAATGGAAATCCGTCATTTTAACAGGCTGAAACTCGGTAAATAAATATTTTATAAAATTATCAATTTTATGATATCAGTGACATCCACTCGCAAGCCGTCAGAGGGCTGAAAATTGGGGTAAACTGATTACTCAATATTTCTAAAATGGAAATCCGTCATTTTAACAGGCTGAAACTTGGTAGGTAAATATTATTTAAAATTATCAATTTTCGGATACCAGTGACATCCACTCGCAAGCCGTCAGAGGGGTGAAAATTGGTATAAACTGATTACTCAATATCTCTAAAATGAAAATCCGACATTTTAACAGGCTGAAACTCGGTAAATAAATATTTTATAAAATTTTCAATTTTCTGATACCAGTGGCATCCACTCGCAAGCCGTCAGAGGGGTGAAATTTGGGGTAAACTGATTACTCAATATTTCTAAAATGGAAATCCGTCATTTTAACAGGCTAGAACTCGGTAGGTAAATATTTTTTAAAATTATCAATTTTCTGATACCAGTGACATCCACTCGCAAGCCGTCAGAGGGGTGAAATTTTGTGTAAACTGATTACTCAATATTTATAAAATGGAAATTCGTCATTTTAACAGGCTAGAACTCGGTAGGTAAATATTTTTTAAAATTATCAATTTTCTGATACCAGTGGCATCCACTCGCAAGCCGTCAGAGAGGTGAAAATTGGGGTTAACTGATTACTCAATATTTCTAAAATGGAAATCCGTCATTTTAACAGGCTAGAACTCGGTAGGTAAATATTTTTTAAAATTATCAATTTTCTGATACCAGTGACATCCACTCGCAAGCCGTCAGAGGGGTGAAAATTTGTGTAAACTGATTACTCAATATTTCTAAAATGGAAATCCGTCATTTTAACAGGCTGAAACTCGGTAGGTAAATATTTTTTTAAATTATCAATTTTCTGATACCAGTGACATCCACTCGCAAGTCGTCAGAGGGCTGAAAATTGGGGTAAACTGATTACTCATTATTTCTAAAATGGAAATCTGTCATTTTAACAGGCTGAAAGTCGGTAGGTAAATATTTTATAAAATTATACATTTTCTGATACCAGTGGCATCCACTCGCAAGCCGTCAGAGGGGTGAAATTTGGGGTAAACTGATTACTCCATATTTCTAAAATGGAAATACGTCGTTTTAACAGGCTAAAACTCGGTAGGTAAATATTTTATAAAATTATCAATGTTCTGATACCAGTGGCATCTACTCGCAAGCCCTCAGAGGGGTGGAATTTGGGGTAAACTGATTACTCAATATTTCTAAAATGGAAATCCGTCATTTTAACAGGCTGAAACTCGGTAGGTAAATATTTTATAATATTATCAATTTTCTGATACCAGTGACATCCACTCGCCAGCCGTGAGAGGGGAGGAAATTGGGGTAAACTGATTACTCCATATTTCTAAAATAGAAATCCGTCATTTTAACAGGCTGAAACTCGGTAAATAAATATTTTATAAAATTATCAATTTTCTGATACCAGTGACATCCACTCGCAAGCCGTCAGAGGGTTGAAAATTGGTGTAAACTGATTACTCCATATTTCTATAATAGAAATCCGTCATTTTAACAGGCTAAAACTCGGTAGGTAAATATTTTATAAAATTATCAATTTTCTGATACCAGTGGCATCCACTCGCAAGCCGTCAGAGGGGTTGAATTTGGGGTAAACTGATTACTCTCTATTTCTAAAATGGAAATCCGTCATTTTAACAGGCTAAAACTCGGTTGGTAAATATTTTATAAAATTATCAATTCTCTGATACCCCTGACATTCACTCGCAAGCCGTCAGAGGGCTGAAAATTGGGGTAAACTGATTACTCAATATTTCTAAAATGGAAATCCTTCATTTTAACAGGCTGAAACTCGGTAGGTAAATAATTTATAAAATTATCAATTTTCTGATACCAGTGGCATCCTCTCGCATGCCGTCAGAGGGGTGAAAATTGGGGTAAACTGATTACTCACTATTTCTAAAATGGAAATCCGTCATTTTAACAGGCTGAAACTCGGTAAATAAATAGTTTATAAAATTATCAATTTTCTGATACCAGTGACATCCACTCGCAAGCCGTCAGAATGGTGAAAATTGGGGTAAACTGATTACTCAATATTTCTAAAATGGAAATCCGTCATTTTAACAGGCTGAAACTCGGTAAATAAATATTTTATAAAATTATCTATTTTCTGATACCAGTGACATCCACTCGCAAGCCGTCAGAGGACTGAAAATTGATATTTCTAAAATGGAAATCCGTCATTTTAACAGGCTGAAACTCGGTAGGTAAATATTTTATAAAATTATCAATTTTCTGATACCAGTGGCATCCTCTCGCATGCCGTCAGAGGGGTGAAAATTGGTGTAATCTGATTACTCAATATTTCTAAAATGGAAATCCGTCATTTTAACAGGCTGAAACTCGGTAGGTAAATATTTTTTAAAATTATCAATTTTCTGATACCAGTGACATCCACTCGCAAGCCGTCAGAGGGCTGAAAATTGGGGTAAACTGATTACTCCATATTTCTAAATTGGAAATCCGTCGTTTTAACAAGCTGAAACTCGGTAAATAAATATTTTATAAAATTATCTATTTTCTGATACCAGTGGCATCCACTCGCAAGCCGTCAGAGGGGTGGAATTTGTGGTAAACTTATAACTCAATATTTCTAAAATGGAAATCCGTCATTTTAACAGGCTAAAACTCGGTAGGTAAATATTTTATAAAATTATCAATTTTCTGATACCAGTGGAATCCTCTCGCATGCCGTCAGAGGGGTGAAAATTGGTGTAAACTGATTACTCAATATTTCTAAAATGGAAATCCGTCATTTTAACAGGCTGAAACTCGGTAGGTAAATATTTTATAAAATTATCAATTTTCTGATACCAGTGGAATCCTCTCGCATGCCGTCAGAGGGGTGAAAATTGGTGTAAACTGATTACTCAATATTTCTAAAATGGAAATCCGTCATTTTAACAGGCTAAAACTCGGTAGGTAAATATTTTATAAAATTATTAATTTTCTGATACCAGTGACATCCACTCGCAAGCCGTCAGAGGGCTGAAAATTGGGGTAAACTGATTACTCCATATTTCTAAATTGGAAATTCGTCGTTTTAACAGGCTGAAACTCGGTAAATAAATATTTTATAAAATTATCTATTTTCTGATAACAGTGGCATCCACTCGCAAGCCGTCAGAGGGGTGGAATTTGTGGTAAACTGATTACTCAATATTTCTAAAATGAAAATCCGTCATTTTAACAGGCTAAAACTCGGTAGGTAAATGTTTTATAAAATTATTAATTTTCTGATACCAGTGACATCCACTCGCAAGCCGTCAGAGGGCTGAAAATTGGGGTAAACTGATTACTCCATATTTCTAAATTGGAAATCCGTCGTTTTAACAGGCTGAAACTCGGTAAATAAATATTTTATAAAATTATCAATTTTCTGATACCAGTGACATCCACTCGCCAGCCGTGAGAGGGGTGGAAATTGGGGTAAACTGATTACTCAATATTTCTAAAATAGAAATCCGTCATTTTAACATGCTAAAACTCGGTAGGTAAATGTTTTATACAATTATCAATTTTCTGATACCAGTGACATCCACTCGCAAGCCGTCAGAGGGCTGAAAATTGGGGTAAACTGATTACTCCATATTTCTAAATTGGAAATCCGTCGTTTTAACAGGCTGAAACTCGGTAAATAAATATTTTATAAAATTATAAATTTTCTGATGCCAGTGGCATCCACTCGCAAGTCGTCAGAGGGGTGAAAATTGGGGTAAACTGATTACTCAATATTCCTAAAATGGAAATCCATCATTTTAACAGGCTGAAACTCGGTAAATAAATATTTTATAAAATTATAAATTTTCTGATGCCAGTGGCATCCACTCGCAAGTCGTCAGAGGGGTGAAAATTGGGGTAAACTGATTACTCAATATTCCTAAAATGGAAATCCATCATTTTAACAGGCTGAAACTCAGTAAATAAATATTTTATAAAATTATCAATTTTCTGATACCAGTGGCATCCACTCGCAAGCCGTCAGAGGGGTGAAAATTGGGGTAAACTGATTACTCAATATTCCTAAAATGGAAATCCATCATTTTAACAGGCTGAAACTCGGAAAATAAATATTTTATAAAATTATAAATTTTCTGATGCCAGTGGCATCCACTCGCAAGTCGTCAGAGGGGTGAAAATTGGGGTAAACTGATTACTCAATATTTCTAAAATGAAAATCCGTCATTTTAACAGGCTAAAACTCGGTAGGTAAATATTTTATAAAATTATCAATTTTCTGATACCAGTGACATCCACTCGCAAGCCGTCAGAGGGCTGAAACTTGGGGTAAACTGATTACTCAATATTTCTAAAATGGAAATCCGTCATTTTAACAGGCTGAAACTCGGTAGGTAAATATTTTATAAAATTATCAATTTTCTTATATCAGTGACATTCACTCGCCAGCCGTGAGAGGGGTGGAAATTGGGGTAAACTGAATATTCAATATTTCTAAAATGGAAACCCGTTATTTTAACAGCATGGAACTCCCAGATTCCTAGTAAAGGTTTTAAATATAATCAAAAAAATAGTCAGCAGGTTATAAAATGGGGATAAATAGAAGTATGTATTTTGGGTTTTCAATATTAATGAATATTATTCTTACCACATCGTAATATTATATAGTATTATTAGTTATGGGACTAAGGATCCGCTAGATATAGCATACAAACTATTAACTAAGATTAAGTTTAAACAACTGTCTATTTTGTATACAGTTTTCTTTAGGTAACGAAGGTAGAAGTTAATGAACAAATTTTGTATAGTTCGGTTTTATCAATTTAACGTTTTTTTTTTACAATTTTCAAAACTTAAAGGATCAACTATTAGGTATATATCATTATGAAGGAGAAAATAATGCAATTTAATGACATAAAAATATACACGGTGTTCTGTTAAAAAATATATATATATTTGGGTCGTATCTTAAAAAAGACATCCTGTAGAGAAATTGCAAGTATGGCACTGAACTCCACGTAGAAAACTCAGAAGCCATAGGCGCCTTCCCGATATCTCAGCTATTCCGTGAGGAAAGCAGTTTTTTAAAATGTCGTCCTGTATCATCGGTCAGTGGCGAAGCGAGAGGCGACAGAATTTTAATCGATGTTGTCAGACCACTGTGGGTTCGACTGTATACAGCGTCTGTAGAGTGTAAGAATGTTGGCTTGGGTCAATGTGAGAGATTGATACCGGTCGATGTTTGACCACTCCCTTAATTAATGAGGTTTTCCAGGTTTTCCTCATTCCTGCACTGAAGGGTGGCCAGGGCCAACATAAGTCGTTCCTTGGCGCATATACGGCCTGCTAAATAATAATATGCCGCCTCCTCTCCCGCACAAGTCTCCGACTTCTGGGCTAATCCTTGTGATTAGAATGAGGGGTAGAGATATTAGTATTATTATTATCTCAATAACAAGGAGGTCTATGAAAGTTCTGATTACGGCATCTCAAGTTTCTCGAAAAAGTAATCTAGTCTTGCGAAAATTGCATCCTTCTATATCTTAGGAAATTGGGACACACTGAAAGTTTAGCGCCACTATATTAATTCAAGTAGGCGATTACAGGAATTTAAAATTTGATCGCATTGTTTGTGGCATAGGAAATCAGAGAAATTATTTATTTAAAGTGATTCACTTTGTAAATTATAATAATAAGGAATGTTAAAGTCTCCTAAAATACCCCATATAGGAAAATTTGATACACCCTGTATATTTCGATATCGACAACTGTAGCCCTTCGCAATAATCCCCAGAGTTCCGGGTATCTCGCATTATAGAAACCGATCCGATTCCGAGAAAGCGTTACACATCGGCATATATTATTGGTCAAAAGGTTCACCGAGCGTATTCCGATTGTGAATTATGATTTTCGCTGCGAAACGAATCATATTTTCTTCGGATCCTCAAAGGACCTTCCGTCCTTTGCGCTCGTGTTTACTCCCATTGTGCTCTTCTTATTTTAACACATTGAAATGGCCACGAATTATGGACCGACTCTTTGTGGAACCTATTGAAGTCGTAACCGTGAAAATTATTATTGATATGTAACACTTTGAGGGTGCCAAATAGACATGTTATATTCATAAGTGGGGTCTGTGAACTGTCGCTGAACGGAAGTCGATCTGAGTTAGATGTATACATTGTTCGGCTGTAGAATGCAGCGTCGGGATTAGAAAATATGCTCGAATTTAGAAAGGATGGGAAGTCCTTTGGTAAACAAGTTACTATCACTGCACAAATTTAAAGATTATAAAACTACATCTACATATCACAGCATCATTTGCAGGACATAATGTTCTTTATACAGAATGATTTTGAAAGTGAGGTATTAATTTTATCTGATGCCAGTACACATTAAAATAAATCATTTAACAAAAACCAAGATAACTAAGTTTAAAGTTATTGAACAATTTGAAGCCGATTCTGTAGGCCTAACCTACACTGATAGATCAAGCAACTCTATTTCACGATACGTCATCGGTAACTGACGCCATAAGTTGCGCAGATCAACAAGTGTCACATTTACTGCCTATGCATTTGACTCATTTGCCTCTAAAGCATTGTTTATGCATCGTTCAATGTTAAGATTTTGTCAAGTTCAAACGTCACGCGTCGCCGTATTTCCTACAAAGTTTTGCAAATAAATCACCAAAAATGAATGATAATGAGGAACCTTCTATCTATGTCAGTGCCTGAAGAACCGAAAAATCTATACGAAAGTATAGGAAAGCTTTTGGATATCAGCCAAAGGAATCAAACATATTTACGAAGCTGCAAATAGAACGCTCTTTGAAACAAGCCGAGGATAAAGAATTCCTATTAGTTCAAGTTGTTTTATTCGTTGGAGTATTTAGAGCATTTAGGAGGAAGGAAACACATTTTTGACAGTAGACGCCATAAAAAATTGTCATTTATTAATGTCAAAATTCATACACACAAGAACTCATGTTCCACGAATGTTTACGGTTACTGAAGGATCAATAGATGGTATTAATTTTTTAGATATATTACGTAAGTAAGCAAAACTTCGTCCACTCAAAGATCCCAAAAAAGATACAGAATTTCTTCTACTCTCTAACACCAATTAATACACTGGCCTTTGTTTCCACCGCAGCCCTGCAACAATGTTGGCAGATTCTGGAGCGGACATGATACTTTTAAAGCGACATGGAAGTTGGCGATCAAGTTCACTTACCAAGAGTTATATCGAAAGTGCCATTGAACAGAAAAACGAAATAGCAAAAAGAATCATAGGTCAGAAAGATACACAAAATAAGAAAATTAAAGAAGTTCACTCAGAAACTAGCAGTATTGCCACTAATAGCAATTTATTGCGACTACTGCTGTTAGAGAAGAGAAGCTGGATGCTTCAAGTATTCACTAACAATTTACATAATTATACCTTTCAAATTTATAATAAATAAATATTTATATTGTTTTAATGTTTCAAGCACTAGCGCAGTCTCCTATGGTAGCAGACCATCTTTAGCTTTCATTAGAGACAACATGACAGCCCAATGGTACATCCATGAAGTGGTGGAGCCATATGTCATTCCATGCCCTCTTCACATTCTGTGGTTACCACCATACTATGATACGTACGGATCTGTCAGTCTTTCTAGAAGTTTCTCTCACCGACCAAGCTGCTTCGCACAACCCAACGATCCGCTCACTCTCAAAGTCATAATCAACTGCAAATAAAAATGTCGTTTGCAACAAACTTCACAACACTTAATAGATAAATCTGAAAATTTTTCATTTTATACTTTCACCGGCAGTAGTAAACACGCAAAAATGATCAAAATACAATTTAAGGGGTGTTTGTTTGTCACGTAGTATAAACAAATGTAGGGCAGTGAAATGATAATAACGTAAACAGAAATAGAATGTGTTCGTTGTAGGACTTATCAAGCTTACTGCAAGATGCAAGTCACACAGTTTGGACGATTAACAAGTTCTTAAGCGGTCGCCCAGTGGCTGGACCCCTCGCTTATCTGATTACATCAATATTCCGCTCATGGATATCTAGATCTGTCCCGATCCACTCAACTTACCGCAAATGTGTCGTCGGTTCATCTGTTATTCCACAGGCCGCTGCGATTACCCGCTTTCGGAGTTTAGACCGTCCTCTGGCAATAAGGACTTTTTGCTTTCTTTGGGTGGTATTGGTGCCATCTTATTCCCTAATTGACAACCGACACAAGACGTCCAAAAAACGGCAACATATTTTACTACCTGCTTTAGCAGAAAATTTTACGATCAAATTTAAGTTTTAGATACATATAATCGCATTAGATAATAGCAAACAATAATAATACACCTACTCTATATATTAATTAAAACAATGAGAGATATCTAAAGGATAGAGGGCGGCATAGTATTATTATATAAGAACCATAATTTTCTATTTATGACTTTTAAGTTTTGTAAATGAAACTCAAAATTCATTATGAAGCAAAATATAGTAACTGCGTCTTCATCTTTCTGAATTAATTTTCAATTGGAATTGAACTTCTACAGGAAATTTACTGCTTCTAATAGTGATTTGTAACAGTAAACATAATTACAACCTTCTACAGCTATTGTCTATATAAAAAACACATACAAAAAATAGTTTCTATTCTTCTTTTAGGTCAAAAATTATAAAAATAAGATTTTATTGATAATATATAAACTTTTCATTGGAAATTTCAATCAGTACATTTATCATGCCCAGGCTATAACTTGATGTAGTAGACTTCAATCCAGGCCTTCTATTGCCGTAGATATGAGGAGGTGAATATTGATTTTTGACCAGAAAATCTATGCCATTTGTTTTTCTTTCTTTATTTTTTTTTAGGTTATTATTTATATCAAAGCAACATGATCTCCTTACACATTTGTCTTTTAACAAATGACTTTCAAACTATTGAAGATTTTTAAAAAACATGGTAATAGCTCTATGAAAAAACCATTCCTAAAAAGATAGTTGGCGTCTGGCACTGAAAAATAAATTGAGTTTTATTTTTTTCACGTACTAGTAGCAATTTTAAATTATTATAATTGTTACTAACTGGTTTAATTTTGTTTTATTGTCTGTTTTTTTTTTATTAATCCGATATTTTTATGTAATAAATTATTTTGAGCAACAAATTGTTAATAAATATCCAAATTTACAAGTTTTATTAATAAACCCACATTATTAACATTAACAATAACATCTAGATAACAATAATTAACAATTATCTCGGTTAGAATAATTTATTATATAAAAAATATCGTAAATAAAATAAATCAGACAATAACAAAAATATAAATTATTTCCTACGTATCACACCCAAATTCAATTTTCATGGATCGGTCAGTGGTCGCGCGGTTTAAGGCATTAGTACTTGAATCGAGGTGACTAGACGAAGTTGGTTCGAGCCCAGCTGCCGGTAGACCGTATATAAGCTATATTCATAGAGAGGATTGGCACCCTCTCTGTGGGTATGGTAGGGTGGAATAATGTTAGCTTGGGTCAATGTGAGAGATTGATGCCGGTTGATATTTGACTACCCCCCTAATTAATGAGGTTTTCCAGGTTTTCCTCATTCCTGCACTGAATAGTGGTTAGGGCCTACCAACGTAAGTCGTTCCTGGGCGCAAATGCGGCCTGCTTAATAATAATATGCCGCCCCCTCTCCCGCACAAGTCTCCGACTTCTGGGCTAATCCCTGTGATTAGAATGAGGGGTAGAGATATTATTATTATTATTATTATTATTATTTTTTTTTTTTTTTTTCAGTAAACACCTTCCGAGGCTCCGACACACTCGGAGATGTTCTGGAGAGTCAAGCAATGACCACTCTCCACTCCGTGGAGTCAGTAATCATTGCGCCCGTAAATCGTGTGTTCTGAGCAGACGTAGCGAACCAAGGACGATTGCCTTCTGCATTCTGCCGGCTAAGATTTCTGCCGAATTTCGACAAGCCGGTATGATCTTTAACTCAGAAAGCAACGTATGTCTCATTCCACCCAGGACGCCTATAATTAGCACCACAATCTTAACAGAGTGGTCTGGATACAGCCTGCGGAGCTCGGAGAGAAGATCTCGATATTTCCTCCGTTTTTCCTCCTCTTTTAGAACGATGTTGTTCTCTGCGGGTGCCGAGAACAATTATTATTATTATTATTATTATTATTATTATTATTATTATTATTATTATTATTATTATTATTATAATGAGAAGTTCAGAAATTAACCATAAAAAACATATTTCTTTAATTTCTTTGACAGTTTATAATCTCGAAACTAAGCATTTATAGAACCATTGTTCGTATATTTATGTAGAACACCCTTCAAGTAAACTATGTTGCTAAGAAAAATAATTACGGTAAATATTTTTTTATTTGGTAATCAGATAAAACTAACATGTCTACGTATGTATAGCACTGGTAAGCGCTTACATGACCTGTGGTCTTCTTCAGGTAGCCTCCTTTAGAATGCAATCCTAAAAATGCAAAAATAGGTCAGATCTCATCTATTGTGGTTGAATTTTCGAATTCCCACATTTTCAAGAGTGAACTTAGATATTTATAGTGTTTTCATTAAACCAGGTTAGTAAATTTAGCTAGATTATTTTTTTTAGATAATTATTGAATAGAGCTTTGTCTGTGGAATTGTTCATTGGCATACCTAGATGTTTGTTATCAGAGAGCATACATATGACTTCATTGATAGGAATTGTAGGAGATTTGATATAAGATTAAAATACCTTTCCAATACAGTAAAAATATTATTAATACGTTACAGTCAACTAACCCTTAATGTACATACACTTATCTTTAATGTATCAGATATACAAATAATTAAAAGTTTTAATAACAGTTTAGATACTCCAGCATGAAATTTTAGTCATTGCTGGTGGCCACAATTATATAACCTGTGTATGTATCCGTGAATTGTTTATCTGTGCTCTATTTTATTTACGTTTTTTGTAGTGTATTTTTCTGCTCTAGAATACTATGAATATTGCACGTTGCAACACCCTGATAAATATAACTATAAACACTAACAGCATTGGCATTTTTTTAATTTGGAATTACTCTCTGTCTTTGTATTCAAACTTACATTTTGCGCTCGGCCACAGAAACTGAGCCGAATTTCAATTAAAACGCTAGTTTTAGCTATCAGCATTTGAAATAGAATAAATTAATATATTCCAGCAGCCTAATAAATCATCCCACGATAATGCCTCCTCTTTATCGCTCTTTTATTTGCCGAATGAGTGTATCTCTCTCGCAGAAAGGGTTTAGTAATTAACTTAATGGTCTCGAAACAAGATTGCGTTTGGTTAGCAGTTCAACTGTTTTGCTGATAAAATTGTTCCTTTATCTTACAAAGTGGTGAATAATAGCCTCCCAGTTAAACACAGGGAATAAGAAGTGTCGCGTTTTGTGCTCCCGAATGTAAATTTTTCAGTGTAGAAATTTGAAAAGGACATAATTGTCTTTCTCTTTATATGAGAGTATAAAAAATATACCTAAGTGAGTTCATCGCCATTTTACTCGTTATCTTGCTTAATACGTTTGGGAACATAACAAGGACAATATTTATTTATTTATTAACGTGATTAACCCCTTTTCTAAATTTAAGAAAATATTAATAAACAATATACAGGGTGTCCAGAAAGTAATGGGACTCAGCTTAAGCATAGCTTCCTGTGATTAATCAGAACCGATTTAGATAAACTTTGCTTAATTCAAAAGTGCCTCGTTTCGAAGTTCCAGGGCTTCAAAGAATTATTTTTTTCATAGAACAGACATATGCGTGTGTATTTTGTATTTTTCCAAAATGAAGGAAACGTGTAGCATATTATATTAATTAAAAGGAAATAAAGTGCAATAAATAAATATTTCTACTAAAATGAGTTTTGTTCTTTAATATGTGCAACAAATATATAATCTTATAATTTTTCATGACAAACATTCATGATATGTTTTATATCTAGCAATGAATATGGAACTAACCTGCAATATGATTAAAAAATGAGAAAAAATGTTAGAGAAAACATCATGGCCCTGGAATTAGCATACATGTGCTCTAGTTGCAGAAAAGAACGCATTTAAATTTAAATACGAACTTTGTTAACTGAAATATGGTTATTCTAGTCGGAAGAATCCATTGAATTAAAGTTTAAAATGTAAAACAGCTCTATAAAAATATTCGCTGAAAGAATATCCTTAGTTCCGGTTTCCTGCTATTTATGCCGAGTCCTCTTCCTTTTTGCAAAAAAATGGCCCATATTAACGTTCTCTTATGACGTCTGCTAGGGCTACATTAAACTAATTCCCTTAAAAAGAGGGACATTTATGGAGATGAATATTCGGGTTCTGCTATTGTTTATTCTTGCATGCTGCAGAGCTTTATCAAACAAAATTTATATATTTTTTTCGAAATATTTTTATTAAACTAATTTTATACATAATAGTTTAGAAGATTGTTTGTTGCAACCATTTAAATAAAAGAAACAATTTTAATAAATCAAGGGTATACAGCCACATTGTAAAATATCCAATAATAACAGCTTTCGCAGAATTAGCAATAAAAATATTTTTATTGCTATCTCAGTAACCGTTTGTGGGCGATGTGATTTCAATAAGGAAAGTGTATTGTGTACTAATATTTATTATTGATTGTGGTTAGTTACCAGTCCACAATGTTAAGCGTTGAGTCGATGTTTATGACTCGGCTACCTAAAAGTGCCTGTCGTCGTTCCTGGAAAGGTCTGCTAAACAAATGTGTTTCTTAGTTTTCACGTCCTAGGATAAGATTGAGGCGCCGGTCATCTACGTACTTAAATAATATCTACAAAACATGATTTCTACATTTAACACTTTAAAACAGACGTTGAAATTTAAACCCAGAACTAACGAAAAGATATGAGAAGAAATATTTTAACTTATACAGGTGTACGGAAATATGTGAGTACAGAACTAATGAAATGAAAATATGAAGCAAATATATAAAAAAACAAATATGTTACTTTATACAGGGTGTATAGAAATATATGAACCGCCACACGTTGATATTCAACCAAATGTTTATTAAGCAGTTTTGTTCATTTTTGCCCCCTAAACACCCCTTTCAAATATTGGGAGTTCCCCCCCCCATATATCCTGTATAATTTGATATTTCAAAGTAGTTTGAGTAATAAAAACCATGAATGCTATAATAATAATTACGTGTGTCTAAATACATTAGTTGACTTTTATTAACCAAATTAACAAATCTCAAGACTATATTATATCGTATTGTTTCAAATAATTTGTGTTTTCTAAATAAAAGAGTTCTTTTATTATGTAATGTTTCTGTAAAACAAATTGGGATATCGAGATAAATAAAGGAGAATATAGGTAAAAAAAATCTCCAAGAATTTACGTTATCCATATTGTGTAACTAACGCCCTCATAACATATTTTTTAAAAGTAGTTATAAATTCGAAACATCTAACCACCACCTAATTTGACTTATATCTGCCAAACCGTTTTCAAGTTATTGATGATTTTCGATAATTTTGGTTTAATTGAATCGCCCCAATATCTCCTTTTTTATTATAAGAAATTAAGAAGGAACGGCTTATTTTGACTGCATATATTGTTGCCTGTATGGCCCATTAGTTATGGGAGACCCTGTACATACATACATGCTGTTACATATTTTTAGAGTGTTCACTATGTGTTTTGCAACAACAACGTCGTCGAACTTGAACGAATGAAACAAGTTATATGCACTGCTACAATATTGAGAAATGTATCATACTATCCCATTTTATTCGATTCAAATTAGTCCTATCCATATGTGGTCTGATTTAAAACTCTTAATACAGTGGTGTTTAGGAAAAGCACTTGTCGATCCGGCACAATATCGTCTAATGACTTTTTGGCGTACATGCCCATCTGTTCAAATGTTCGCGGCCAAGACCAACATATGGTGGAACTAGAGCTGCAGAGGACCACTCATTCATTCATTTACAAACACACAGAGGCGCCGGTACAACCTCAGTTAAAAGGGACTATGATTATATACTAGAGTACTAGTGCACCTGAATTTACAAATAATATAGAGGGAAATTTAAAAAAATTAAACACGTGTGAAACATAAATAAATTCTAAATATTTCTTTTGTGCTATTACAAATTTTTCGTAAATATGAATACAAATTTATTAAAATACATTTTAGGAATCTTAATATGAAAACAGATTAAATAATATTATAGTTGCGACAAGAAATCAGACAACTTACATCACGGCTGATGTTACGCATCATTTTTTTTGTCAACATAATTTTCGATAGTTTTTCGCGTTAAAAATAATCATTTTTTTTGTAATTTCGTATAATATATAGTATTAGTATTTAGTGTAGTATATAGTTTTATTATTCTCAGTTTATAAATATTTTCATTAAATGTAATTTATTCATTTGTTCGTTATAACTTAAGTCGCCTGAATTCATGCCGCAATGATAATGTTGTATTAAATGTTAAAATTATGAGTAAAATAATAAATTATCGTTTTACTATCAGCAGCATAATATGTAATAGTCATAGCTTAGTTGATCAATTTTATAAAATTGTTTTCCATTGCCGGTACGGTCTCTGTCATTCCGTAGATTTAGAAAGGTAGACAATTTATTTGATTACAAAATACTACATTCAGGTTACTAATCTGGAAGACACGTACTATTACTAAGAATCTGAAATCGACTGAATATTTTACCCTGTATATTATGGCCATTTGTTTAGCCATTTAAACAGGGACATACATTTTAAACATTTTTATAGTAGCAGATTTTACAGGATGTTCACGAGAAACTGATCGGCTGCAACTTTGCTACCCGGAAAACTGAAATTGATTACTTGGCAAATTTTTCACAAGGATTTAATTTTTTTATCAAAAACCAATTGAGCATTACATTTAAATTAATTTATTAATTATTGCAAAAAGTTCTTTGATTTAAATTAAGTGTAGTGTTTTAAAAGTAATAATAAATATTTGTCACCTTCACATGTTCTATAAAATGCAGCAGATATTGTAATGTCACAGTTCAGATCTTTCTTATCACGTCCTTTTCTTCTTTACTCCTCTTCTTTAATCATTTTCTCAGCTATTTTGCAAGTATTTATTTATTTATTTTCATCAATTTTCTTCTTTATTACATATGTTTACTGGTCCTGATGATTATTTTATCGATTTTATTATTTACTCACTTGCCTCCCTCTCTTCGAATTCTTCTTAATTACTTTTACTTCTTGAATACTCTCTTTATTTGTTGTGATACTAAAATCTTCCTTTTAACTAATATTTTAATTTTTATTACCTTGACTCTTGGCTGTCAACTTTTTTAATCTCATCTGTCAGATCATTCATACATATACTCTTCTAATTAAGTTATACTGCTTTTTCTATACTTTTCCTTCTCAATTACTATTTTTTTTTCCTCCGAAAAATTTTAGTAACCTTCTTTTTTCTCCCTTATTATTTTTTTTCTTTATTTTTCCCGTGTCCCCGTCCTTAAAGTAATTTTCACCCAGTATGTTTTTTTCTTCATGTAAATTCACAGTTTAATTTGTCAACCAAAACAAAATATTATTTTTATTAATTACCAATTAACTCTTAAACCTAATTTCATTTATTAAATTTAACTATTATTTTATTTCTTATTACATTTTAATACATATTCCAATCTACAGTCCTTAATCATATTAATTCATTTAATTATTTCCATCTTTTTGCATTTAATTTTATACATATTAAAATTTAAATTTATTTTATTTTATTTTCATTTTCCCATTTCATTATAATATTATTAAATAATTATATAACATCGGATTCTACAAATACTCGTACGTCGTTTATTTTATTTTTAGATACGCTACTGGCTGAACTGATTTTCCACCCCTTATTAAAAATAGTCCTGATCCGGTGTATGAAATGAATAAATACTCCAGGCTTTAGTGGAATTAGCAATCCCCAGTGGTGCAAAGCAAGGTGGAAGTAAATTTTGGGACTGGCCCGATAAACAGATTCGAGTTTTGCAGTGGGGTGCGTCAGCAGGGTATCAATAGTATTTTCCGCTGGTAGATGTGAACATATGTGCAGGTTATACGATTCTTATTGAAAAGTATTCAGCGGGATTAAAGTTTAGGCCTTTTGTATGCTGGTTATGCTCATCAAGTGTGTAGAAATGGGTTTATTGAGTGGACGAACAAAAAAATATTGACACTAAAATGAATATTTTTATATAGTAGTATGTATGAAAAATACAGAGAAAAAAACTGATATGTATTACTTTTATATTTGTTAATGTTTTTAACTAAATGTTTACCCCAACAGAAAATAAAAAGAGGTAATGAATATCTACGCTTTTTATCAGAAGAATCAAATATGTGAGTATATATGCTTTAGCAGAACGATTTCCTGGTAAACATGTTCCAAATGCAGCTACTTTTACAACGGTGTGCAGTGAGTGCAAACGCTGGCGAAAGTAACAGATATGGAAGAGATAGAGGTCCAGGGCATCTACGGCGTATTGCAGCAGTCTGACGTATCATATACGAGTCTCAATTATATCCGTATCATATACAGATTGTACAAGCATTAATACCAAGGGATTGGACGAGGAGAACCGGTACCATGGCCGCCTTGGTCTCCTGACTTTAAATCATTTAGACTTATTTTTGTGAAATAAGACAAAATGATTTAACAACTTCTCGTCTGTACGCAGAAGTTTTTTTCTCTAAATTACGTTCTTATGACCATCTATAATTTATTAAAAGTTTATTTATTTTTCAGTACTGAAATATGAATTCTGTCTATTTTGACGTATATGTAAGAGGATTTAAACCTTCCAAGCATTTTTAAATCAATTAGAGGGAATTTATTACTTCTAATCTATATACAAACACTCAGAAAAGATGATAAAAAAATTAAACGACCTACTCGTATACAGTGAATGGAACTAAAGTAGAATCTAACTGACAGAAACAAATCTAAACTCAATTGCTTATTTTTAGCTCAGATGGTGTAAAAACGGAGTCCGGTAAACTCTCTGGAGACGTGATAATCGAAGAAGTCTGAGATATTGTCAAGGAAATGAGAAATACTGGGACGATCCCTCTTTCCTTATAGAACGAAAGTAAACACGGTGAAACAAAATAAGTATGGTAGCTTGAGAAAACAAATATATGTTAATCTCTGTTTATTTGTTTGATATATAGTTTTATTTGGTTATTTTTATACAGGGTGTTCGGAAACTTCTGGTAAAGATAACGATATGTCAAACGACAACGAAACTAAACTGACGACGTGGCGACCAGTCCTGAAATTATGCTACCTAAAGGTTAGAATAAATTAGTTGAAGGTCTTATTTTCTCATGAAACGTTGCGTGTCTGAGTTTATCTTGTATCAACGAGGTACATAAGATTTGAAATTATCGTCAAACCAATATGACAAATCATTTAATTACTTTCAAAGTATACTTTGCTTAATCGTAAAAGAAATGATATTATCAGTATTTCTAAATAATTTAAATGATTTTTTCGCAAACTGTTAGTTTTTTTTATTTCAAACAAGAGTATCAACCTCTCACACGTTAAAGGAATGCCATAAAAATTTTAATAGATTTTAAGACAAAAAAGTTATGTCATCATTTTTTCACCTTCCACGTGCCCCTTCTGTCCTTTAGGACACTGCAATTTTAGAAATATTTGATCTGAAACCTGCGTCTCTATAATACTTTTATAGAGACGCAAGTTAAAAAAAATAACTTTGACATAGCTCCATTAATATTGACTTATCGAGAAAATATTACATGAACTTGACACATCATTTTTTCTAGTAGTATCACTTCTTAACTTTTCTACCCGCTGTATATACAAATCCATAAAATACATATGATTAAATTAATAATTTATTAGTTGCCCCATACTAAGGTTAAACATGTAAATTTATAAATATTCTCACTTCTATACTCACTTCACTCAGGTAAAATGTAATATTAATTTTATACTTTAGGAAGAAAATATAACTATGAGTAATGCAATATAAATGGTTTGCAGTATTTGATAAAATTATCAAAGAAGAATATTTTAAGTTGCTCAAAGCTTGAATAAGTTTCCTGCTGATCGTACTGTACCATGATAATTCGACGCAACACTTCCAAGATCACGATCACTACTTACTCTACGTTCAAAATGGTTTCTATAGATTTAATTCTACACCTTCAGACTTGTAAATGATACTGCAGGAAACAACTACTACGCGGACTAATGCCCCGACCGGCATTGAGTTACTCCTGCTGTACCTGTGTGAACAGCTAAGAACCCTTTAGGACACACCACCAGACATAGACCGGTTTCAGGCTTGTTAGCCCTCATCAGTATGCCATAGGTGAGATGACCGAAAATTGAACTGGCTGTTCCTTCATGTGTATGTTCACATATAAACTGAGTGCAGGTGAGATATAAGTGGTCTGCTTACTTCCTGCTTGGCCTCAGCAGCTCGACTTACAGGAAGTAACCTACATTGCAGCAGGTACTTAACGCAGACCTCTCGCCCTGGGCGACAAGCCATTAAACTTGTAAATAATACTGCAGGAAACAACTACTCCGCGGACTAATGCCCCGACCGGCATTGAATTACTCCTGCTGTATCTGTGTGAACAGCCAAGAACTCCACCAGATATAGATCAGGCTTGTTAGCCCTCATCAGTATGCCATAAGTGAGAATACAATTGAACTGGCTGTTCCTTCATATGTATGTTCACATAAAAACTGAGTGCAGGTGAGATATAAGCAGTAGAGAGAAACTACTAATAGAAAAGTCCCATTACTTAAAAAATTACACACACTATTGAACATTTTTTGACGTAGTTGACATTTCTGTATTATTCTGTACTCCATCGCCTACTAAAAACTATCCATACCTACTGGAACCCAGTAGAAGAGAAAATGAATAACAGTAGACACCATAAATTAATAAAATGAAAAACACGAATTTAAGATTACTATTCAAGATATTTTTTCGCTGATACAATACTTCTTATTTAAATTTAATGCAATTAATTTCCAAATCAATTTTCAGTTTTGCTATGCAGTATTGCAGTTACCATATCCCAAAAGTATCATGAAAACTATTTATCCAATTTGATAAAGGATTCTGATCAAACAAACGTTTAGTTTAATTTTAAAATACTTTAAAATAGATACAGATAACATCTAAATTGTATTTTTTAGTTTGTTGTTTTTTTTAGCTACATGGGTAAGTAAATAGCTCACAGTGTATGTGGAATGCCTTTTGTACAAACACTAACACCTTTGATTTCCAATACAAGAAAATCTCTGGAGTTTTGAGGCAATTATAAGCACATGTGACCTCTGAGGATTCCATCAATCACGTTGCCAAGCCAAGGGACGGATGCAGTAAATCACTTTTTTCTAAAATTAATACTTTTCCACTGCAAGAAAAATGTTTTCTCTTTTTCTTGCCTTCCTCAGGAAACATTACTTTAGGTTACCCAATTTTAAATATATAACTGGAGTCATACATATTTATAAGTGAAACACTGTGTTACTTGATTATTGTGATGATATATACAACTGAATATTTAAAGATAAGAAAAAGCCTCCATCAGATCTATTGCCTATGGGCTTGTTTTAACTTCCTATTGACGACAGACAAAAATGGACGAATTACAGCATTACCAAAACATTTAAAACCCACAGCACTATGTACTCTGTAATACCTACAATGCTTGTCACCTTAAATTCACTACTACCGGTTTCGATCTTATTAGCTCTCATCAGTATGCCATACGTGAGGTAACCGATGAATAACCTTAGTTGTTTTAAGCTTAAGCCGACAGAATGGACCATGAGTATCCGGTATACACAAGCTATATCTAGCGACAGACATAATTGGCAAATTACAGCATCGTCAAAACATCTAAAGCCAGAACTACGTATTGTGTAATACCTACATACATGGATATATTGTGTACAGCACGCTGAAATGTTGATATTAGAAATGCAATGCTTACATTAAAGTCTGTAGTGATGCAATTGACATCATGTTTGATCGATTTGCTATTCTTTCATATATACACTGATACAAATGTATCTGTAATTTCACATAAGTTTACGTTGGCAATTTGTAACCAGCGTAAAAATTTTATAAATGAAATAAATACACTATAATGTTAACTATAATATGTATATTTGTAATTGTAATTTTTAGGCTGAAAATGTAAAATATAGATATGTATTTTTTACTGAATAGATAATTTAAAATTTCCTTACATTTTATATATACTTATCTCTATAGCTACAGCTAAAAAATATCTATAGAGATAACTTTTTATTAACTTATACTATTTTACATATAAGTATGACTGACTATAAGTATGTCACAATAAGCACATGTTCAAAAAATATATCATAGAGTTCTTCAATCATATCAAACATGTTCATCTTTAATATTATTTTTGTGATATACAAATAGTGTGTTGACAGATGAAATTGAAAAGATAGAAAACTTTTTATCAAACTGCCACTTTCACGCTTGTGGGTGAGGTGTTTTTAAGTGGACAAATAACCACAGATGGGCTATTGAAAATCCACACCTAGTCCGAGTATCCCACTTTCAACAAGAATTCGAAGTTAATAATTCTGTACAATTTGTCAGTATAGGATAATTAAATAATATAGGATTTTAAAATAAAGTCGACGTTTCGTTTTTATTTAAAAACTTCTTCAGGACAAAAATAATACATATCAAATCATCGCTTAAAACAATTATATGAAAAAACAATAATCCACCACATAATAATATTTAAAATACAATCACAAAACATCATAACCAACATATATATATATATAACTACCAACAATAAAGCCTATATCTATTAAGTACACTTATTCCAGAGCATTCTTACCTAATTTTATGTATCCAAAAAAAAAACATAAGTTCATTGTCCAACTTTCATATAAATAGGTAACGTTGATATGGGAAAAAAACATATTTTCAAACCAGGTTATTAATAATATAAGTATAAATCTAATGGAGCAACAGTCTAACGTACAAATGAATTTTCTGTTTAAAACTACACCAAAAACGAATCTCGCGAGGAAAAACAAATTTTATCAGACTAATGTATCTATTTACTTTTTACTACCCTTTCTTACTTATTAATACAATTTCTTATAATATTGCTGTAAACAATACTTAAATTATGCGTATCAGTTTTTTTTATTTACCGTTATATGACTATGTGCCCGAATGCACACCATTTCGCTAATGAGCCTTTTGTTATAATTTATTTCTCTACCTAAAATACTAACATCATTAAAATTAAAAACATGGTTCTCATCAAAATTATGTGCAGCCAACGCCGTCTTCTCATTTTAATTTTTATGCTTTTCTTTGCATGACAATTGCTGCTCATATAACCTTGTTTTCAGATTTTGTTTTCTTTGTCCTATATATATTTTATTGCAATCACTACATGGTATCTTATATACTACATCAGACTGATAATTTAAATCTAATTTGTCCTTTATAGAATCATATAAATTGCCTACTGTTTTTGAATGATAGAAAACAATCTGAGTGTTATCATTACTTAATTCCTTTTTTAATTTTTCAGAGAGTCCTTTAACATATGGAATTTTATAAAACTTTTTAAACTCATTAATATTATTTTGTCTATGTTCATTTGTGTTATTATTGTTAAGAATTATGTTACATAGTTTAGGTGGATAGTTATTATTTACAAGTTTTTGTTTAAACTGTTTCAATCGAAATTAATGTATTGGGCGGTATTTTCAGGAATACTATGTTGGATCCTGCAATGCATTCCCAGAACAGAAGACACCGATTTGAATAATAATAACATGACCACTTTACATAATATAATATAAATTATTGTGCAGACCTATGTTTAACTTTAAAAATCTCGAGAAATAATGAGTTTACCGCTATTAATGAATAGTGGGTTAATTGCATAGAAAGTATTGATGAATTGAAAAATTGTAGCAAACTAAAAATTCCGCCAGTGGCGTAGAAGTTAGGAATGAGAAATTGCCCCTCTACCCCTGTCATACGCCTCTGGTAGTAGCCATGAATGACTTTGTAACATTGTGAACATGTAATATGTTCTAAAGTATATAAACTTTATGTCGAGTAAGATAGGGAAATATCAAACAGGGTTAAAGTAATTGGCAAAAAATCATTTCAAACTTTTTAAATAGAACACCTTGTAACTTTGTAAGCAGTCATACTTTGTCTAAGCGTTATGTGTTAATTCTTCATATTTTCAGTCCAGGATTATCCAGTTAGCATATGTACAATTATTAATCTAGAAATCTAGAGGGTTCAGATCAGGCGATCTTGGGGGCCATAAAACAGGTAGATTTCTTTGTTTGGGGATATTTGAAGACATTAGTGTCTGGTACTCCTGTAAATAGCCTGGAAGAGCTGCAGCTACAGATTAATCAAAAGTGTCAAGAAATCCAAACCAAGGAGGGTGTTTTCGAAAGGATTCGAATATCGTTGAGACGAAGATGTCGTGCCTGCTTGGAAATGGACGGAGGGCCCTTTGGACATCTTCTGTAACTTTGTTTTTTGCTCGTTAAAAGCTTCCTTTGTCGGTTTATTCCTAATAAAATAAAATGTTTGAAAAACGAATAGTGGTCCATATCTCAACCGTTACTTTGCGGACCCATGTTTATTAAGACTTTTCTGCTTATTTCGGTTCATACTATAACCTCCTGAAATATTTAACACTCTTTTTTTACCACCCTGTATACAGAGGCAAGACTGCGTCACTGAAAAGTGCATGCCTGCGATTACAGTCACAGTTACACAAAAATTACATATACAATTTTGTAGATGACGTATATTACACTTTTTTAGCAATAAATGTGATTTTTTCAAAAAAATAGAGTAACAATCTAAGTAGGACGCATGTTAAAGATGTGTCCGCGAATATGTTAAAAATTAGCAATAAATATTATGTAAAAAGAGCATAAGAAAGTTTCCACCCATTTTTATCAGTGTAAGATTTACTCAGATGAATTAGCAACGGTATATTTTATATGCACGATTTCAGCAAATATTGACGATTACAGTCCAGAATCCGCTGAGTGAGCAAGAAAATAAGCAGGTTGTCGTGAGAGTGCTATTCATCGCCGACGTGTACATTAAAGCAACATATGGACAAGTGGTATTATGCACAACCCTGGAGACCTGTCAAAACCTATTTATACGCTATACAATACGTATATGAGATGGCTAAGTCCGACCCTCGTCCCTTGGCGCTGCGACAAGCCCTCCGTTCCAACTAAAAGTACACACATCCACCAGAACATCGAATCTATTACAGCGTCAAGAGCTGTGAGTAATTTTTTTCAGGACTAATCTAATGAATCCTCTGAAAGTCGATGCCATTATAGAACATAAATATACAGGGCGACCGGAAACTTCACACAGAAAATTCAGGGCGTGATACTACTCGAAGAAATTATGTGTCAATTTCACGTAACATTTGCTAGAAAATTCAATATTAACAGAGCTACGTAACCTCAAAGTTATTTTGTTTAATTTATTTTTTGATTATAACTTTTATAATACTGGAACGATTTTTTTCAAGTTTTGCACATTTGTTACTTTTACAGGGTGTTTTTAAAAAAAGTAGCATAAATGAGACAATAGATTTCTTAGGTGAAAATAAATCGATATCGATGTCACTAGTAGAGGGCGCCACTTATGGTACATGTTTCTATTAAATGACACAACTTTTTTGCTGCTTAGTAATATCCATCTGACTATTGAAACAATCTATTCTCCTACCTGTTATATCTGAAAAAGGTATACCTTGATGAAGTTGTTAGAAGTAACAGTTTTCGAAGTAATCCTATTTGAAATATTCAGTGGACCGATTGAAAACTGTTATCGTTTCAGGTAAAGTGCCTTTTGTACTAACAATACAGCAAAATATCACTTGAAAAAGTTGCTCAGAACGATAAATTATGGAGACGTGTAAAATTTCAAAAAGATCGCCCTGCTTTGATAAAATCTTTGTGCTTTGTTGAAAAACGGTTTTATCAAACCTACCCGATCTTCTTGAAATTATGTACGTTTCCATAATTTACTATTATGAACAACTTTTTCAATTAATATTTTGTTGCATTTTCAGCAGGAAAGGCAGTTTACCTGAACCCAAAACAGTTTTTACTCGGAGCACTGAGGATTTCAAATAGGATTATTTCAAAAATGGTTACGCTTACCGACTTCAGCAAGCTATACCTTTTTCAAATAAAACAGGTAGGAGAATCGATTGTTTCGATAATCAGATGGATACACAAAAAAGTCCTGCCATTTAAAAGAAACACGGTGTGCCATAAATGGTGCCCTGTATTAGTGACGTCAAAATTGAAAACAAATTTTAATTTCTAACACGGAAAAACCCGCGATTTACAATTTTTATGTAAATATTTGGATTTCTTAAGAAGTTATTTACAGATATCGAAAATAAAATTTGAACTTTGACACCCCGTATCTTTTTTATTATGCGACTAGGAATATAGGTATGTTAGGTTAAATCGATTTATTTTCACCTAAGGAATCTGTGGTCTCATTTTTGCACCTTCATTTAAAAACACCCTGTATAATACGTAGTAATAAAAATAGTAGAATTATAATTCTTCTTTTAAATTACATTTATAGTTGTGTGTGCAGGTGAACCGCCATGTTGCATCACGCTTACTCAGGTGGCATACTGAGAAGAGCTAACAAGCTTAAAAGCGGTATCTGTCTGATGTGCCGCTAATGGATTACTTTGACCGTTTACTATAAATGTTTATTTTCTTATATAAATAATTAACTAGAGTATCAACTAGGTACTCTAGAAAGTAATACAATATAGCATGAATACTGAATTACTGAAATACTAATTATGTACCTCAGCTTTATTTTTTCTTAATACAATGTTATTATTTACTTTTTTCGATTCATTTTAAATAAGTATTTACAATAATTCGTTCAAGTAACTTACAACTTCAAATAAAGAAAATGTTACTTTTTTTTAAATAAATAATATATAGTATTAATCTTGACATTGGTACAACTTTTTTACGCGTAGAGAAAACAAATTGTTATTTGTCGTTGTTTGTATATGTTTCTAAAGGTCAAAAACCCCAGTTCAAAGTTACATCCTATATAATAAGAAACAATAGGAACATATTAAATTAAAACTCAAATTCAAGTTGGTATAACCCCAGCACCAAAATAAAATAACAAAATGGATCGAATGGAAATACGGAATGTACTTTGTGTCAGAAATTTAGGTATTATTAGCAATATTATTTGAGGATAGTGGATATTATAACATAGCTGCCATATAATATATATATACCGTATACTTCTTACTCTCCTGAGGACGTTATACAGAAAATCAGTATCTACATAGTACATGATGGCGCCTGATTATTTTAATATTTTCACATATAAAACAACAAATGATCCCATATTCGCGTCCTTTTTGTGTTAAATTTCTCGTACTTCCCAACGTCCAATGAAACAATTACACGACTGAAGTTAACCCAGCATTTTTAAAATTAATAGCATACATTTGTGTCGAAAAACATCCCTATCGCATGGCAGAATTAATGAAGCCCTCTTGTAAAACAAAAGCCGAACTGGCGCAAAAAAGAGCGGCAACGCTGAAATTCTTTTGGTCGATTAACTTATGGTGTGAGTTTAGAAGCATATAGTAGGCAGGCGACCATTAATCATTTTTATAATGAAACAGCAATTTCAAGTCCGGCTTAAACAATACTAGATTGATTGCTGATATCATGGCCGATGGAGCGTACGGACTTTTTAAAAGTCGATCAGTAAATATGAAGGAAGTTATTAATATAAATGGAGTTTGAAAAATCTTGACGTGCATAATTTGAATTTGATTATGTTTGAAGTGGGATCCATGACACGACATCTTTGGAAAAAGTTAGGAGATCATCTGGTATACTTTCCAAAACAATAGAAAGAATTAATTACACTACTATAATTTTTGTTAATTAAATGGAAAAATATTTATATTAATAATGGCAATGCGTAAGGAATCAATACTAGATATACAGAGCGTTTCAAAAAAACATAGCAATATTGGTAGGGCTGTTAGAACATTGAAAAATAAATGGGTTTTGCTTTATAAATATATATCCTATATCTATAAATGATACTGCAGGAAACAACTACTCCGCGCACTAATGCCCCAACCGGTATTGAATTACACCTGCAGTATCTGTGTGAGAAGCCAATAACCCTTGTCGGCCACTCTGCCAGACATAGACCGGTTTTGGGTTTGTTAGCCCTCATCAGTATGCCATAGGTGAGATGATCGACAATTGAACTGGCTGTTCCTTCATATGTATGTTCACATATAAACTGAGTGCAGGTGAGATATAAGTGGTTTGCTTACTTCCTGCTCGGCCTCAGCGGCTCGATTTGCAGGAAGCGACCTACATGGCAGTAGGTGCAGACCTCTCGTCATGGGCGACGACTAAACTGAACAGGAAGTAAGCAGGCCACTTATATCTCATATGTCCTAGAGCCATTCATTTTTGAAGTACAGGGCATTTAAGAAAATCTATTACGGATGCAGTTTTTTTTAAAAGAGTAACATATTTCATCAAAAATTGACACAGGTACAGGTAGCTTTTGCAATAATAATGGCACTCCCTCAAAACAGTTTTTGAACTTCTGGAAGTTTTAAGCAAAATGTTCATTAAACCTCTATCGTGAGTGAAACAACCAACTGGTGTTAAAAGTAGATTTTATTATGAATACGTCAGAAGGTGAACATAATGTTCTATTTTATTCAGTGTTACCTACTTGGCTGGCCAATTCTGAAAATTTGTTATAATCCACTCTGAAAGTTTTAATAATTATATGTATCTTTAGGAACATTTCTTAAACAAAATGTAGACATCTCCTCTCTCGGTCTTGAAATCTATAAGCACTGCGTAGATTAATTGATCACTATCACTATTTTAATACTGATAAGTCACTGATCTAGATCAGATTCAAATGAAGAAGAACATAGCAAGTGACTCAAAACTGAATAGCATTGAACTTGATATTGAAGATTATGCTAAAACTAACACTTGTGAATTTAAAATAAGCCTAGAGGATCACGGCTACTGTACTTTTGCAGCTTCAGAAACCACTTAAAATTTTTAGGTTACATTTCTTTAGAATTTTAGCACTTTTTTTGATGATATTGATGTTGCCATGTCTTTATGGAGCATTCTATATACTGTATAGTGATTAAGTGTTCTATTTTATCTAATTTTACTTGATTGACCAATTCTGAAAATTTATTTTTAGTATTTCATTCTGAAAACTGTAATAATTATAAGTATCTTTAGAGACATTTTTTAAACAAAATGTAGACATGTCTTTTCTCCGTCTTGAAAACTCGAAGCACTGCGTATATCAATTGATCATGATGACTATGTTATTATTGATAAGTCACTGATTTAGGTGAGATTCAAATGAAGATGAAGTTAGCAATTGACTCAAGACTCAATAGAATTCAATTTGAGATTGGAGATTATGCAAACACTAACACTTGTGAATTTCAAATATGTCTAGAGGACCACAGGTACTGCATTTTTGCAGCCTCAAGAAATGCTTAAACTTTTTAGGTTATACTTGTTTAGAAATGTATCACTTATTTGGTGATATTGATGTTAAAATGAACTTAGATATATTTTGGATGATCCTAAACTGATGCTACATTGTGGATACCCCTGGTATATGCAAAAAAGTGTCATAATCCACTTATCAATACAATGCATGTGGGTCATTGCAGCTTCAAATACGATAGTAGGGTGGCTCCTGCTATTGAAGGGCACACCTGCGATGTGGTCGTTATACATATGGTCTAGGCCAGCATCAATAGCAACCCTCAGTACTGAAACGACAGAAACGAGACCTGAACATATTGTAAAGTATTTAGCTAGCCTTTAATTTTGGGACTGAGGCATCGCCAATATGGGCAAGTCATATGGTCACATTTTATTTTGGAAGGGAGATCATGAATTTACATTATCGGTAATCTCTGCTACTTGAAAAATGGAAATGTTATTTACTGTTTCCTTATTTTTTATTTATTTCAAATGAAAAGTTAAACCCTAACAAGTTTGACACATTTAAATTTGGTAAAATACCTATAATTATTAACATTGACACAAGGAGTCTAAAGTACCAGAAATATTTATTATTACATTAAAATTTCAATCCACCAAAAATGTAACTAAAAGTGTATAATTTTATTTTATTATGAAACTGCAACCAATTTTCTACATTTAAAAATGCCGTGACATGCCTTTGTGTGATAATGATAATCATTTTTTAGAATATGCATAAATATTTGCAATACAATGTGTCGATCCTGTATATGTTTCCAAACAGGACGAGAAATCGCCCTTTCCCATTCTAAGTGCCGAATACATTGAAAACCGTATTGGATGAACGTATTTCTAGACTCCGCCCCTCTCTAAAGCTCCATTGGTCTGATTGCACCCTAGAACTTACGTTCACCCCTATAGGAAGGTTTGTGTACCTAAATGAAATACGCTTTTCTAAACGTATGTACACCTTCTTTGTCTAAATCGCGTGCTGGAGGATAACATTGTCTCTTTTCAGCGTTAAGAGTGGGATACGGTGCAAACCCAGATGCTTTTAGGGGTAGGCAGAAAGTCTAACAATATTTGGACGTAGTGTGTCTGCTTTTTCACATTATGCATTGTGTTTTCTAAGCGATAGCTTCGACACTCATCCTGTTATTGTGGCGATAGTGTGGTGTAAGTCAGTGTGAAAATGGACATACATAGGAAAATCGAACTGAAAAGTGAGATACAGTGCGACGAACACACTCAAATCACATCCAAGGCAGTGAAAAGGCCTTTTGATGTTGCTTTTCTGATGTTACCAGATGAAAAACTTAAACAAAAACAAAGTAAGATTGCAAAAAACATCGTATTTGAAAGAGAACTTGAAGTGAGTTATAACAACAACGACGAGGATGAAGAGATCGAAGTCGAGGACACTCCACGTGAGTACAAATTGCAACAGAAATTTTTTACACAAAAACAACAAATCTTTGATGATCCTAACTTGATAAAACCGAAAAATTTGGAAGATCTCAGAAGTAAATCACTGTCAGCGCCATCAGATCAAAAAAGTGCATTTACAAAAGTAAACCTCTCCACAAAAGAGCACAGAGTATCACCTGGCTTATCAGTCAGTCCAGATTTAAACTACCAACATTCTCTGAGCCCTTCGCCGCCTATAATAAACCGCAACTACCAAAACTTCCCCGCAGCTATGCTTTCCCCCAGCCAAATCTTCAAAAACCAACAGATCAGTGCATATCAAAACCAATTTCTACCGGAAAACTTCCAACATCACACTGCTAACTTAGAAAATTCCTTCTTCAAAGCTCAGCCAGAACTGATCCAGCCTAACTTCGCAAAAATGCGGCCGATGTACCGACCAGACCTAGCTTACAACTACCAGCAGTTCCCCAATCAAGACATGTTGAAAATAGCCCAGCCTGATTTAAAATTCCCGGCTGATATCCGCAATCCCGCGGCGGCTATTCTAACCTCGCTTTTGCCGCCTTCGTTGGCGGCTCTGTCGCTGCCTGCTCAAAATGTGTGTGCCAAGTGCAATATATCTTTCAGAATGACGTCTGACCTAGTCTATCACATGAGGTCCCACCACAAGAGTGAATCCACAGACTTGAATAAGAGGAGACGGGAGGAAAAACTCAAATGTCCAGTATGTGCGGAATCATTTAGAGAAAGACATCATTTGACCAGACATATGACTGCACACCAGGACAAAGAGGATGACGACAAAGATGTCAAATAAAGGGAGCTGTCTTCGAGATAAGGGATGTTATTAACACGACTGTCTACGGGATTTATTTCCTTGTTACTAAGTCAAAGGAACGTTCTCTAAAATATATCAAATACATTGTTTCACACTGCTATTATACCGTTTATATAGTACTAAATACAATTGATTCTAGTCCGATATTGTGAATATTATATGGTAATTGGAATTTCTTGTACATATGTATATTTCTGTGTAGATATTGATTTGTTAATTTTGTTATTTATGTGCAATAATATTATATTGATTTAATAAAGTTATAAATAAACCTTTTTCTACTTTTTAGTAATTTTAAAAGTAACTTTTATTCTCAAAGCTTTTATAAAAAAGAAGTACTAAAATTAACAACTTGGAGAAAAAAATACCTATTTACTAAATATTTTGTATTTATTAATACTTGCTTTCTAATAAATTTAATAATTAATACTCATCTATATATAAATAGGAATACTCGTATTATTGATTATGCTTATATTAGATGGGTTTTTAACACCCAATTTGGCCTGAAAATGTACATATAAGTTTAGAATTTCTGCAAAACAATTTATACAGGGTGAATTAGTAATAATATCATTAATTTTCAGAAGAGTTAGGAAAAAGTATACGCTGAAAAATAATATTTAAACAGGGTGTCCGGAAATGATGAGCAAAAAATTCAGGGGATAATTCTAGACCGAAAATAAATGGTACCTCTTTCTATAACATTTTTTCCAAAACTGATTATTAACGGAGTTACAGGGTGTTAAAGTTAAAATTTTATTTTCGAATTTGTAAATAACTTCTTAAGAAATCCAAATATTTACATAAAATTTGTAAATCGGGGTTTTCTGCAGACGAGAAATTCATATATGTTTCTAATTTTGACGTCACTATAACAGCGCGCCACTTATGGCACATCATGTTTCTTTTAAATGACAGAACTTTTTTGCTGCGTAGTGTATCCATCTGACTATTGAAACAATCGATTCTCCTACCTGTTATATCTGAAAAAGGTATACCTTGTTGAAGTCGTTAGGATTAACAGTTTACAAAATAATCGTATTTGAAATATTCAGTGCACCGATTGAAAACTGTTATCGTTTCAGTTAAAGTGCCTTTTCTACTGAAAATACAGCAAAATGTTACTTGAAAGTTGTTCAGAACCGTAAATTATGGAGATGTGCAATATTTCCAGACACCCTGTATAACTCGGTGACAGTCTGGATGTAACGTCGCCAAATTTTAAAATTTTCGCTAGTATTACACATAAATAAGTTTGACTGCGTTCTACCTACTGCCATAATAATAAAACGGATTTGAAGATGTGTTTTAAAATGCTGACGTATTTGTAATCACATACTTTCAACTTTTGGCATAAGCTCTTAATTATTCCACTCACTTATAAAGATTTAATGGAAAGATCATCAAAAATTGTTTTGATGGAGTGTAATTTTTATTGAATTAACTTGTACGTCTGTATTTCGATGAAGTCGAAGAAAATGTAAATATCCAACCAGCAGTACAATAACAATTCCAAAATTAGAATAAATCTATCTGTAAACTTTGCGTAGCGTACGTACACTGTATATTTTTTGTAATAGTAATAGTTTCGAATCCAAACTTGCTTCAGGCCTTACTTTCAGAAATCTGCAATCGAAATTGTTCTTGTCCAAGGAGTGGAACTATGTGTGTATATTTGAGGTTACATTTTGTATATTTGAGCATTGTTTCGTGTTCTGAGCTTTTTATTTGATAAAATGCGGTGTGCCGATTTGAATAAATTTTAGAATAAAAATAGTTTTTTGTATTTATTTCCTTTTAATGAAAGTTTACTTCGGGAAGTGTAGAACCTGTACTGAAAAATTTGCTAAGCTAATTTAACACTATTGTTAGGAACAGTTATAAGAAAAATCAGCTCCTTTATTTTCAAGGATTTTGTTGGGTTTCGTACGTATACGTATTACCGGATAATTGTCCATGAAAGAACACAAACATTTAGCTGTGATGTGGCAACGCAGGTGTGAGGTTACCCGTTTCGTCGCTCGACACTCTGTGATCACGTGACTAGGAAATTGTGGTGAACACGGATCGCTGTATTACCGGCAGTTACAATACAATGATTTTGATGTTACTACATTTTTGTATTCATTCTCGATATCTCCATAACATAAAATAGGTAGATGCAACATCATTGACTCACTTTTTTATATGTACGTTGATGTGTACGTGGCGTGGCAATAACTTTAAAGTCACGCTATATCATCTCATGTTTTGAGGGCCACAGACCTGGAGCAGACACATTGCTTTCATGTCACGTTTTTCATTCTAGTCACACGTAACACCACGGCACCTTACACAGTTTCGCAGAAACATTCAGCATCCGTAACACTTAAGACCAAATAGAATTGGTGAATTAATAGTAGAAGTCACCCATTGTAGTATACTCGATAGATACTGCAGCGTGTTACTAAAAAGTTTAAATATATCTAAATTGTCAAATATTCTAGATTAAGAAATTGTAAAATAAAGAAGACAACACAAATTTATACGGGTTCTGTTGCATTGAATTACAAATTGAATGACATCACTTGGCAATATTTTAAAATCATATTTTCATTCGCCATACAGTAATACTACTTATATCTGCTTATTCATGATTTGAATAAGGTATCTTCAAATAAAAGAACGCCAGACACATTCGTGTTCGTGTTGAAAATTGGTTATTTTCACGTATTCAGATACCGTTAATAAAATAATATATTTGTGCAGGGTGTGCTGTAAAGAATAGGACATACTTTAAGACTTTTCTTGAATGAAAATAAAGTGCTCAAATCAACTGTAGTGCAATTTTACTTCCATAAGTTAGGCCTGGGAGAGCAATTTTGCTTCATATTTTTACGATAAATTATTATTATTATTTTGATAATTAAATTCATATTTTGGTAAAGATGTTTTTTTATGTAACAACTAAAATGGTGCATTTTAGCTACATACAGCAAGTACGATTCTTCTAAAGTTAATAGAAGGCTGTTTCAAAATAACCAACCATTTTCCAAAAATCTCTATTCTTAAAAGCCGCATAGGCGCTCAGAACGCTCTGTACATTTGACGCAAAAATCAATCACAAAATATGAGAAAACTATCTTATAGCATGATATAAAAGATATTTTCCCAGACCTTATAAGTTCTTAAGAGGTCTCTTTAGGTATCTTAAAATTATTTTTTTTACTGTTTAAGAAAGGTATTTCAAGCTAATATGTATCAAATCTCCTACAATTCCTATCAATGAAGTCATATGCATGCTCTCTGATACCAAACATCTAGGTATGCTAATGAACACCCACAGACAAAACTCTATTCAATAATTATCTAAAAAATGTATTCTATTTACTAACCTGATATACTCTATATATGAAGTGGGAACTCGAAATTCAACCACAATAGATGAGATCTGATCTATTTCTGCATTTTAATATTGGATTGCTTCATCAGGTGGCCTTCTTTAACTTGAGTCAAATATCTAACTATAAAAATTATTATACCAATAAATTAAAATTATTTGAAATTAAATGTCAAAATGAAATTAAATAATGTCGACAGCGTCAAACTGATTAACTGTCAAGTACAATAACGACCTACTAAAATAAATAAAAATGTACCTTTTATGTTATGATAGGAATTGTAGGAGATTTGATACATATTAGCTTGAAATACCTTTCTTAAACAGTAAAAAAAATGTTACAAAAGCTAATAATAAGGAATATATGGGTAGATATTGTGGGTGTAATTCAACGCAGGTTGGGGCTTTTGTCCACTGAGTAGTTAGTTTCACACAATATTGTTAATACCTGAAAATATATGAAAAAATCTTAAAACTATTTTCAAAAATCTCCCGTAATAATGATCCGATTTTGATGAAGCTTGCAGCAGTTTTTTAGAAAACATATGTAGTTTCCAGGATACTCTAAATCATATTTTTTGACACGAGTAAACTAAAGTTTAAAATGTAAAGATAACAAAATAAATGGGAGTCCAAGAAGCGGAGAATTATTTTATTAATTTACTTATATACACTTTGTTTCTGAAAATAATTGATAATAACTGCAAATTGGGAACTAAGAAAGTCCATTTTAGGTAAAAGCCTGTTTAATGCGGGGATTTTGTAGAAAAGAAATTGCACAGCCTGAGTGAGCGAAACGGTGAATCAATGAGGCCTATGAGACAGTATACAAACCGTATAGGCCCGAACCACAAGGTTCCCAGAAGTTTATCGTGCATTTTGACGTACATAAAATGGAAGCAGTGATATATGTTACGATTTTACTCGAGGACACAATATGTAAAATTAGCAGTAAATATTAATTTGAAAGTGAAACACAAGTTGTCTATATGTCCTGGCTAGTGATATGGTGGCTGTGGCTGTGATAATTTTGCCGTAATTGCGACGTATTGGCGTAGTAACTGTGTGGCTAAAATTGAGGTATTTTAACGTTTATTTTAATTATTCTTGCGATTTTATGAACAAAGAAAATTATCTCACGCACTAGCGGGGACCTTTCTGAATACGTTGATATATAATAATGAACAATTATTTCAATTTTCTTGGAGTTCTGTGTACTCGCTTGAAGCCCTGTTTGACGGTAAAAATATGTATACAAAATCCCAGCCTTAAGGAGCTGATTACGTTGAAATAGTATTAGGCGATGAGATACGTGGCAAGCAAAGGCAGGAACGGTCGAGTTGACTTGCATCTAGCGTGGCCCCTTAAGGCTGGCGTTTCAAGGACAAATAATCGCATCTAAAGATGCACAAAAATATATACCAAGTAGGTGGAGGTTCTTGTTAGCGTAGTACTAAAATATAATGCCGAAATTGAATCATTTCCTTTCTTTTCGAGGGAAAATGTGCTAGAGAACATGAAAACCCGTGAATTTGTACCTTATCACTGTGTTCTATACACCGTGAAAAATACTTGATAATTTACATAAATTCAAGTGTTACTAGTTTTTTAAAAGAATTCTGCGGGATGTGATAATGTTTATAATGTCGTATACAATTTTTTCAATGGCAGTTGACTTGTAAAATTCAGGAGATTTTATGATAAAACATAATAGGTGAAAATGATACTCTTTTTTCTTATTCTAAATGACTTGTCAACCTGGAAATTGTTTTATATCCTGGAGAATACTTGTATAAATGACATAGTGAAGAGATATTCTTTCTAACTTACTCAGATTTTTTTTAGAATGTTTCAACAAACAGCTATGAAATTCGTTGAAAATTTGCGTATGAGAATGGCGCCCTTAAGGAAACTAAATTGTTCTAAAGTAAGTTGTTTTAAATGGTCTTATTTTTGCCCAGGAAAGTTAGCCTTAAAGCATGGACATATTCAGTAGAATTCAGTAGTTATTAAATCACAACTTAACATATAACAAACAGCGTATACAAGAGTAAAATACAAGTATATATTTTGAAATATCTTAGTTTGTAGAGTAGTATTTCTTTACATAAATATATTACCGGATACGTGCTGTTTTATTGCCGAAACAATTTTCACGTCCCATAAATAACCATTTCTGTTAGTGTAGCTATATAAAATCGAATAGCCTAAACTGGATATATGCATGTACGTTATCTGTCCATAGAACAGATAATAGTGCTCCGCCGAACAAAACAAAAAGGCCGCGGGAAGTAACGAGCTTATCGAGCAAAATAAAAATGCATTTAAATGTTTGGTGTACACCGCGATCCCGGGCGGACGGCGGCGGCGGGGGGCGGGCGTCACCGACTGCAGCTCCGCTTATCACGGCATTCGCAGACCATTAATTCCAAATCACGTTACCGGGATTCAAACATTATAAAATGATCACTTCATTTCACAGCCACCTATTGTTTAAGAGAGGGTTAAATAATTGAATCAACCGCTTCCTGCTGGCTGCCGGGACTCGGATTCGACGTACGTCCCTCTCATTAGCGACAGGACATTAAATCGGGAGCAGAATGGGGCTATGCGGCCGCCGTTCCGTTCCAATATGCTGGGGCTCGCAGGAGGTTTAAAAATGTGTCCGGAAAAATTAATGGAAGACTCTGTGCATGTGCCCTTCGGATGGTGATATTGCGACAACTTCGGTCTCATGTAAGATTAGGATTGTAGTAGGATCAATTGTATAATATAATGCAGCTAGATATTGTACTATACAGGGTGTCCGGAAATGATGAGCAAAAAATTCAGGGGATAATTCTAAACCGAAAATAAATGCTACCTCTTTCTATAACATTTTTTGCAAAACTGATTATTAACGGAGTTACAGGGCATTGAAGTTAAAATTTTATTTTCGATATTTGTAAATAACTTCTTCAGAAATCCAAATATTTACATAAAATTTGTAATTCGGGGGTTTTTGGCGCATATGATGACCTATTTCTATATAGGTTGATATATTTTTTTGCAAATAATAATCAATGATACACCTCCGCCAGTTTCTAAAGTTGGTATCTAATTTCTTCTTTCAGACCTACTGTGATACTAAATATGTACACCGAATTTGGTTAAATTATCTCAAGCGGTATAGAAATTAAAACCTGACTTTTTAAATTTTTGACCTCCTCGACCCCACATTTATATAACAAAAAAAACTTATTTTTGGCAACAGAATACACCATCGGATTTTTTACCTCTACTAAAGAAATACCGTCTATAATACAATGCATCTAGAAATTGTAGGTACTATAATTTACTATACATGGCAAATTTTATATACACATTCATATAGAAAGAAAAAAAGAAATACACATACATATAGAATGTCCCATATACAGGGTGTCCTACACTTTAGCAGATCAGTCAGAATCATCACCTAAATAAGGTGATTCTTTAATGTGACCACCTCAATCTCCTGTCCTTAATCCTTTGGGTGTCTTACTTTCCAGACACCTAAAATTGGTCTATTGCACCCCTGTTCACACAGAGAAGAAACCTAATTGTAACTATTTATGATTTCAACATGTTTTGTGTGCAACGGACGTATTTATTTTACACAATTTTAGAAAATGTATAAAAAATTGAGGTATTTATATTGCAAACATTCCTGAATAATATTCATTTTTTCCCTAGAAATACTAATTGTCTGGTATACAGTATATATACAATATTTAACTTATTTGTATATCCATAAGGAAGCCAGATAGGAAAAAATTTATATGAAGTACTAATATTATTTAGATTTTCCCTGTATGCCCCATCATTTTTTACTATTAGTTTCTGGCCTTATTATATAAATATATAGAAGGTGCTCCAAAAATAGTAGAAAAATATATGTAGTGAATGCGCCTATCGACATATTTTTAAGATACAGCTCTCGGCTGTCAACAAAAAGCCCTGCGTCTGAAACAGTTGACTTATAACCCATAAGAATAATTTCATGTTTTAATATTTTGTCAACCCAAAAAAGTACCAAATGAATTAAGGAGCAAGTATGGAAATACCTAGATAACTGATTTATGTAACACGACAAATTTCTAATTTGCTATTGTTTTCAAAGCCATACGTTGCCGTTGGTATTACTGACACATTAACCAATATGTTTCAGTTCTTCGCACTATCCGTCGATGTTCCCATGTCAAAAGAACGACGGTTGTCGCTCAACAACATTATTAGCAGCCGCATATGGGGAAGAGCCGAAATAGCCGGTTACAGAGACTCCCATGTAATCGCGTGTCACGGTGTATTCAAAAAGGCCGCGCTTACAAGGCGTGCGGAATCAAATACGTGCCGGCAGTGCCAACGCTGAATGCGTAGAGATTGGTCACGCACAGACACGTGACTCCTTATTTGTTCCTGATTCTTGTTAGCAAATCGTTTATAGCTCATTGGCTTTTAATGCGATCGAACAGACTTACAAATTGGGTTAGAGATGTTGACATTATTTCCGTATGTAATATTTCTTCATGTAGAAACATTTCTTTGATGCATTAAAATAACACGAGATATCTTATTGAAGTATGCAGCTGTTAAGCTGAGTAGAATGTTTATAGCAGTTTCTAAATATTTCGCTACATACCCATTGTATGTACAACATTACAACAGGAGGGACGTGCAGTCCATCTTTCGTATTATACTGTATCTTTTGATAGGTATACATTATATGAGGTAAAAAAATATCAATACGTGATGCTTGAGAAAATGTGTGTAGTGCCAATGCTCAAAGTGTTTTTTAGATATCAGTTTTTTTTTAATATATAGGTAGATCTAATGAAAACTTAGAGATCAATTTGGTATTCAAAACGAGCAGAATAGTAATGGCAGGAAAGTAATTTAGTAATTACTAAGAAGTCTTATTTGGAGTAAAATAAAATATTTCCTGGCATTTCTATAGAACTAGTCACCATAATACCGACAGTACATGCTCGCAGTGCATGAATCTAAATAGAATAGAATCTTTATTGTTTGTACAGTTCGCAATACTCCGGTATTTTCAGATATTCGTGGCCAAGCATCTGCTACTATTTCCTTTATTTTATAATTTTTCTGATAGAAATCCAACAAACAGAGTTTTCCTTAATAAAATTCCAAGAATTGGAGGGTAAAATGATGGCCGAGCCATGCCAGAGGTGGAAAGAGAAGAAGTTTTAGATATACTTGGGGCACTAAAAATAAACTAATTTTTTTATGAAGTCCTAAGGTTTTGTTTCTGTCTATTTTGAAAAAAGATAAATCGATACAGCAAATGTGGACTACATGAAAAAATTCTTGATATAAATCCTATAGAATTTGTTGTCCCTTGTGCAGCTCACATCCTTAATTTACTTGTAAATGATGATGCAAAGAGTTCGCTTGAAGTAACAAATTTCTTTGCTACTTATTCAAAAAATGTATGTTCTTTTTTTAGCCTTTGCTTATCGTTGACATATTTTCTGAAAGAACTTTCAATTTCCGATGGTCTTGTATTCAATAATGATAGATAAAACAATGACAAAATAATCTTGCAAAGCCACTATTAATAAAATATAATCATTTAAATTTGTGTTCGTTGGTAATAATTTGCTAGCTACAATATTTTATCAAAATTAAGCACTGTAACAAAATCACTCACAAATCTAATATTATTTAAGAGAAGCTGTGAATTAAAAAAATTTCTTTGAAATGCGATCTGAAACTAATTTTAGTTATGCACAATGAACTTGAATAAATGGATCTGTAAGTAAGTCTGTAAAATTGTTTTCTAGATAAAGATTTTGTTAAATGGTGAAAAACGAGATCTTTTCATTATGATCTAGAAATGAACCAGTCGAATCACCAGAGTTGAATTTCAATGTTGATTTTTATTTGCACATTCTTGATAAAATTTCTAAAGTAGCGTCAAAATTAAATGACAAATTTGAACAGATAAACGAATGAAACTGCTATTATAATTTTTTAAATAATTGTTGCCCTTTATTCACAAATATAGAAGAAGTAATGAAAGATTGTATGAAGTTACAAATTATATTAGCCGATCGAACTAGTTCGCTTTCAGCCAATGAAGTTTTCGAATACCTTAACAACCCAGTAAACACACGTACGTTATTTAAACGTATTTTCAACGTACCATTGGTTGATAATTCGTGTTACGTTACAAAATCAACCATTATTTTATGGTTAGAAAAGTAACGGTCTAACATAACGTTTAAAATACGTATATTTTTAACCAAAAATGTTAACGAACTCTTTGTAACGTTAAATGAACGTGATTTAAAATATTTAAATAAAACGTATTTATTTAAACCTTTATGAAACGTCTATGTCAACTGATTAATATATTTACTTTGAACAAAAACGTGTTTGTAACGTTTTGGAGTAACAGGCATTAGTAATGCTTACCAAACGTATCATAAACGTTTTGCATAAATCAATATTTACCAATCCAAAGTAAATTTTTTACAATATAATTTAATAAAAAGATATTGCATTAAGAATATATAGGTACTTAAATATACAAATAACTTGATAGTAATTATTTTTTAATAAACCTCACAAGTGTTAAAAAACAGTATAATTCAAACGTGTATTATACGTTTTAATCATTCGTTGAAATAAGGGAGCGAATTGCCGTTTATTACACGTGTCAATTATAATGTCGTTAAACGTTATGTACGAATTTAATGATCTTATTGGTAGATAAAGATCACGTGTTACACACATACCATTTCGAGTTATTTCTTATAAAAGTTTGTCAGTTGTATATTCATCATTGTACGTATCTACCGTGATCCATGAAATATTTCCTTATTTTATTTTGGTAAGTACATCTATAAGTATTAAATTTTATTTTATTAATATTAAAGTATTAGGTTTTTTTACATTGCATGTTACAAATAATTATATAATGGAATCGAAATTTATTCCACTAAGTATATCTTTTCCTACTTATGTTTCAAAATACTTACAAAGGCGATGACAAAATTAATAAAAGTAGGCACGTGAATTTTGTACTCGTACATGCCTACGTTAAATTACTTTGTAAAATGGGTAACATTTATTACGACTTGGTAATTTTTTTACTTTATATTAATATTTAAGATACAGTGATATATTTCTAATCATTATTGAGAATGATTTAATCTTTTTTATTTCCTTTCTTGACTATCTCCTTTGTGGTCATATTAAATGTATATTGGGTTATTATGATTAGCATTATTATTATATTAATAACTATAATAGATTAAACTTAGACACGTTTAAAGTTTAGACTTTCTTTAAATAATCAATATTATCCAATGTACTAATATGAGACTTGTTCAGACCTAATTTCATTGTTTTTAGGTTCCAGTCCGTAGCATAAATAAGATATATTATTTTGGTATTTTTATACTTTGTATTATGTACGTATTATTATTTATTTAATAAACTATTACTAATATTAAAACCAATTATTTATTATTACCTACCTAAATTTGAAATTAAGCAATAGTTATTGATATTTTTTAATACTCTTATTTATAGGCATATAGTGAGTTCAACATTCGAGCCACACTATTGGAATATCGATAATAATTATTAATAGGAACAGGATTTTGTAACTATTTATTTATATTATTTTAATTGCCTGATAATTACTTATTTAATACAGGGTGGTCCAAAATGTACCGTAAATACTAGAGCATATGGCACGTTAAAAATAAGGGTAATATTTTCTTAAATTTTGTTCAAAACTGAATAATAAGAGATACAACCTTCTTTGGGAACAAATAAAAATCATTTTTTTAAATATCTTTCAGATACTATTGAATAATGGGTTCATGGGAGAGTACATGATATTAGGATAATTAATTTTTTATTACCACTTATTCAATCACGTATGATTAAGGGGTAGTTTTGGATAGTAAGTATTTTTTTTAATTTGAAATTATGTATTTCACAAAAATACTTACCACTCAAAACAACGCTTTAATCTTAAGGGATGGAATAAAGTGGTAACATAAAATTAATTGTACTAAAACCTAAAAAAAGTAAATTCATTATAAAACTGTTATAGTTAGTTAAGTGTTATATATATTTAAAGAAGTGGTTTTTATTTCGCGGTTTTACAGGATTAAATGTCCCTTATTAAGTCTTGAAATATATATAATACCCTTATCTTTTAACGTACTATCTAATCTAGCATTTATGGTACGTAATTCTGGACCAACCTTGTACAATGCCACCAGAATGATACAAAAACAACGTTGTAAATACGTTAAAAAACACGTCTCTAAAACATATTTTTGGACATTAAAATAACAAGGTTTAATTTACGTCAGTTAAAAACCTTAATAAAATGTCATTATTAAACGTAAAACTTAAAGCTTATTAATACTGAAAATAATCGTTCCACATTTACTAATATTAAACGTTTGTACTTTGGTTACCAGAAACGTGTAAAACCGCGACATTTTTAAGTTGATTGTACGTAAAAAAGACACGCCTTTTTCAAACGTTGCATGGACATTATAAACGTTTTTCTAACGTATATGTGTTTACTGGGAAGTTAGCAATTTTTTTTATATATTTTTAGGTATTATTATCTATTAATTGTGTGACACTAACTACTCTGTGGACTAAATCCCCGACCAACGTTAAATTGCACTACAATATCTTCATTGATAGGAATTGTAGGAGAATTCATTTATTTTAGCTTAAAACACTTCTACAATAGAGTAAAAAAAGTTAGCAATTGTAAAAAAGCAAAGTTTTACAATTAACAGTATCTATAACTAAGCACTTACCCTTGGCTTGGTCCTGGATAACGTTTGTTCACTTCATAAAAAAAACAGCAAAATTAAATTTCAAAAAAACTGAAAATAACCACGGCAAATTTCCAGACGGTTCAAAAAACGAACGTGTACTAGAAATGCTGAGGCTTCCTGAGAGTATTGTCCAAATTGGTATGTTTTTGAGGGTTATGGATGGCTCTGTCATAAATAAAACAAATCTGATGCTCGAGTCCTGGGATTTTTTCCGAGGAAATAACAATAGCGAAAACTCCATCTCTCTATATCTTAAAATGTTTGAACTAGAGAACGTTATTTTTATCACTCGGTTTAGCAAGTGCCCTGCAGCTCGAAAAGAATGGGGATAGAAATATTATGCGGTCTTCGCCACTGTTATTTTCCCAAAAAAAAAAAAAGCCCAGGACGAGCCCATCAGATTTGCTCTATATAGAATGTCCTGACACTTAGATGCAGAAAATTTAAGGGGTGCTACTACTCGAAAAAATAATGTCAAGTTCATGTAATATTTTACAGAAATGTCAATATTGACGGAGCTACGGAACCTCAACGTTATTTTCTTTAATTGGTTCTTTGGCTATAACTTTTTTAATACCTACTGGAACGATTTTTTTCAAATTTGGTACACTTGTTAGTTCTATAGACACGCAGTTTCAGGTAAAATATTCCTAAAATGGCAGCGCCCTAAAGGTTAGAAAGAGCACTTGCTCTGTTAAGAAATGATCATAACTTTTGTGTCTTTAATTTTATTAAGATTTTGGTGGCATTCCTTTAAAGAATAAAAGTTTATCTGAACATTTGATATTCTTGTTTGAAGATAAATGAAACTAGTAGTTTGCGAGAAAATCGACATTTAAACTTTTTGGACATACTGATGAATCCAATTTATTTTACGATTAAGCAAAGTATAGTTTGAAAACAATGTTAATTTTGTTGGATAATAAGTATTAATACGGAAGCTTTTCTATCTTTTTAGTTTGTTAATTATATTTGCTTATGAAATAATTTTTAAAACAATTTCAGCTAAAATATTCCTAAAATGGTAGCGCCCTAAAGGGTATAAAGAGCACTTGCTATGTTAAGAAATTATTATAACTTTTGTATCTAATTTTATTAAGATTTTGGTTTTATGTAAAAATTTGATGTTCTTGTTTGAAGTTAAAAACTAGTAGTTTGCGAGAAAATCGACATTTAAACTTTTTGGACATAATTGACTTCTAAACTAATAACGTAAATCATAAATAACGAAACAACAAACATTAAACCAAGAAGTATTTTGACACTACATAATAGGCGAAAATTAATTGGTAGTAATCTGAACACATCATTTTCTTTCTCTAAAGTTACAAGAAAATCAGAATATAGAGTAATTTGTGGTTTTATAGATACTGAAATAATACATGTAGAACAAAAGTAATATCAAATACAAAATTCTTGATATTTCGTTTATCTACTTTTACTATTTAAATGCTGTTCAAATAAAATAACTTTAAAAAGCGTTTGTTACACCACTTTATTTTACTAGGTATTCTAACCCCACATTTTCACAAATATTTTCACATACTTATAAACAAATGTGAACTTTCTTCTATGCAGAACTATGTAAGTTTATGTTATTTAAAAAAAATACGTAATTTGAAGGATTTTTGTAACCTAAAAATTTGTTGAATAGACCGCTTTCCATAGTTACATATTCGTTTTACTTCGGTACCTTTTAATTTTTGCAGTGGCATAATATATTTGTTATTTGCTAAGCTCTGTAATATTCAGTTCTTAAATGTCTATAATTATTTGTATTTGTAGAAAACACTATTTGAAGAATACGGCGCCCTTAAAACATCAAAATGAACTCACATTTTTAAGAGTTATAGTCCTAGTTAGTTTTAGCTATATAACAATTATCAGCAATATTGATTATGGTTAGGTAAGTATAAGTATACCATTTTCTTTGATCAAACCTCAATTTAAATTTAAGTGTTCTCCATTTGACCACAGCGACGAGAGGTAACTGAACACAACAACGCTACACGACATGGCGTAGTGACGTGTGTTAGAACACTGATATACTGCAGTTGTGTTGAACCAGTCAAGGGGAGGGATGTAGAACACAGAAATATATTAAGTTTACACAAAATGGTGTGCTTATATACAGCCTACCGGCTGCGGGGTCGAACCCACAGCGATCTAGTCACCTCGATTCAAGTACTGACGCCTTAAACCGCGCAACTACTGACCGATCCATACGATACGATTCGATAATATGGTATCCTATTTATCAATTTCAGCGTTTGGAGTCAGTTCAGAGACAATTTTTAAAATTTATATCATATTTGCAAGATGGGTTTTTCCCAGAATCATCTGATTAGCAGATTTAATTTTGATTCACTGGAAACCAGACGGAATATTATGTTGATTAAATTTCTGTATAAATCTTGAATAACAAAATTGATTGTACTGAACTCTTAGAAAAAATAAATTTGTTGATACCCCGTGTAAATTCCAGACACCAAGCTCTGTTTTACTGTGTTACTCCTGGCACAAACATTTTAACGAAATCTGCTATAACGTTGATGTGTGGCCTTTATAATAAAATTGCTTCTAATCGTGATATAGATAGTGATTCATTAGAATCATTTCTATCAAGACCAAGAAGATATCTTCCTGGCGTACAGACGCCCCTGCTTATTTTTTATATTCCAAGCCTCCTGAATGCGGATTTAAACAATTTGGGGGATAAATCCATCTAAACGCTCAACAACCAAAACAATACAGCTTTTTACACCGACGAAGAGCCGTTAACAATTTCGCTCTTGGCGCTTAATCCCCTCGTTTTAATTGATGACGGTATTAATGGTACCGTTTGACGGTTTTACTGTTTGTGGTAAATACGAATATTATATAGATTTTAAAATGTGATTAAACTCGTAAATTGAATTCGAATGAAAATCCCGATGAACGCATTCGAACAAGAAGATTAGATAAGTGTAATTACTGATTTATTAGAGCAAACAGGCTGCGGATAGCGGGTGAGGAGGGTGTGACGTAAGCGCCCTAATCGCCCCAGCTTCGTAAAGCAGACAGAACGCTTTATATCCTGCAGTCCTAAATAAAATTTTGGTCATTAGGTGTCAGATGCACTTTAGATAAGGAGACGTTCTTCATTAAAACTAGAACAAATCGGTATAAATCTACTCAAAATGTAATCAATTATTCAAAAAGACGTATAATTCACATGTTAAATATACTTACTTAACCTATGCGATTTATCACATGATTTTTAATATACATCATAATGATTTTTTAATTTTAAAATCATAAACCACTTATTAGTGGTTCGTTGCCATGGTAAGTTCAAAAAAATTTCCGGAAATTTTCATTCTCCTTCAAGTGAGCTGCATGGCATTACACTGGAAATATTTTGACGTTTATAAATAGATTGACGTTTTATTGGACAGGACTTGATATTTTAATTATTTTTATTTTTGAGTTTTAAAGGTCTAAAGGGTAACTTTTTTTATTGTAGGGGGAACTCTTAAAATATAATTTTGTAAAAAAAATCAAAAAGGGCTGTTCGAAAATGATTTAAAGATACACTTCTGCACGATCCAACTGATCCACTGTAAAACCTGACTGTGTGCAAGGTAAAGCATGTCGTCGACCAGCATGGTGGTAAAGTGTAGGGGAGACTGGGTACGGTTGTAACAATTTTTCTTTAATTGCTCACAGCTTAGCTATTACAGTTGTATAGAACGATCAAACCTTTTGGGATGAAAGCATAGTCATTTGTCTTTAAAATAACATCAAATTCAGTAGCTTAGGTAAAACAGTTTGATAGCAAAATTACATTTTATTGAGTGTGTGCGATTGTTAAAACCGACCCAATGCCAGGGGCGGTTGTAACACCAATGGTGGTCGGTTGTAACACCAATGGTGGTCGGTTGTAACACTCGAAATTAAAACAAAAATTAGAGTTTTTCAATCAATTTTATTAATTTAAAATACAAAATGTTAGTAAAACAAATTAACAATATTAATCACATATTTAAATATATTTTTATATATATTCAATAAAAAAAAACATAACAATACTTCTTTTTTTCGAGTTCTCTTAAAGTCAGTCAAACTCGTCAAACAAAAATAATCTTTAAGTAATCACTAATCAACAAAATCTGAGGTTGCACAAAATTAATCATTAATCAGGCTCATCGCAATTATGACATATATTTCCTTGACACTGAATCCAAGTGTCTCCAGACCAACTCGTTGAATACGTCTCTAGGCAAAGAAGGCAATAATATTCATCTTCTTCTGATGATTCTAGTGATGTATTAATCTTCTTGTTCTTTGCTTTACCTTTTCCTTTGGCGTTGTTTGTCTTTCCAGTAGATGGTTCAAGTACCTTTTTCTTCGTTTGCTTATTTTTCAACCTTTTCTGTCGCTCTTCATACTCTTTTCTAACAGCTTCCATTTCAGGAGTATCTGTGTAGATCGTAGACTTTTTGATCTATTATAAAATTGACGTTACAAGCGTTCCCATAAAAATCGTTACAACCGTCCCCACGCCCCACCCCACTATTTCGGTAATAAGACTGTCACTAGCCCAAGGTAACAGAACTTATACAAAAACAAAAGGGTTTATAATCTATAAAATATAACGATTACATAAGCAAACTTTGAAATACTATAATTATATCAATAATTAAAATATTTTACAAAGTAGTTTACCAAAAATACTTACTTTTGGTTGAAATATTCAATAGGCTTCTATGTAATCGTTTTTACTGCGCGGAAGGTGACGCTACACTGGGAATCGTGTTAGGGCTTGTCGGCCGCGTGCCCCTCCCCTTGTACCCCTCACCTACCGTGCGTAGTTTCGATAGTATTTGAGTTGTTACATCCGTACTTTGTTACAACCGTACCCAGTCTCCCCGACTTGGGACATTCCGTGTACTTATTGAGCGATTTGCCTGGTAGTTATTCGGGGATTTTTGGTTGAAAATTTCCCGTATCAAGCCCCCCTTGCACTACTGCAAGCAAACTACCTGTGTTTGACACATATCTACCGAGAAATTGTTCTGTGCAGACGAAGAGCTGCTAAATCATTTTGTCTTTCTTCATCATAAATTAAAACGATATCCATCAACTTCGAGTTGATATACACGTAAGCCATTTTTATGTTAACGTTAATACTGAAAACGCGAATAGAATGCATTCCGATGACGTTAGAGACTACAGTAGCCCAGTGATATGAAGGTTGAAAGTACTACAACTTTAATAATTTTTTTCTCAGAAAGCATTTTTAAATTATTTTTTCTCAATTTTTTTTTTTTAATAACAAACAAACAGTAACAGTACGTTTTTATTATTTACAATATTTCACAAGTAGTTATTTTTATTTATTTTGCATCTTCAAATGCAAATTAATATCCGGACATTTTTCCTTGTTCATAAATATTAATAGAAAATTATAATTTCAAAGTATTTATGACCTCGAAAAAATTTCTGGAAATAATTTAAGCACTAGAGATATTATAGGTGAAATTTTGACGACCCCCATTATGAAAGAGGAAACAACTCCTTAATTTACATTGTTTAAAATGGAAGTAGAAAATATAGTTTTTTATAATTTGGATTAGGCCAGGAAGTATAGAAAAAAAAACATCAGTATCAAAACTTTAATATTTGGTGTAAATTGCACATAATTCGTTTGAACTCCATGATTCAAATCTTCAGTTTTTTGTTATCCTGTAATATTAATGAGGCGTCGAGTTTGGAACACCCTGTACATAGGGACATAGGGATATTTTTTACTGTATTAGAAAGGTATTTTAAGCTAATATAAATCAAATCTCCTACAATTCCTATTATTGAAGCCATATGTATGTTCTCTGATACCAAACATCTAGGTATGCTAATGAACAATTCCACAGAAAAAGCTTTCAAGCCTCCTTTCAGTAGTTAGTTTCACACAATATTATTAATACCTACCTAAAAATATATAAAAACTTTCACATAAAGGGTAAACATTATTCAAGTAGGTATTGTCATATTAATTCATTGACAGGCTAATGTCACTTTTGTCATTGTGGGTGTAATTCAATGCAGGTTGGGGCTTTTGTCCACTGAGTAGTTAGTTTCACACAATATTGTTAATACCTGAAAATATATGAAAAAACTATACATAAAAGGTAATTTTTTTTTATTTATTTTAGTAGGTCGTTATGATATTTAAATTGACAGTTAATCAGTTTGACATTGCCGACATTTCATTTTGCAACTGTCGACATTTAATTTCAAATAATTTTAATTTATTGGTATAATAATTTTTATAGTTAGATATTTGACTCAAGTTAAAGGAGGCCACCTGATGAAGCAATCCTAAAAATGCAGAAATAGGTCAGATCTCATATATTGTGGTTGAACTTCGAGTTCCCACTCCAGAGGTTGATATATATAGAGTATATCAGGTTAGTAAATAGATTAAATTCTTTAGATAATTATTGAATAGAGTTTTGTCTGTGGATGTTCATTAGCATACCTATATGTTTGGTATCAGAGAGCATACATATGACTTCATTGATAGGAATTGTAGGAGATTTGATATATATTAGCTTAAAATACCTTTCTTAAACAGTAAAAAATGTTACAAAAGCTAATAATAAGGAATATATATGTAGATATTGTGGGTGTAATTCAACGCAGGTTGGGTCTTTTGTCCACTGAGTAGTTAGTTTCACACAATATTGTTAATACCTGAAAATATATGAAAAAAGCTAACAAATGTCGAAACTATCAAAATATTTGTTATGTTGTGTCAAAATCAATTAGATTTTTTATTTAACTTGTCCTTGTAAATTCTTATATCCTTTTGTACCAAATTACCAGATCACTATTCAGTTTTCACAATATTTCAGCAACAGTAGCAAATATCTTGGATCTGTTTGGTTTATCTTAATGACCGTGAAAAGGCGTCACTTTTTTCTAATTTGGACCACTTTGTATATTTTACGGTTTCCTAGATGGCAATGGCGAACCATAAAAAGCGGACCACCCTGTAGATATATAAAATTGGCAATAGTGATCCCTTCTATTTTACACAGGAAGTTATCATATTGTATTCTGACTTGAAACATTATATACAGTGCGTCCATAAAGTTACGCATAAATTCAACATTAGCAATAAACCATATTATTAAAAATTCCCGAAACAGGTCTATTTTTTATATTAATTTACTGTTTTTTCAAATAACAATTTAATATACAGGGTCATCTACCTCCGAGTAGTGACGTCATCACCGGATTTTTTAAATAGAACACCCCATGTTTTTCTCCATACCGGATTTTCCTTTCAGAGCTGATTTCAGAAATGTATCAAGTTGCTTCAACAGGTACAGAGTGGGCAACAATACCAAAATTATAGGTTATTTACAAATGAATAAATGTACTAAAAATTAAATTAAATTATGTATTCTTATCAAAAATACTTTGATAAACTATTAAAAAACACCCCATTAGTGATTATACGTCTTCGTCATGAATTGGCTGAAGAGAACGTTGGCCGAAGAACTGAACTCTGCGCGTATATATGTGTTTACAGGCCTTTTAGACCCAGAGCTCTGTTATTCTCCTCCATTCCATTCTGTCCTTCGCCTTTCTTTTCCAATCCGTTACATTTTTCTCCCTTAGATCTATTGCCACTGTCTCTTCTCTACATCGCTTCCTCGGTCTACCTCTTTTTTTCTTGTAGTTAGGTTTATTCCCTACTATTTTCTTAACTGCCCTTTCATCTTCCATACGTTCTAGATGCCCTAGCCACTGCACTCTTCTGGCTTTTACAATTTCGTCTATTGTTGGTGCCTGGTACATTGCATATATTTCCTCGTTATTTCTCCTTACATAGCCTTCCCCCGTCTTCTTACCCCCTAGAATTCTCCTTAAGATTTTCCTTTCCCACCTTAAAAGGTTTTCTCTTGACTTCTTATTGAGAACCCAGGTTTCACTACCATACAGCGCTGTCGATCTCAAAATTGTTTTATACATTCTAAATTTTACTCATCTGGACAAATTTTTCGATTTCAATAAGTGGTTGACTGCTGCCCAACTTCTGTTTGCTTTTATTATTTTCCTATTTATTTCTTGTTCCTCATCACAGTTAGCTGTTATTAGCGCCCCCAAATATACATATTCTTGAACTTCCTCAAACTCCATCTCTCCATGCTCTGTTCTCAATTTAAAATTGGTATCTTTTTTTTTTTCTCCTATTCTCAAAAGCTTGCTTTTCTCTTGATTTATCTGCAATCCCACTTACATGCTTCCTCCACAAGTTTTCTCGTTACTTCTTCTAATTCCCTACTATCTCTAGCAATAATAGCCACGTCATCTGCACAACTTACAATTTGATCACTTTTAAACAATATGTGTCCTCCTCTGTTCAACTGACTATCTCTTATGACCTTTTCTAGTACTAAATTAAAAAGAAGCGTTGAGAGTGGGTATCCTTGTCTCAGTCAATCAATAGTAAAGCCTTCCGAATATTCACCTTTTATTCGTACTTTGGATTTGGTCATTTATCATCTTATCTTATCATCTAAGGTCATTTTCAATAGCCTAATCGGTTTGGTCTGCGCGTATATGATGCACCAAAATAATCGAAATAACAATTTCATTGCTAACATTTTATTTTCCACGTTTTATTTAAACGAGCATGTTAATCGCAAAACACCCGTTATTGGTCTCAGGGATATCCACAAAAGCTCATATATGGCTGGTATTGTGAGAAATATAATTGTTGGTCAATATTTTTTTGGCGAAAATTATACAGGAGCATTGTATCCGCATTTAGTAACGTACCTATAACTTTCTATTAAATTTTAGGTATTGTTGCCCTTCCTGTACCAATTTGAAGCAGCTCAGCAAGGGAAATCTCAAAATGGGGTGTTACATTTAAATAAAACGGTCTTTAGTCGAAGGTATGTCACCCTGCATATTAAATTATTATTTGGAAAAACAGTAAATTAAAATAAAAAATAAACCTGTCAGAAATTTTTAATAATATTCTTTAACTAATAATGAATGTATGCGTTACTTTATGGACTCACTTTATTTGTCTGTAGGGTATTATTAAAAACAATACATTTAATACTGAAATTAATATGCAGGTAAAACTGTTGCTTTTCTATAACAAACAAATTATTTTGACACCGACGCCCGTCGTTTTTAAATCCACTGGTGTAGCTACCATATTTCGCTCCGCAGTTGAAATACAAACAGAACGCAGCAGGAATCGTATATCAAATACAATAAGATATATGAATCACTGAGACACATTTTATGCAAATTAGCGAAAATCTCATACATAGAGATTGGCGCTCCGTGGAAATTGGACTCTATGCCTCAGCATGGTTAGGAGAGGCGGACGAAACGTAGGTCACCGCGGACTGCTTACAATTCGCTTTCGAGCATATATCCATATTAATGTTACCATATTTCATAATCTCATTCATATGGAAATCTCAAACAATTAGTCAAAATTCCAGCGCGCCAACACTGCCGCCCTCTTATTTCGAATTACCCGGCACCACAAATCCCATCGCCGATGATAATTGTTTAATTTAAATGGAAACTTTTTCGAGCCTAATCCACTAGCATGAAAACGATGGAAATTTTCAGATAGTATTATAACATCTCAGCAATTCCATTATTCCAATTATTTGTTTATTTACTTTCCAACTATTCATTGTACAACTTGCTAGGTACATACTAGCATAACAATTATTTTAAACACTAAACCAGTTATATCACTAACGTTTCGACTTTATTTATTAAGTCGTCATCGAAGTTATGAAATAAATTATGATCACAGCAGGAAGCAGCAAGAAATTATTTAACAGTTAGTTTTTTTATAAAACGTACAAATAAATATTTAAAGAAAAAGTCATCAGAACTTAAATGTTGTAATGAATATAATTTCTTATATGTCACGATATGATTACATATATATTATTAATTTTAAAACCAATCTTTGTGGAAGGTATTGGAATTGCATTAATATCTACTCGTACAATATTTGAAATAATATAATACTTCCGTTTTTTATTATTATTACCTGCAAAGCCTGCTCATGAGGGTTCTCATGTTATTTGATGCAGCATCACACACTAGACCAGCACATGCACGGACCGTCACCTGCAACAACAGTCGCTGCAGGTCGTGTCGGTGGTCTGCAAATTCTATGCTTGGCCGCACTAAGTTCGGTTCCCACAAAAGTCAGGGATTGGTTCCAAACTGTTAGAAATATTGGACCAGTTAAATTGTGAATGTCTCGCTAAACTCTCACTATCAACAACCTCTATTTACCTTAAACAAACTGCAATTCTTCCGTCAGATGACAATGCTCTGCAAAATCTTGTGATTTGGTGCTGTAGGCGAGGACGATGCAACAGCTCAATTTTTTTGCCATTCGGAAGTACCGAAAAAATGTTTGTTGATCTCTCTCCAGTTTAGAAAATAAACAATAAACAACAACAACACATACAGCACTCTCTTTTCATTGATAGGGTGAATCCAAAACTCCATTTTTTCTGGCTTCTTCTCCCTCCGCCTTTTCATAGAACATCATTAAAATAATATACTTTTGATATTCCGATGCGATAAATGCGAATGCGAATAAATATGTTTATTTTCCAGAAGGACTTCACAACAAAGTGTAGGAATAGACAATATAAATTCATAAAGTTACATGCTAAAGGATTCAGTTATATACATCTGCTTATTAAATAATATTTCAACTTAGATTTATTTAAATTTAATATGAGTATTTTGAATTTTCACCGTTAAAAAAATTAAAGATCTTAGGTCCAAAAGCAAATGGAGACTTTAACTTCATACCTGCTTGGAACAGGGCATATAAAATTAAGTTAGTTGTCTAGTTCGATATGTATCCATGCAGCATTTTTTCAAAATAATATTCCATACTTTAACCTGAAACTTAGTTGTGCGTGATACTAGCCTACGATTGTCTCTATTGGTAACACACATTTCAACTCTCTTAAAAAGTAGCATAATGAATATAATCTAGATGCTGTCCTTTCCAATTTAAACATATGCTTTATCTCAGACCTAGAAATTTAGCGCTCTGAAACTAAAAATGGCAATATCAATAACGTTGACAGTTAAATTTGTACAATTTGTTTGTCAATTATTAAATCTTATAAAGTACGTTTGCCAATTTGCAATGTTATAGAGAATATTGTTAAACTTGGCCGCTAACGCTTTGTCAATCATTTTCTGTTTTCTTACTTGTTCAAACTAAAACTTGTCATTGCAAAGATTATTGTTGCTGGAGATTTCTCCTTGCCTCATCCGTTCCTTTTGTTTACATCGAAGTATTATTATTTAGCCCGACGATCACGGGCAGGTGGATTACTTCCGTCCAAAAAAAAACACAAAGGATAACAAAAACATAAACGCAAATGTACACAAATACATAAAAACACACGTTTACCGCCAGGGCATTACAGTTGTTCAATGTGATTCATAGAGTGTTCAGCATAATATTTTGACTACTTAGAAAACGTCTTATTAGTGCTTGGTATTACGTTGCCACACAATAGTATGCACTTGTCACACTTTCCATAAATCAGCACTAATAATAACAATATCAATATTAACAATAATCGATGTTTCCATAAAATAATTAGTACTATTTTAAACTATAACATTCTTCTTTGATGTTTGCAGAGTATGCAACTACCAAAGCAGCGCAATATTCTAGATTATTTTAGAACAGTTAATTACTAATTTTTCATTGTATACCTAGTAATTAAACAAAAGAATGTATGTAGGGTATGTTAGTGGATAATTATGACGGATCAGCAAAGAGTGAAAATGTGTTTTTGGCAGTGTGCAACGAAGGAACAAAGAACGAATGCAAAATACTACAACTAATCGGATTAACTTTTACTGTTATATCAGGTTATCTATAGATACTATTTATTATTCATAAAAATGTTTATTTTCCTTGTATACCTACTGTATTGTAAAAAACTACCGCATGGTAGTTGACATATCTAGCCATCTCGGACAATAATTGATTGTCATAGGCGCCAATTTTCTGAAGGAAAAGAGGGCATTTTCCCATTTTTTAAACGGAGCTAGAACAACAAAATAACTTTTTTTATTTCTTTTAAGTCTCCCTAAGCACAAGGTTAAAATTTTTGTACTATACTATTTTATTTGGCCTCGTTCAAACGGCCACAGGCGGTGTTTAGAAGCTTTGCCTGCGTTAAATTTGAAAAAATATATATACAAGGCTGCATTCAAGTGCGTCACACGGTATACGAAATATCCTAGTGTACTATGGCCATCAATCACACCCCCCCATTCATACCGCGGCGTCCAAAGTGTCCGTGGAGATCCGTAAGTAAATATGTAAATGAAACCGCGTCGACGCGGGCACGGGTCACTTGATATACGAGTGGTATCGAAAGGAAACCGGCCCATTAATTCGGAAGAGGACAATGGCGGCAGGAAAGCACATGTTAAGTTTAGTTTGTTAATTACGACGTCGCGCACAATGGGAGCGCTTCCGCGGCAACCGCTCCCGGAAATTCGCCGCTCGTTGTCCCGTTTCGAACGCCACCGGCCCGCCATGCCGCCCCAGCTAAACCTAACCGGGGCGCCACCCCCGCTCTGCCACCCTCTAGTACCGGCGGTTGAGCGTATTTATCTAGAAACTAAGTCGTTTTGCAGATAAACAATAATTACACACGCTTACTTGTCAGTGCTGCATGTTGTTACCTTTTTAAAATAACTGTATGAAACTAACTGTTGTCTATGACACCAGGCCACTAGGCACTACTCAGAGTTAATTATTGTTTCACTTCTACATATTTAAATGATCTTGCTATCAATGCACTTATTTATTACTGCTGCTTGTTACTATTTTAAAACAACTGTATGAAACTAACTGTTGTCTATACTCCCACTGGACACTACTCGGAGTTAATTATTGTGACACCGTCTACATATTTAGACGAGATTTCTATGAACGCACTGTATGAAGCTAACTATTGTCTATACTGCCACTCGGAGTTAATTGTATCACCATCTACAAATTTTTAGATAATATTTATTTCAGCGCGCTTATCAGTGTTGCTTGTTGTTATCGTTTTAGAACTACTGTATGAAACTAACGGAATGGCAGACAGCATAAGTGCAACGGAAAATAATTTTATAAAAATAAATTACTTTTCTATGACTCTTGTGTTAATAACCTAGTTTAGACAAACACCTGCTATATTATGCTAGCAGGTAGATAGACGGGTAAGAATAGAAATAGTAGAAAATGCCCGAATATATTACCGTTTAATTTTAATACATCAACATAGAATTTGTATAGCGCATATTGTGTTCTATTAAGTTTAATTATTTATGTAAAAGTAACCATATAATAGTGTCACCACGAAGAATATCAATAAGACCAAATAGGAAGGCAATACAAGCAGTGGCACACTGTTCAGATGATATATTATGCGATATGTTCAGTTGAGGTCAATAAAATATTTCTAATGTTTTTCCCCCTACCACCGTTGGTCAGTTCAAATATTTTTATATATTTTTTTGTTGTATATGTTTGCATATTTTTTTTGTGATCACGTATCCGTGCTGTTACTTAGCATTACTATTTTATTGCCTCTATTATTAGTTAGTGCAGTGGATAAATTTAATTACTGTAACAGTTATTATCGAAACATAATTATCCTAGTACCTATGTATATGATTACATTCAGTGCTTACTTCTGTTAATAAATAGATTATCAAAAATGATGATAGTTTATTCTACATGTTATATTGAAAACATGTTTACGTGATGTTAAACTTTAGAGATATGGAATGATAAAATTAAAAAAATATATGTTTTCCTAAATACTCTACAAGCACACAATGTTCCATCGTTGAAATTTTACAAAATCCTTTTGTTATACTCAAGTCAAGAATTCAGACGTCTTACGTCACGGCTGACGTTACACATTTGTTTTTATTGTCAACGTAATTTTCGATATTTATTCGCGTTAAAAACAACCGTTTTTTGCAATTTAGTGCAATACATAATGCAAACTTTTAGTGTAGTATATAGTTTTAGTACTATCAGTTGTAGTTTCATAAATATTTTGATGAAAATATACTGAATTATTCATTTGTTCGTATGACGTAAGACGTCTGAATTCTTGACTTGAGTATAGCAAACTTAGTGACCATTCTAATAATATATTTGGTCTCCATTGAACAATGACGATATACATTAATGAGCTTGATGATTAGGTAAAATGTTGGACACAGTCATCTTCACAATAATTATAAGATTCGTTACAAACAAAGCTACTGTACTACATGCATTGGTAACTACTGAAAGGATGCAGTATCATGTTTCCTAAATGCCAGTTGTATTGTTCTAAGCGTTTTGCAGATTGTACTAAGGAAAAGTTTTATTTGTTTTCTAGCTAATTATTCACAAACAAATGTGTTGTGTTCCTAAGAAATATTTTCTGAAGCAGTTTCCGTACTTCCTTTGTTGTTGTCACTTGTCCGTATTGCTAAATTTAAAAAAGTATGTACTTACACTCAACAACTATTTTTTTTATAATATTTAAAATATTTCAGGTAATTTACCGTAAAATTCATAAATCCAACACATGAAACGTGTGATTTCTTATGAGAAATGTTTGTCTTATAATGAAAATATACATATTACATTAATGCACTTTAGTAAAAGCGATTTAATAACACCAAAAGTTAGAAATCTAAAATAGGCATTATTCAGATTCTTTATTCAGCTATAATTATATTTTGAATATATTGCGCTTGTAACGCTCTGTGTCATCACATTACTAATAAATGACGTCACCGAATTATGCAACTCAAGATACAGCATGAAATTTGTTCTCAGACAAATTTTGTGGTCCAAATTTCCATATTATTTCCCGACAATGTACTGGTAAATTATTTCAAATATAGGTATATCAATAAGTTCGTAGCTGTGGCTTGGTCGTAGCGACGGAGCGGCTGCAATTTGCGATTTAGGAAAAAAATTTCAAGAGACAGGGAACGTAACCAATAAATAACGAGAAATTGAAAAACTTATAGTTAATGAAGCTAGTGAAGTTGCAGTTTTTGGATAAGTTCATCTTGATCCTACGTTAAGAACGAGGCAGCTGGCGTCTGTGTCTGGGATCAATCAAACTAGCATACAAACCATTTTGAAGAGAAATAAATTCCATCTATACAAAATTAGTCCAGGAACTTAATGAGGATGATTATGATCGCCGTTTGCAATTTTGCGAAATAATGAGTGAACGAGCAGGAAACGATCCACAGTTCCTTTTTAACTTCTGTTTATCTGATGTTATCTGATATTATTGAAAATGTTCCAGAGTATTATAAAGATTATTTGATTTTACAACAGGACGGTGCTCCTCCGCATTATGCGTTAATTGTCCGTCAGTATTTGAACCAACGTTTTCCACGGAATTGGATTGGGAGAAGAGGCAGCATTGAGTGGCCTCCACAGGCACGGGATTTATCGCTCCTTCATTTTCTTTGTGGGGATACCTAAAAAGTAAAATCTTACGTCAAAGAATTGTCGACGAATGCCGTCCAATTACTCCGGAAATGCTTCAGAATGTTTGCGAACGTTTCGAAAGTCTTTATTCTTGTATGGAAGCGGGCGGTCATCAGTTTGAACATTTTATCAACTAAGTAGCAACTAAACATAATTTAAATTTTAAAATGTATTTTTTTTAAAAGTATTGGGCGGAATTATAAAATTTAAAGTCTGTTGTAAGGAGAATAATAATTGTAAGAGCTTTCAAAATAAATATCCCCCAATGCCATTTAATTATTTTGGGGTGATGCTTACTCTTGCTTGGGGGTGAAAGTGACGGTCAAAAATACCAGCAAAGAATGTCCCCTTTTAATCTAAAATCGATGGGTCTGAGCGTTTTCCTACAATCTTGACGCAGTTCCTGAAAATGGCTCTGTTTCGTTTTCATCTGGCCGCCCTGTATTTGATACAAATATTTACATATTCTTGAGATCCCAGCACTTTTGTATCTCATATGGCATACTGAAAAGAGGAAACAAGCTTTAAAGCGGTGTATGTCTGGTGTGCCGCTAATAAATCATTTTGACAGTTTACTGCGAGTCTTGCTTTCCTTATATAAACAAATGCTAATTAAGTATGTATTTCAGTTTCATTTTTTACTTCTATTTATTCAAAATCATTTATTACTATTTCAAATATTTGCAATAATTCTTTCAAGACACTTAAAACTTCAAATAAAGGATACATAACTTTATTTTGAGAATAATAGCTGTTGACTCAAGAAATTCATATTATTTTAATAAAACAATTCTTTAAACAAACATAACTTTACCTCATGCTAAGTATAGTAGTTTTCTTGATTTTACAAGATTTATACAAGAATAAGCTTTCAATAAAGCAGTACTATACTTGACGAATAGTGACACTAAGCTCGTGTTGGAATAACTGTAGTAATCTTGATATTAGAATAGGTTTCTTTCCGTGAACGATTCAATATTTGAAATCAAGGGTCTGGATAACAAGTATCTCCTTAAATGGAGTAAATCAAATTAAACTACTATCAACTAAACTGCTTTTTAGAATGTGGCAAAAGAAAAATGAAACTTTTCTGTAAATCGATCCAAGTTCTAGCTCTTGAAATATGCAAATTCTGGATATGGCCCCCACTTACAACTCCCCGACATACAAATACAAAAATACGAAATTCCCGAAAGTGCAGTAAGCCCGCGCTGCAGACAGATTGTGCATACCAGTCGTAAAGTAACAAAGTGGCACTTTTTGCGGACGTTGTCCTAGATTGTTGGTGTTAGTTTTGGTTTTGTCGCGCCGTACGTAAATCAAGGCGGCGGAGAGCAGCGTCGCGCTTTTTGCTTTAAAATATTTTCTACATAACGTAACTATCCACTTAGCCAGGGACCGAGCCGACATATGTGACAACTCTCCATTCCGCTACAATGAATCACAAATTTAATCTCACAAATGGATTCAGACCGCATTTCTCTGTAACCGCCACCGTACGTACACGGGACCAGCCATATTGCTCCGGGCGTACGTCATCATATTCATAACCTCAATCCCGCATCAACAGCAGCATTAACATATTGAATTGATGGAACGAGACTTGGGGACTTCTGAGAGCTTATGCTGGCCACTGCTTTTATTATAATTTTAGGCATATCTTCTTGATATAACCAAACAGAACAGTCCTTCATCGCAAAAGAAAACATGTTTTCATAATACAAAGTGATTCACCAAAAATGAGACAAAGCTTAATGTGATTCCAGAGATCATAATGCCAGTTGAACTAAATATAGCTAGGGATAATAATATAATAATAATAATAATAATAATAATAATAATAATAATAATAATAATAATAATAATAATAATAATAATAATAATAGCGTTTATTAGTTAATAAGAATATATAATATACAAATTTAGTAAGGCAGGCAAGTATAAATGATTTTTTAATACATATAACAAAATTACCTTAAATATATACACAATAATGTACCATATTTATAATTAGTTTGCTGCTCCTAATAAACACAATACTCACTTAAGTAAAAAAATTACTGGAGAGTGAGAAATGAGCAAATTAGAAAATGTTCTCATTTAGAATACAAACATACATATAAAATATATTAACAACACAATAATATAATAACAATCCAACAACAAAATTCATTAAACATTCACATAGCAACATAACAACAAGTTATGAGTAGTTAAAATTTGTATATACTCATTTAAAATACAAAGATACATATAAAATATATAACACAATAGTATAATAACAATTCAACAACAAAATTCATTAAACATTCACATAGTAACATAACAACAAGTATGAGTAGCTAAAATTTTTATATACATATAATATGAATTGTACTTGAATTGCAGGGTTTTATTAAATTTGAACTAGTTGAAATTTACAACTACATAGAAATGTTTTTATACGATTATCTGGTGAATAGTTATCCTGTCCGTTTGGAGAAGATGCCTTTTAAGTAGGTATTTATATTTTTTTATATTTTTAATTCCTTTTAATATTTCAGGAACTGAGTTATAGATTTTTGGAGCCAGGTATTGATAACTGTGTTGTCCTTTTGCGGTATACATCAATGGAACTGCTACATACTTATCTTTAGATCTAGTGTCATAGCAGTGTTCAATATTCTGTAAGTTATTTTTTTCAGCATGAGTTTTATTGCAACTTTAAAATAATATAATTGTCTAATATCAAAAATTTGCATTTCCTTATATAACATTTCAGATGAGTATGTACTATTTTTATTTAGCATAGACTTCATAATTCTCCTTTGCAACACATTTATATCTTTAATATATACATTATCAGCTGCCCCCCAGTCAATTATACTTTCAACGTATCAATAATTAATGAGCAAAATATCGATATTTTGGTATCGATACTGATTCTCGATAATATTTTGAATCAAATCTAGTCATATTCTACGCTATAAATTCCGATATTAATTAATGAAAGCTGGAACAATATTTGAACAGTTTTTCACATAGATACCTATTTATTATTTTCAATTATAGTATTATATTATTATACATACTAATTTTTGCACTTACACAAATATGTATTGAACATTCAAATTTAATTTCAATGTTGGCACTTTATTGGAACATGAAGATATACTGAGAAAATATTTGTTTATATTACTTATATAATTATTGCCACTTTATTTTAGTTTGAAAAATTATATTTATTGCATTTATTAAATCATTATTATTGAATTCTGTACATATTGAACAATGAATGAATGCAATGTCATTAAAAAATTAAACAACCACATAATTACTGCCAGACTTATTATTTGGTTGTTAATTGGTAGGTTTGGCATTTAATCTATGAATTTGGCTTGGCACCATAGTATGTACCTATATAAAATAAGTATCAAGTATCAATATTCCACGTTATCAATAATTTTACCCAGAATATCGAAAGGTATCGATACTACCAAATGGAAGTATCATATGATATCAGTGCCTCGATACTTCGATTCGATACTTCACTAAATATGCCTTAATTGAACCTACAGGATGTCAAAAGTAACATTAATAAGTTTTGAAATATTATCTGCTACTATTTCAACATGTAAATTTCTGCTCTCTAGTAGAAGATAGCTGTTGCACCTTATTAGTGGAGCAATTATGATCTCAATTTTTTCCACATGTCGACAATTCAAACGAAATGCAATGAAATTAATTTTGAGCGTAAATGGCAAGCCTGAATGCGAAAATAACTAATAATATTGGAGATAATATTTTTGTATCTAGAATGCGAAATGATATTTTTGTGTTCAATAATGGAAGTTAATAATATATATAAAAATGTGCTAAAGAAAATCTCAATTTAGAAGTCCTTCCGCTACTGTAGCGGAGACATATATAGAAGATTTTATACAAAATAAAATTTCAATCGCAAATAATTTTTTACTTCAGCAGAGCCTAAGGAACTTGCCAATAAACTTGCGCAGTAAACTTAAACAATTATAGCATCAGCCTCATTGAACTCCCAGAACTAAAAGCTACGATAACTGACAGCACATAAATTTAACTCACTGCAATATCGGCACTTCCAATTTACATATAGCGCAAAATAAATTGTAATCGTCCTGTTTCTAATGTTGTTAATACCTAAAAATATATAAAAAACGATTACGTAAAGGGTAAAATTTTTGTTATTAATTTAGTAAATTGTTATGATGTTTAAATTCATTGACAGATTAATCAATTTGACATTGTTGACATTTAATTTCAAATAATTTTAATTTATTAGTATAATAATTTTTATAGTTAGATATTTGACTCAGCTTAAAGGAGGACATATGATAAACCAACCCTAAAAATGCAGAAATAGGTCAGACCTCATCTATTGTGGTTGAATTTTCTAGTTCCCACTTAGATATTTTTATAGTGTTTTCGTTAAACCAGGTTAGTAAATTTAGCTAGATTAATTATTTTAGAAAATTATTCAATAGAGCTTTGTCTGTGGAATTGTTTATTAGCGTACCTAGATGTTTGGTATCAGAGAACATACATATGACTTCATTGATAGGAATTGTAGAAGATTTGATATATATTAGCTTAAAATACCTTTCTAATATAGTAAAAAATGTAACATATAATTCCTTATAAAAGTACAAAGTACCGTTACAGTCAATTGACATTTTCACTGTAACTACAATGTAACTTTTATTTATTGTACGGGATGGCCCAATTTGGGTAGTTAGGTATAGAAGGTTTCTCCTATTTTCCGAAAAGACAGAAAAAAGTCAAACAGATGTTTCGAGCTCAATTTTCGAGAAAAGTTGAATTGCGAGAATCATATTTCGATTTGGTTAAGAAATACTTACGTACCTGATGTTTTTAAATTTTGGTCGTTTTCTATGATAACTGTGAAACTTTTCTATTTATAGGAATATTCAGGGGCGTACGCAATATTTTTTTTATAACTTCTAGTATCATTTTCAATATCAATAATTTGCTAGTATATTTATAACTCGAAAATAATTTTATACATACTTACGTATCATGTACAATACTTCATTTGAAACATGAATAGGATGTTATTAAAATGTGTTTGCAAGTTTGTGTAAACCACTAGGTTCTACACAAAAAGCTGAATATAACAATCTCATTAGAAATGACAAATATTATCAGAAACTAAGAATTATAGCCATAGAAAAGGCCTAAATTTAAAAAAGCGCATTAAGATATTGAAATTAAAAGCTAAATTAAAATTAAAATTTATGTAAATTAAAATAATGATTTCTGTACCAAAAATTTGTTGATTAGATCGCTTTCTGTCGTTCGGTCCCTTGGGATATTCGTATAGGTGGTATGAGATAACATTCTTGTTATTTGCTAAGCTTATTATTTTTCAGTTCTGAAATATCTAAAATTATTTGTATTTGTAGACATATCGCAATTTACATATTTTTGGATTTTTCTACAAATGCGATCAGTGTTTTTACTAATGATTTTTTTTTTCATATCAAAAAATTTTTATGACACGTATATTGATAAATTTAAAAGCACTTACTGAATTTACTACCATACCTTCATCCACTTCAGGAAACAAATTACATGTACGTAAAATCAAATACTATTAATTATGAAACAGCATATTTAGTGCCTTTGTGCGCACAACAAACATATATCAAAATATTCAATTTGTTCCATATCTATCGATGATTTACTATTATTGCATCCCTTTGGACAAAACCAATCGAATTATAAAAACTACAAATAGCCATAAGTATCTTTTAACAATGATTACCTCACATAACCAGATTCGGTTCGAGGAGATGATTTAATAAATCTACTAAATGACGTTTTATGATAATATATGACCGGGCCATATTTTGCGATATATTACGGGAAATACTAGACCGTAAATTGGCTGCATATAAGGGTGGATTTGGTGGTTGGTGGAGTGTTGAGTTATTGGCACCGCTTAGGACGGTCTATTAGATTGATTAAAACGAAAGTTGCAGTTCTTCTTGCAATGCATGGGCGCGAATTTGAGGAGAGATTTTAGTGCGACATACTGTGAGGGGTCGACGGATGCTAAGCCCCGACTGTAAATGTCGATTTCTATTTTATAAATTTATCAACTAATGGAGTATATTTCATATCGACTGGGAAGGTTGGGGTTTTGGATAATGAAATAGTTTTAAAAGATACGCTGCGTGCATTGGGGACAACGCGACAAGCTTCAAGGGTTGATTCCACTCATAAAACCCAACAAAAGTGTTTTTTTTTTCAAAAACTGAAAAGCAAACACGGGTTTTGACCAATCACTCAATACGCATTGAAAATAAAGACCAAGTTCTGAAATCTAGGGGGTGACTTATGTTATATCCACACAAAGAAACATACATGAAGGCAGTATATTTTTACTATACTATAAAATCGTGTGCCGCATATCTCTGAGAGCATACCCGATTACACAGCTTCTGCAGCAGCAAATACGCATGAGCCAGATCGAAACGTTAGCCTTCTACTGGTTGTGGCGATTTGACGGATCCACCTGTTACATCGCCAGAGCTATAACACAGCCCCACAAAAAAAAATAAAAGTTCATACACAAGAGAGTGACATATGTATTCCCATGTATTTTTCGACGCTGAATCCGATCCCAAGCTCAGAATTGGGCCTACACGTCTGGAATTGGCCCCAGGGGCCGAAAATGGCCTGAAATGCGGTTCCCGGGATAAGGCGAAGTCGACGCTGAATTTTGGAGCTAGAGCCGGATTTGTGCTCATAAAGTTTATGGCCAACTGAAATTCCGGGTTTGGGTCCGGGTTTAGGTCCGGGAAAATGACCCCGGGAAAATCCTGTTTTGGACGCCCCGGTCGCGACTGGTATTTTCGTGTGTTTTTCAATTCTGGACCTGAGACTGGGTGTGAAAAGTTTTTGGTCAGCTGAAATTCCCAGTTTGGGTCCGGGAAAAGGGCCCATTGGGGCGGGAAATCATATTTCGGACGTACCAGTCGCAAAAGTGGGATTTTCATGTATTTTTCAATCCTGGTCCTTAGAGTATGCTCAAAAAGTTTTTGGACAGCTTAAATTTCCAGTTTGGGTCCGGGAAAATGGTCCATTGGGGCCGGAAAATCATATTTCGGACGTACCAATCGCACCAGTGGGATTTTTATGTACTAATTGCTGTAGCTTAGACTGTGCTTGACAGCTTTATGGCCATGTGAAATTCCCTGTTCGGGACCGGAAAAATTACCCTTAGGGGCCGGAAAATCGTGTTTTGAGATATTCCAATCGACCAAAGGCATTCCAAACACCGTATCAGTTCCGGAATTTAAAAGTACATGAAAATACCAATGTCTCAACTGAGACGTACAAAACACGATTTTCCGGCCCCTACGGGTTATTTTCCCGGTCCCAAACTTGGAATTTCAGCTGTCCAAAAACTTTTTGAGCATACTCTAACGACCAGGATTGAAAAATACATGAAAATCCCAGTTTTGCAACTGGTACGTCCGAAATATGATTTTCCAGTCCAAATGGGCCCTTTTCCCGGACCCAAACTGGGAATTTCAGCTGACCAAAAACTTTTCACACCCAGTCTCAGGTCCAGAATTGAAAAACACACGAAAATACCAGTCGCGACCGGGGCGTCCTAAACAGGATTTTCCCGCCCCAAGGGGTCATTTTCCCGGACCTAAACCCGGACCCAAACCCGGAATTTCAGTTGGCCATAAACTTTTTGAGCACAAATCCGGCTCTAGCTCCAAAATTCAGCGTCGACTTCGCCTTATCCCGGGAACCGCATTTCCGGCCATTTTTGGCCCCTGAGGCCAATTCCAGACGTGTAGGCCCAATTCTGGATCTTGGGATCGGATTCAGCGTCGAAAAATACATGGGAATACATATGTCACTCTCTTGTGTATGAATTTTTTTTTTTTGTGGGGTTGTGTAATGGACAGGTATATCCTTTTATGTAATTACCTTATTAATGATTTTGTGTTCTTAAGAATGGAGAATAATTCAAGCTCTACAGCATGTTACCAAAATCGTAAACGCCCTAATTTAACAAGTGAGGAATATCGGATGATGACATGTATGAAGGGTTTAGGGCGCGAGGTCAAAATATGAGTGTAAGTGATGTTGAAACGTAGTTCTTTAACAAGAATCTACGTGAGTAGTATATGTATAGTGCAATAAAGAGTGGCAAAGAAGTACAACTGCGAAAAACGGAAGATTATATCTTAAAAATGAGCTTTCGACAAAAAATGGGTTGCTATATTTTACAAGATGAAACTTTGCCTATAGAAGGATGTTTTTACGAATTATGCGTGGCATATTAATTGTGGTATATGAATTTCCATATAAATGAAATCGAAAAGAGTATACTGATAGAAAAAGACGAAATAGTGATATGTCGGTGAAACTATTTAAAATAAATATTACAAAGTCGGTATCTGAATCGAAAAATATATTAAATCTTGGCGAAACATGGATCATGAAGAGCATACGGAAGGCGGTACGATATGATATAATAAGTGTTAATATGTAACCGTTATAGTGCTAGTAACCAATGGTCAATAGTGTGTAGGTATATATAGTGCAATGTATTCTAGAGCATTTTATTCTTATGGATGCAAAATTCGCAAATATCTGCGCGATTTATTTAATGGTGGGAAAATCTTAAGTTGTAACGAATTTTCAAATTCAAATTCAAATTCAACCTTTATTGCCCAACAGAAAATTCCATTTACAGGACAAAAATTATAATACAGATCATAGAAAGAAACAATAAAATAAAATAAATAAATAAAATGCGAGTAAATACATACATCAGTAATTATACACGTACATAAATGTATAAACATATATAGTAAAATAGCATAAATAAACTAATAATAACTAATTACATTAAAATTACATTAAAATTGTTGAAACCTCTCCGCTACAGCCTTTCTCACAGAGTTGATAGATGAAAAATTTATATCACATTGCTCCGAAATAATATTAAAATTTTGAGACATAACATACACTGGCGACTTTTTAAGAGTGTTGGTACCAGCTGAAGGTAAATAAAACGTTTCAACTAGCCTAGAGTTAAAACCAGGAACTCTATAATTAAAACATTCCAGTAAAGATGTGCAATCAATATTATTGTTAAATAAATTAAATAAAAATAGTAAGCTGTTTAGAATACGTCTAAATTTTAACAACGGAACATTGAACCTTGATAATAATAATTCATGATTATAACCTCGGTCGGGATATATACCATCTTTTTAAAAAGATAGAAACTTTAAGAATTTTCTTTGAATAGATTCAAGCGATAAAGAATGATTTTGGTATATAGGGTACCAGATTAAAGATCCATATTCCAGTTTAGAACGTACTAATGAAATATATAGCGTTGTTAATGCATCGATATTAGTAAAAGAGTTACAATTCCTCATTATAAACCCTAAGCTTTTATAAGACGATTTCGATATATTTTGTATATGCTGCGCAAAACTCAAATTTGAATCAAATAGAATGCCTAAATCTTTTATTGTACGCTTCCTCTCTAAAATAACATTATTTAACGAGTAGTTATATAAGATAGGATGATTTTTTCGCGTATAGTTAACTACTTTACATTTAGAGATATTTAACGTAAGTTTAAAAGCATCACACCCATTTTCAATAATATTTATTTGGGACTGCAAAAAGTGACAATCATCGTTATTAATTTTGTAATAGATTTTTAAAGAATCGACAAAAAGGAGTTTGGGACATTCAATTGCTTTAGTAAGATCATCAATGAATAACATAAATATAAGAGGTCCAAAGTTGGACCCTTGAGGAACACCAGAAGTGGCCTCAAATTTATGAGATTGAAATCCATTGAAAGCAACGTAGTACGACCGTTCTCTTAAATAAGTTGACAAGAATTGAATTAAATTATCAGAAAATCCATATTCAGCTAGTCTCAGTAATATAATACTATGGTTGATAGTGTCAAAGGCCTTTGAAAAGTCCATATAGATCACATCCATCTGACCTTTGGAATCTAGTACCTCAGCTATATTCTGTGTAACTATAGATAAATTATAGTTGAACGTTTATTTATGAAGCCATGTTGATAAGAAGATAATGTATTTTTAATGGACATATAAATGATATCGTATATGGACCTCTCGAAAACCTTGGAAAAGTTAGGCAAAATGGAAATGGGTCTATAGTTAGCAACATCACCAGAATCACCACTCTTAAAGACAGGACAAATTCTTCCCAATTTCCAACAATCGGGAAATTGCAAAGTTCGAAGAGCTAAGTTAAATAAAATTGACAACGGAGTCACTAATACACGTGAGCAGTCTCTAACTAAAAAACTGGGAACTAAATCATGACCGGATGTTAATTTGTTTTTTAATTTAGAAATTGAATTAAGTCAACTACATATAACATTTTCTATCATTTTTATCATGAAACTGTCATAGTAGATTGTCAGAAGCTCAAAACAAATTTTTATAATAATAACAATAATATTTGTACTGTTTTACTGTTTTGCAAAATTTGTCAAAAGTTGAGATTTTCACGCCACATATAATTAAAATAAAGAGTTGAGAAATTTGTACACATTTGTAACAAAAACTTTCACAAGCCGCATCTCAAAAAATGTCCCTTCATTTTTGTCATTCTGTTATGTTATTAGGGATTTTGTTCCCGTTTGAATTTCTATATCGTCATTTTGGCATTTTGTTTAAATTTTTCTATTACACGTCTGGCCTCACTTCATTATTTTCTATTCATTTTCTTTCTACTGTTGAAGATCTATGTCGATGCTGACCGAAGTGTACCCAACAACTATGCTTTGTTCATGCAAGATAAAAGCAAAAACGCAATTTTTTATGAGAAAATTGACATTTAACTTACCCTTGGTAGAACAATTAGAACACAGCAGGGCACAGCCAAATTATCCATAGGCATATGATAAGGTCAAAGTAAAGTTTCAATGTTACCTCTGAGGAAGATAATATGTCAAACGTCAACGAAGCTAAATCGACGACTTGGCGACCAGTCTGGAAACTGTTCTACCAAGGTTAGAATAAACTAGTTAAATGTCTATTTTCTCCTAAAACGTAGCCTTTGCACTGTTATATTGTATGAGCGAAGCCCATAAGGTTTGAAATTACCGTCCAAGCAATATAACAGCTACCATTAAATTGTTTTCAAAGTATTCTTTGCTTAATCGTAATAGAAATGAGATTCATCAGTAGGTCCAAAATATTTAAATGTCGATTTTCTTGCAAATGTTGGTTTTTTAACTTCAAACAAGAGTATCAAATGTTTAGATAAATCATCATTCTTGAAAAGAGTGCCATAGAAATCTCGATATAATTAGAGACAAACAATTTATAATATTTTCTTCACCTAGCACGCGCCCTTTAAGGCGCTCCAATTTTAGAAAGATTTTACCCGACTGCGTCTCTATGAAAGTAACAAATGTGCCAAGTTTAAAAAAAACGTTGCAGTATTAAAAGCTGTAGCCAAAAACAAATTAAAAAAGAATTAAAATAACTTTGAGGTTACGTAGTTTCGTTAATATTGACTTTTTGAAAATATGTTACATGAACTGACATTATTTTTTCGAATAGTATCACCCAATAAATGTTCTGCGAGGAGTTTCCGGATACCCTGGATAAGTTTCTTTTAATTACCTTTTAATTTTTTATAAAAACTGAGTACTGTTTTAGTAACAAACATATGTAGTTATGTAGATATTATAATGCAAAAATAGTATTGTTCATTATAGAATTTACGACATAAATCTCAGATAAACCTATTGAACCAAAAATATTTCATGTTTCATTCAGGAATATATTTTCATTGAACGTTTGTAATATATGTTACCGTTATCAAAGTATTGTGACTTATACATTTTTTTACTTTTTCAACTATATTTTTGCCTAAATTAGGGCACAAAATATAAACCGAAGGTAAATTATATAATTCACCAATATTTTCCACTGTCTGGGTTGACACGAAACGATGAAAGTTCCAATACTTTCGATATATATCTGCTACATCAAAAGAGAAAAAGTAAAATAAAATTCAATTGCCAAATATCAATCAAACTGTTTGTGACGAGAACTAAATAATATATTGCCATCGTCCGTGATATACGACGCATTCCGCAATTGCCTTATTGAAAATAAAACTAAAAATATGTTTGCTTCCGGGTGACAAATCTGACAAGCGATTTTTATCGATAAATCACATATAAAAAGTAACAAATAAATAACGCCATTACTTAGACTTAAAATTGTAGATGCTATCCAGAAATTTTTCAGGAGATTTGTATGTTTTAAGCAAACATATATTTCTGGTAATACCAAACTGCTATTCAAGCAACGGTAGCAATTTTAACAGAAATTGGTATATTGAAGTACTCGCTTGCCAATGACATCCTTAATTATTTAATTTACGGGAACAGAAAATAAATGAATAATACTGCTGCAGCTCCTCAAGGATGTACCAGATGTATATAGAAACGTACTATCATTTGCAATATTAATGACACTTACTAAAATGAATTTTGCGATTTCTTTTGAACTTCTGGCGTACTCATATTGAAATCTGCTTTACATTTTTAACATTAGTTATTAGTTGTTTCACTTACTAAGAGACATTTAATGAAATTTCTATTCAGAGCTTCCAGAAGTTCAAAAACTGTTTTAAGAGAGTGTCATTATTATTGCAAACGATTGTACAAGTACATTTCAAGCGAGGACATTTTCTGAATACCTGTCCAGAATTATTTATATTTTTATATAAAAAATAATTTAAAATGATCACTTAAACAAAACAGTTATTTATAAGTACTGAAGTTTCGAATAAAATGGACATCAAATTGACTTTATATTATAGACGTACACTGGACGTTCATACTAGTACTGGACCATACCTTTTTAAAGTAGACATCCAACTGACATAATGAAAGCTACACTGCTGGATGTTCCATTTACGTCTATAACTGGTTCTAGGACAAAAATTTGGATATCGCCACAGGACCAAGCGGAATAAAATTTTTCTACAAACGTGCGTATTTTACTTTATCACACGCATTTTAGTTCGGTGTCATTTTCCCGAACGCATACTTGAAGAAAAGGTTAGGTAGGTGGTGACAAAATATGAAAGTTTCAGGTTGTTGCTTCATAAAATTAGAAAATTTGTTTGACTTTATCCATTAACTTGTATTTCTTTAAAACAAAAAATAAAATAAAATTAGAAACATTTTATTATGAAGAATCTCTTATACATAATTGTTGCTGCAGGAATTAAAAATAACATTTGATTCTGATTGTTTATGGGACAGACGTTGCTTGGCATATCAAGCTACAGTAAATTTCGATCCGTGTTTTCAATTTTATTAAATTGACAATTAATTCATCAGATGAAAAACTTCCTGAAGAAATTTTAGCAGCAACTAATGTAGCAAGTTTGGATTTGTTACCGGTGAAGTTAAAAAAAAGATATGAGAAGCAATACTTCTATTTTATTGATTGATGTAAGAAATTTTTCAGGAGATTTGTATGTTTTAAGCAAACATATATTTCTGGTAATACCAAACTGCTATTCAAGCAACGGTAGCAATTTTAACAGAAATTGGTATATTGAAGTACTCGCTTGCCAATGACATCCTTAATTATTTAATTTACGGGAACAGAAAATAAATGAATAATACTGCTGCAGCTCCTCAAGGATATACCAGATGTATATAGAAACGTACACGTACAGTCCCAGAGAGGACATTTTCTGAATACCTGTCCAGAATTATTTATATTTTTATATAAAAAATAATTTAAAATGATCACTTAAACAAAACAGTTATTTATAAGTACTGAAGTTTCGAATAAAATGGACATCAAATTGACTTTATAGTAAAGACGTACACTGGACGTTCATACTAGTACTGGACCATACCTTTTTAAAGTAGACATCCAACTGACATAATGAAAGCTACACTGCTGGATGTTCCATTTACGTCTATAACTGGTTCTAGGACAAAAATTTGGATATCGCCACAGGACCAAGCGGAATAAAATTTTTCTACAAACGTGCGTATTTCACTTTATCACACGCATTTTAGTTCGGTGTCATTTTCCCGAACGCATACTTGAAGAAAAATTTAGGTAGGTGGTGACAAAATATGAAAGTTTCAGGTTGTTGCTTCATAAAATTAGAAAATTTGTTTGACTTTATCCATTAACTTGTATTTCTTTAAAACAAAAAATAAAATAAAATTAGAAACATTTTATTATGAAGAATCCTCTTATACATAATTGTTGCTGCAGGAATTAAAAATAACATTTGATTCTGATTGTTTATGGGACAGACGTTGCTTGGCATATCAAGCTACAGTAAATTTCGATCCGTGTTTTCAATTTTATTAAATTGACAATTAATTCATCAGATGAAAAACTTTCTGAAGAAATTTTAGCAGCAACTAATGTAGCAAGTTTGGATTTGTTACCGGTGAAGTTAAAAAAAAGATATGAAAAGCAATACTTCTATTTTATTGATTGATGTAATACTAAATAAGGAAAATCAGCAAATGAGGAAATATTTTTAGCATATTTTTTTTAAATTTCCATATCCTGGAAAGTTAAACAAGACTTGGATATTGACAAATTTCATAAAATAACTGCCTATTTTTATAAAAACTCACAGAATGTTGGATTTCGTCCAAAAATGTAAACAAATTTAGTCAAATATGTGACTTGACTCTTCATGTCGTTCGGGCAAACAAGAACAGCAGTCGCCACTTTCCGCACTTGCTGGAAAATAACTATTTGCATAAGTATAGTTTCGGATAATATTGTGGAAAACAACCACTTTGTGAACTAATGTTCCAACCAACATTGCTCTATAACTAATTTCATTAAAATTTAAAAAATCATGATTCGTTTCTCTGTGAATGAAACAAAACAAATTATGAAACTGCATTTCAACTGTCGAGTCCTGGATCGCATATCCACGATTCATTTATCAATTAAAAACAGCAATATTTCAAACAATCAATCTTTTAGCACTTCGTCGCTACACAGAATTTATAGCACCTGACAAATTTATCGAAAGTACGCCAGAACAAACAGTTGAACATCAGTCCCCGGCCCGCTACGAGGGTTTTTGTGTCGCCGTTAAAAATTATTGCCCCCGCAAATCGAAACAGATAGCTGAAATATGAAAATAGTAAAATAAAAAGTTAAATACGATTTTATCGCAAATTTATTAGTTGAATGTTTCGCCAAGATAACTTTCTGTTACTAAATGCAGTCGTCAATACTTAAAGGGACGGTTTGGAAGACGAGTGGCTCTCAAAAGTTTACTTTGAATGTAAATAGTATGAAAAATCGTGGTCAAATAGTTCTTTGAGGTATATTTTTTTTAAAGGCAAATTCAGTCAGTGTCTCAAAATGCAATAACTACATATAGTTTTCTGTAATTCTTCGTCGTGTACGATAGTAATTTTTAAATATGTTTAATTTAAATCAGAAATTGTAACTTGTACATTTTCCAGTCAGGTCATTACACAAATTATCAAATCTGTTTCAAGATTCAAAGTGCCTCATCAATAAGTTCAGGCATTCCACAAGGTTTGCATCTTGAACCCATATTGATCTCATTGTTTATAAATACCATTTATTACCGTTTCTTTTTTTCAGACAAAATTGTCCCTTTACGGAAATAACCTTACAATTTATACGAAGGAAACAGCGAGAAACAACTACACTGATAAAAATTATTAGCGATATTACAGGGTGTATTGTTGGTTATTCATTGTCTAAGTCAATAGTGTGAAATAACACACCATAACCCAACTAACATTTAAGCCTAATAGACTACTACACAAGAAAAATAATCCTGAATTGATCAAGATTTACTACTTTCCTCCATAAAAATAGTCTTCAATGTTACAAAATCTTATAATACCAAAATTTTAGTCAAAAATTTGTTAACTAAGAGTAATATAATGCCATCCAAGTAAAATGAAATATATGTCAATTTATACAGTTCGATATTACATATTGTTTACCTATTCTATGTTTTCAAATGCTAACATTCCAATAACGTGTAAGACGAAGTTATAATTTACTAAATTTCGCCTAGAAATCTGTCTTCAATATCCAAGGATTTTTTTAATTATTACAATAACTAAATATTTACATATTTATTTACGATAAAACTTATTTTGTCTTCAACTAGTAGTTAAAAATAAGGTAATAACTAGTTATTTTGCCCTATTAAATCCTTCAATAGGTTAAGTTCTATTTTTATTACAATATAATCCTATTTTCAACTTTGTTGATAACTTCTAAAGAATATTTGACCATTTCAATTAACCTAATAGAAATATTGTTCTATATTATGGTACAAATTTACTTGTTAATAATACTTCGACGTATGTGTGTCTTATAAACGTCTTTTAGGGAACAAGCTTCTTGTTATATGTATATGTATATATGTATTCCGACATATCTTCATGTAATAGCGCGTAGAAATTGTTTTGTGTTTTGGCAGTCTGCAGTGAAAACTAAGCCCTACACAATATTAGAGAGTTGTAAAAAACGAATTTAAGCCAACACTGCATATAATCAATCTAATGATAATATATCGATAAACACTTCATATATAAGTATTCTTATGACTGTTATCGTGTCAGATGAATTCAGTAGTGCACGTGAATTGAAATTCGAATTGAATTCCGTTAGAAAATATTTATTTTGTTTTTGTTATTACGCATACATAATATTATTGGCTTTAATTTGAATTTTCAATCACAAATAAATCCATGAGTAGAATTTTATATGTTTAATTGGTAATAAATTACCATAAAATATCTTCATTTGGAGTAAATTTCAACCACAAAGTTAATATTTTCCTGTGACGTCAACATTGGCATAGGCAATCTGCCCTATAGGTTAAAACTTACAGACAAATTGACTTCAAAGTTAATTTTGTTTGAGCGGCCATGTTGTAATAAACACTAAATGTTTTGTTCATTATTTCTAATTGATTACTCATTAAAATTATGTTAATACAGATAATATTAGTTAATACATTTATGGCGAAAGATTATTAAACACATTTTACCACGAAGTACATTCAGTTTTTATTTTAGGTTATTTTTCAGTATAGTAATATTATTAAAAAGCAATAGTAAAAATGTATATTTATAAGGCGCGTTATTTTTATGAAAGTTTGGTCATGACATTATACGAAAAAATTTCCTGAGCTGTACAATTTGATGAACGGAAACCAAAAATACAGACTTTATTATATTAAAATCTAAATATCTATAAATATACTAACTCCTACTCTACTTGCAGCTTAGTAGCCTGACAGGTAGTCTTTCTTTTTCTTCCTATCCCTGTTCGCTATTAAAATATATAAAATCAAACATATAATGTTGTCTCTCTCTGGCAAAAGTATGTCATATAAAGAGCATAATTAGGGTGTATTTTGGTAATAATGTCTTTTATATTTCGAAATTTTAACATAAAATTGGTCCGTATTTCTTTTAGGTCCAATTATCTTATTGGAATAAAATTCTTGCCGACCAATTATTAACTTCCATATTACTTTAGTTTTTTCCCCACATAAGGAAAAAGGCCAACGAATATAGGTAAACTTCCCTTATATGGAATTGGTCATGAAAAGTTTTTGACCAATTCTAAGGTCAAGTTAACGTAATTGTAACTTTAATTGTTTGTTGGGAATGTAATGTTGCAACTGTAATGGAAAATTACTACTTACGGAGATGCATTTTTTTATAGAAATAAATATTATAGAATAATTTGTACACATAAAATGTAAGTTTACAAGTACATTATGTATTTTTAGAAAAAATCATGTAATTTTACTTGAAAGATATAAATGCATTTTATTCATATGGAAATTCATGTAATACAGTATGAATTTTGTATTTTTTACATTAATGTATGAAATGAACAACGTGTAAATTTACAAACTTAGTTTATATTAATTAATTTAAATACTGGCTGCACATCTTATATTTTTCATCTACTTGAGACACTGTACTGTATCTTGTTGTCTACTGACGAATATACTAGTCGAATTATTGAGGACTGCTGCCTCCCAAGATACTTATCGCTAAAAAACATTACAACCGCGACTTTGTTCGGCTGTGACAAATCAATTTGAAGATATACATATGTATGCAAGCCCTAATGTATGCACCCCATGCCCGCTCCAAAACATCCCTTAATACGAGAAGTGCGCTACCACAGAAACACAGGGGTCTTTAGCAATACCAACTGTACTTATTCTTTACACTTCCACCTAATTCGCCGCCAAAGTAGCGTTTGAAAAATTACATTGAGAAGATAAAAATGCCTGTGGGGATCCTATATCGCCCAAGGCTTAGCTTATCGTGACCTATCAGAAAGGATACTGCATTTTGGAGATAATTTCATTGGAGCAATATTGAAACGAGAAATTTATTACAATAAAGTAATTTTTGTTTTATTCACACGAACGTTTTGTAACTTCAATCTTGTGAAAATGCAAATTAAATTATTACAAAACATATTTTTTGACTGTCAATTTAAAAATTATATTACTGAATAATGAGCCATACTTTAAGACCAGCTTTCTTGGAATAAAATGATTTAAAATAACTTACCTTAGCAGCATCTTGCTCCCTTAAGAAGATATAGGTTCGAGAAAGTAGTTTTTTTATGGTGATTTATTTATTTCTTGGTTAATCATATTCAAATTTTGTACAAAATGGTTTTTTTGTATGATACATACAAATTTATGATTTTTGTGTTAAATGTACAGGGCGTTCTGTATTTAAAAAAACTTTCTTCTTCTCAAAATTTTATTCCACAAGCCACAGAACCGCTGCTATTGGTTAAGAAGTCCGTGCTCAGTATTAAAATAAAATAACAGTTTAGCATTTAATAATAAAAAATATAATAGTCTAAGAGCCAGTGGCCGGCAACCTATAAGTAAATGATTATACCTTCAATTTTGCACAGTGAGTCTCTTATACCTATCACTCATGAGGTGATGACTAGCTAAGCCCGGCGAGACCGACCTAACTGTTACTCAGGTGCGAGAGGTATGAAAATTTAACCAACTTCGTTATTAAATTAACAAAGCTGTTTGAAAATTTTAAAATTTCAGATATAACAAATTAGGCATTTATTTTTATTATTTATTATATTTAGCACCTTTTTATATTAAAATAATATAAGTAACAAATAACCTCTATTTCTGGCACAGGTTCTGAGATTTGGTGATGTCGATTACAATGCTTGACATTTCTGACAGTTTTTTAACGTCAAAAATCAGATTTAATCAAATACTTTTGCAATTTATAATTTTTGCCAATTTCACAAGTGTCTGCCATGACCTTAGAAGCACGGTAATCGTCTGCCTTTGTTATTTTTATATAATAATAATTGTATATTTTAAAATTTTCAAACGGCAGCTTTGTTAATTTAATAACGAAGTTGGTTACATTTTCATACTTCTCGCACCTGAGTAACTCTTGAATCGGCCTCGCCGGGCTTAGCGAGTACCCCACATCATGAGTGATAGATATAAGAAACTCACTGTGCAAAATTTCAGGTATAATCATTTACTTATAGGTTGCCGGCCACTGGCTCTTAGACTATAAGTATTAGATAATAAAAAAAATGACCGATCTCTTATTCTACAGTTGAATAGGACTAAAGATCTGGCGTCGTGAATTTAAATGAGAGAGCAAAGAATAATTTGTTTCCTATAAATCCTACAAACAATTCTAATAAATATTATATGATATGTAATAAATGATCCATATTAGCATTATTTATTTTTATTTTCTATTATATGTTTATAAAATAAATAATTAAGATGTTTTATGTTCTTCATATGTATCTGTAGCTGCTAACTTTACAGATAATAAATTGTTTACAGCTTTTGTGTTCAGTAAGAATTTCAGCAATTCGTTAATGGCAAATATTAATTCTCATCACAATTTTGTGTATATCAAATTTGATTTTGTTATAATCATTTCAAAACAACCTAGAGATACATTCAAAGTTATGGAGCATCAAATAAACTGATATTAAATATTCTGCGTAGTAATATACTATTACTTAATTGCTAACGTAAGCAAAAACGCTTAGAAATATACGTACTTATATGAATAAAAGTCTCTTGTTAAAAATTTTGCATGAAATATGGCCGGCCCGAAGCAAAATAAATCTGAAATATTCAAACAAAATAAATCAATCTGACTAGATAAAGCTAAAAGGTCCCAGGAGACTAGTGGAAACATGCATGTAAATGGGAAAGCTTTTTGAATATAGCGACGGACGACTACTTGGTCAGAAGCCAATATGTGTGGCCAGAAAATAGCTTTCAGAAAAATATGGAGCTGTAAGAATTGGGTTGCCGCCCCCAAATATTGCATATTGAACGGTGGGTCGGTGCGGTACAATCTATGACTGGGATACTTTCTTATAGAACTTGCTGGAGTTTGGTGACTATAATTATTACTAAAAATATGAAACAGAAAATTTGTGAAATAATTTTAGTACAGTATAAATAGGCAATAAAGTATTTCAAATTCCGAGCAACAAAAAATTTCATGTTAGTGTACTGGGTGATTTTTATCATGGGAAATGCGTTTTTCTTTACAAGTAGCACAAATAAGTTTATAATAGCTTTAAGTCTATATAATCACTCTTCCACTGCTAAAAGCTTTATTGAAAGGTATTAATTACAGTTATTCAATATTAATTAAGTATTTATAAACCCAAAATAGGCGCACCTTATAAAACCATTTTATAAAAGCTGTGCATACAGAATTTACTCAACTAATTAGTGTTCTTGCACGATTTATAAAATATACTATAAAATGTATATACAGAAAACACAGGCTATTTTTTATTAACTCAATAATTAAATTTATTACTGTCCAAGTTGCCGCATCTATTTTTGTGAAAGGTTACCTACTATTTTTGTAAGGCCCATTGACCTTTGATGTCGTAAATGCAAAAATTTCAGTTATACAATAAGTGCTCTGTACCTTTTGAACTGTTATAAATGCAAGAAAAAGTTATTTTAAAAATGAAATGAAAAGTTCTTTCAATATCTGTAGAAAACTATATGCTAATGAGAAAAAAACATTTGAGCGTTGTCAAGGCTGACGTCGTTTGATTATTGTGGTTTTGTTATCTACCTTCATTTTAAGTTTCAAGCCTTTTCTCAAATTTTAACACATTCTGGAAATTGCAATATTTTTTATAATGTTTCTCATAAAACTGTTATTGACTGTTACGGTAGATTGTCACAAGCTCAAGTTAAACTTACTAACCCCACATATTGATAAAAATAGCTATAATAATCCGGTTTTGTGCAATTCGCGAAAAGTTGACACTTCCCGCCATGAATAGTTTAAATCAAAATCTATGAAATTCGCAAGAATTTTCGCGAATTTCGGGTCCATGAGGACAAGGCTTTACTCAGCCCTAACAAACTTTGTCAACAACGCTTTCTTCGCTTCAACCGATTACAAGAAAAACGCATTTCCAATGATAAAAAATTAGACTGTACAGAGTGTTCTATTAAAATACATTAAGCTAATATTTCGAACACTAAATGACATACAAGTTTTATGAAATAATGTCATTTGATTATCTGTATATCGTCAAAAGAATAAATAAGTAGTTTCAATTACCTAATTTTGCGTAGCCAAGACATAAAAGAGTGTTCCAGTGTTACCACTGCACATCCCAAGTGAGATGTCATATTTATCAAAAACATTTCAACACATTTTTTAATGGGAATGAAATACATTGCAATACATTTTAAGATGATGGATGAACAATATAGAGACTTTTAGAGAAAGGGATGTATTATTAACATCTACAACATGGATGGACAACTTTCATTAAAAAAAACGTTCTACACAGAAGTTATTTTTGCTTCTAACAGAGCCTTTTATTTTTATGTATTTAAAAATAAACTGAACTCCCATGTTGCATTTATTATTGAAGTCTAATAATAAAATCTACAGTATTTCTAATAATATCTTAGTAACAGACATCTTGCATATTATATTGTCAATTTTTGTACATTTTAACAAGCAGATTTTTGTAACCAAAGCAAATTTAAAAATAATGGTAATATTAAAAGTAAAAAGTTTTCCTTCCTTTCAATTTTATCTGGCTACAAAAATAATAATAATGCATTTTTAAATTTTTCTTCTGTTACCATTTTCACGTTAAAAAAAATGAGAATATTGAATTGATTTATGAACTCTTTGATTGAAAAATGTAAATAATTTTTTTAATACATATCTATATATTCTTAATTTTCTTGTAATATTTACTCATATACAGGGCGATTTAGAAGTTAACAAAAAAAATTGTGTGTAAGAGTCCTCTGTACACTACAAATACAATTTTGTAAAAATAATCAAAAAGAGCAGTTCGACAATGTTTTAAAAATACACTTCTGCGCTGCACTGGAAATTGGTCCACTGTAAAACCTGACAAGGCGGTAAAACATGCAATCTTTAACCGGATAATAATGGAAAGAAATGCTCAAGGAAATAATTAAATACCATTTTATAACGCTGTATATGGTACAGATATAATCGCGTTGCACTACACTTGCACTCACTGCACACCAAGGTAAAAGTAGCTGCATTTGGCACAATTTTATCGGAAAATCATTTTACTAAAGCATTTTCTCATCGCCATAAATCAAAATGATATCCATCAACTCCGAGTGTATAAAGTATAAGGAAAGTCAAATTATTTACTCAGTAAATCATAACTTTACTTTGGTGCACATTTAAAATATCTTTCATTTCATATTTACAATATTTGAGAAAATAATCGTTTTTCATGGCTTTGTTACATAAATAGAATGCTATGAAATAAAATAATTAATTTTTATACAAAGAATAATTGGAATTTTATTCTTTCTCACAATGCCTTACAAGTGGCATAACTTCTTTCTTAGTGCAGCAGAAACAGAAACTTACGTAAAAAGAGTAGGTACTAGAAAGTAAAGTAACGTTCAGATAAACGTTAGTGCAATGGCACTGCAGTTGTACTGTTGTATTGTAATTGTATGGTGCTAAATATTATTTACTCTGTTTAGATAAAATTACTGTAGACTTAAGAAGTTGGGAAATTTTTACGCTGTAAATTGGCGACATGCAAACACTCAAGATTCTTGACCTTCAGATGAAGAAGTTATGTTTATGTTTTTCTCAGCTACGTCCCTATCTACGGAAATTATTGGTTTTAATCATTTGCCGAATACCGAATAGTAATTAAAAGCCTACCCTAGATAAAAATATAAGCCTACAATCTGCAGGAATAGATGGTCTATTTGAATGTTTGGTTAAATGAGGCTCCACTAATTTCAGCAAGTCATCAAACACTGCCACTGTCATTCGGGTGAAATGAAAAAATAATCGGCATTCTCATTTCGCATTTCTTTATATAAATTATAGAAATCACCTTGCATGTGCATTCAGCGGTTAATAGGTCGCACCTACCATCTCCGAGTTCTTTTAATTTTTTTTTTGCATGTATAGTTTTTATACATATTGACGTCGATGCGAATAAGAGCAGCAAAAGTAACTGTTTCTTAACCAAACAGTCCTCTTCATCAATTTTTTTAGAAACAAATCAATTCTAAACTAAATATCTAAATTAGAATCTAATTTAAAACCTTAACCTGCAAAAATGTGAATCTTCTGTTTACTGTCAAAAAAGCTGTTTTCTGATTGGTCCTTGTATGATTGTTGGAAAAGGAATGGTAAAAGCTAAAATGCTCTTAGCTTCTGCCATACAACTGCAGTACAAACGCGTAACTGTTAAGTTTATCTGAACGTTACAAAAGTCATCCGTATTTCTCGCCGATTTACTTCAGTATCTTTGAATATTTGCAGGTGGGATGAGTTAACATTCCTATTATTTGCTAAACCCTAGACTATTCAGTTATTAAATGTCTAAAATTATTTGTATTTGTAGAAAACACTCTTTCAAGAATACTACACCCTTTTTAATAACTTTTCTGCAGTACCAATGCAACCGCACTAATCTTATGTGAAAAAATTATATTCGAGAAAATGGCGAATGCGCTGGTATATACTGAGCAAATTATACAATTTAAAGATTTTTAATAATTTTTAAAAAGTTACGACAAACATGCAAAATTAGTCAATATATGAAATGGTAAGCCTTTTCTTGTACTAGAACCATCTTTAACTTGCATAGTTAAGATGTGTTATTTGTGAATAAAATTAGATACAATTTTACAAAATATGTTTTTGTTGAACTTTCTTTGCTTCCATTTTCTTACAACGATACCTATATCAAATATACATGTCGCTGCAAATTAATATCTTTTGACGATAATCCTCAGTAACCGTAACTTATTGATCTATTGTCATTAGCAGATTCGTCCACAAGTGCCCATCGGAATCCTATTTGCCAAATACTTCTCCCCTCGAGTGTACCTGAACGATGTTCCGCCGAATTGATTGTCAAGTGTTTCGCAACAATCTTAGTATCCACAGCAACTTGATAATAATCTCTGCACGTTGTCGAGGGGGCCATACGGTCCCGCCGATGGTCTAGAAAAAGACAGGGGGATGGACGGTTTGGCGAAACAGGCAGAGCAGTTATTTCAGTTCATTATCCGGTAGCCTCGAGCTGCACCGAGGTTGCTTTCCGCTATATTACAGCGCGTCACATAACCCCAAATCGCTAAACGATTTATAATGGCAAAATACATTTTCGATGCTCCCGAATGAATCTATTTTCTCAGCTTTTGTCTCGGAAATAAAATCGATGTTACCTACAGGAGATGTCATTGTATTTTACGCATACGATGTTGATCAGTAAAACTCGCACTTCGTTCGAAGATCTCAGGCCTGGATTAGGCGACGGTCTTAATATTTAAATATATTTTATTTATATTAATACAAATTTAATTTCATTTATGCCTGCTGAGCGACAGAAATTTCCCATTTATTTACCTCCAAGGGCTCGATTCTCGAGTCTGGAACACATTACTCAAAAAGTCACGTAAATTTTCATGAGAGAGTGCAAAGAGTAATCGCATAAAAAACATTGTTTTGCCCGTTTTTGCGTAGTGTGTAGCAAGAACGGGGAAGGTTGTCCCGAGGTCTCCGTGGGCTTAAATTGATCGTCATGAAAATCTAGGTGAGCATAATTCGATTTTTCCAACTCCCTACTTAAAACAAGAAACGTAAGAAAATGGTCGATCGATTTTTGGTAAAAATTGGCGGGAACGTGAATGGCAAGGAAGAGATCAGGGATGTTCTTCCAAAAATGCTCAAGGTGAAAAACACCCCCCACGTGGGGGTAAAACCACCCCTATTGCCGAAAACCGGTGGCGAATGATGTTCCCTTCATGAATTGCCTTTTTTGTGCCACTCTTCCTTATAACTCCAAATGATATGAAATACATGCCCCCATAATTCGTTCTTCTGCCGGATTCTGATCAGTTACCCCTACTGAAGGGGTGGAAACCCCTAAAACAAGAAAACAGAAAAAATGGTCACCAAAATCTGGGTAAAAATTGGCGGAATTCCACATGGCAAGGGTAATATCAAGAATGCCCTCCTAAAAATGCTCAAGGTGACAACCACCTCTATTGCCGATAGCAGACGGAGAATGATATCCACTTCATGAAGTACTTTGTTTCTCCACTACCCGACAAATGATACGAAAGACGGGCCCCATAATTCGATCTTTTGCGAAATTCTGACTAGTTTTCCCCGACTTCAATGGTGGCAACCACCCCCGGTACCCCAAAAATGAAAAACTTCCATTCAAGATTCCACCAGTTTTTACCAAGAATTGATCGACCATTTCCTCACGTTTCTTGTTTTAAGGGTGGTTTCCACCCCTTAAGAGGGGTAAGTCGGGCAAATATTGAAAAAATAGAATTATGCTCACCTAGATTTTTCACGACGATCAATTTAAGCCCACGGAGACCTCTGTACAACCTTCCCCGTTCTTGCTAAAACGGGCGGATTTTGCGGTCACTCTTTGAATTCTTGACCGTTCTCATTGTAGTTATTTCCCATAAAAATTAGGAAATTATTTATCATGGTTTTGGCCAAAAAAAAATGATACCGTTTTACAGAACAATCTGGGATTTCTTGATTTTATGCCGTATAGTAGATCTTTTTGACCGTAAAGAAGTAGATTTATCTAAACCCACCTTAAATGTGCCATGAAAAATTAAGCCTTGTCCTCATGAACGCGAAATTCGCGTATTTCACAGATTTTGACTTAAATTATTAATGGCGGGAAAGTGTAAATTTTTCGCAAATTTCACAAAACAGGAATATTATCGCTATTTTTATTTTTATTCAATTTGAGCTTCTGACAATCTACCATGACAGTTATTCTTTATTTTAAATGGAATGAGATACCTACATAAACTCTTGCAGCAACAGTTTTCTTGATGTCAATTTTTTATTGTTGCCACGAGAATATTTTTCTTGGAATGAAATAAAGATGATTAAGATAAAATTACGCTGACTATTTAAAATAAAAAAGTTGTTGACGACCTACTTAATTCAAGAATTTCTCATGTATGATATTAACTCAGCCCTCGACTCAGCCTTATAATTTGTTTCATCTACCTGTTATTATTATACAATTTTGTATTTAGGTACAACTTCTGGTGATGTAATTCAACGTTTTTTTCTTTTTTGTTTGTTATTTTGTGTGACTTAACGGTGGCAAATTACTAAATTAAATATTTCTAATTCATTTTCTCATAAAAATTAAACTTTAATTTCAACGTATAAGCTATTTTAGTTTGACACTATGAAATGTTGATTCAAATATCTAGCCTTTTATTTGAAAGGAATTTTACTTCATCCGACATGGAGTAGCTAATGACCGCTGGACATTTTGTGTACCCTGTATGTTAGTTTTACTTCTTTCATAATATATTGCATCAATTACAATAACTAATATAACATTTAAAAACTGTTAAGACAGACAAAAAATTTAAACTTTTTGAATGTTAGATCAGTAATATGATGTTTTTGTCACTCTTGATCACACAAGACATATCCTCCACCAAATTCACAACTGTCAAATTCTTCACTTTGACATTTGTCGGTTGCGTTCGACTGCTCAATGTAAACTGACTGTTTCAGCGAAACCCATCCGCTTATATAGGTTTTTAAGGTTCTAGAAGTTTTCGGTGGTCTCGAGAATCAAATAGAATGTGGCCGACAATATTCCAGAAAAAGTCAAAATAAAGGCATCACAAATATTATATATTCTAACATAAACAGAAACATAACAAACTAAAGAGGTAGGTGAGATTCAATTATAAATTCTAACGCAAACAGGAACATAATTAACGAAACTAAAAAGGTAGGTGAGCTTCCGTAACATTATTTTTCGGTTCGCCATCTACAATAGTGAAAAATGTTAATGTAACAGTTTTTGAGTAAATTTAACAGTTTTTTTCTAGGTGTGCTCTTTATTCAATTTTTGCATGCCCCACTTTATTTCAATAAGACCTTCGTATCGTAATCCTTGTCGTTTTCAAGATATTTACAATATTTGAGAAAATAATCATTTTTCATGGCTTTGTTACATAAATATAATGCTATCGAAATAAAATAATTAATTTTTATACAAAGAATAATTGGAACTTTAATCTTTCTAACAATGCCTTACCAGTGGCATAACTTCATACAAGGTGTTGAAAAATTAATTGCCGAATTTTATTAACTTCAAACCTTCAAAAGTATTTTCTAGTGCAGAATTTTATTCTCTCTTAATCCACATTACACAGTAGAACCCTACACCTATCTATCTGTACAAATGAGGATTTCTGTTAAAATTAAGTGAATGAGCAATCTTTTATATATATATTTGACTCAACTTAAAGGAGGCCACCTAATGAAGTAATCCTAAAAATGCAGAAATAGGTCAGATCTCATCTATTGTGGCTGAATTTTCCAGTTCCCACATTTTCAAAAGTGAACAGGTATGTTTTCATTAAACGAAGTTAGTAAATTTAGCTAGATTAATTTTTTTTTAGATAATTATTGAATAGAGCTTTGTCTGTGAAATTGTTCATTAGCATACCTAGATGTTTGGTATCAGAGAGCATACATATGACTTTATTGATTGTAGGAGATTTGATATATTATCTTAAAATACCATTCTAATACAGTAAGAAATGTTACAAAAGCTAATAATAAAGAATATATGGGTGTAATATATTGTGGGTGTAATTCAACGCTGGTTGGGGTCCGTAGAGTAGTTAGTTTCACACAATATTGTTAATACCTAAAAATATAAAATAAAAATATTTTACTTTTATTTTGTTTTTTTTTTTCACTATTCGTCATTATTTATGCGTATTGCACCCTGTATTATTCAGATGAAACTTATCAAAGTTGTCACGTTAACCTCAGATATGTTATTCAACACTGCATCCGCAATAAGCTTGCATATATTAGCAGCATTGATAGAAAATATGTGACTTTATACGGCCACAATTTTGTATATAAAACTTAAAACATTCCTCACTAAGCGCGTAGTTTTGAGTATCGTTCGGAACTTTTTTTGGATAATACTCTCAAACCAAACTTATTTTATTTTATTACCAGTCTTATTTTCTTAATCTGCCGCCTGGGAAAACAAAACCTCAAAACAGACCCGACGACGATCTTGTTTTTATGCGAGTATCTGCATAATCGAATGATGCCGGCGAATATTTAAAATAACTGCCGTTCCCAACAAATATTTTCATAAATCTGTCATCGGTGATTGCCGTTCCGGAACTGATTTCGAATAAAGTTGAACCAGCGCTACTGTCTATGTCGATTGCCCACGCTAAATTACATTTACAAATTGAAAATGTGGGATTTTAAATTCGACATAACGGGAATAAATATATAAAAATGTAAATCGGATCCGTTTTGGATACGGGGGAGGGCAATTCTCCAAAGTTTGTGCCAAGTAGTTTCGCAGTCACCCTGAAAGAAACTAGGAAGGCAGTCTAAAGAGAAGAAGTACGGCTTATCATTCATTTTCTTTATATTACAATTTATGAACGTATTTTTTTAAATTTTCCATTGTTTAACGAATTTAAAGTTTGTAAACTAATAATAGGCAAAAGAATTTGTTTTTCTTCAAATCTACCAAACCAATTTGTTACGGGTTTCTTTGGTCACCCGGTAGAATGACGAATTTATTTTGTTTCGGCATATTCTATTTTATAAAATACTTAACATCATTGTCCTAAATCCATTTATTTATTTTGTGTTTATTTAATTCATGGGCAAAAAGATGAATAAATATAATTCAAATTAAATAATTTTGCACCAACTAGAAATGAACGGCTTGAGGTTGAAATTAAAATTAGTTTATAAAATATTTAAGAGATGACATAATAATAATAAATAAAAAACCCCCTATTGCGCAAAACAACGTTGGATTGTTGTTTTTTGGATGGGGTCTCAGAAGACAGATACTGCAGGTGATATTCAATGCCGGTCGGGGCATTAGCTCGCGGAGTAGTTGCTTCCTGCAGTATCATTTACAGATGTAATAGCGCATCGTCTGCGGTTAAGTACCTACAACAATGTAGGTCCCTTCCTGCAAGTCGACCCGCTTAGGTCGAGCAGAAAGTAGCAGACCAGTTACATCTCACAAACCATAAAATCGTTTAAGGTTTTAATATTCAGTCAGTAAAAATAATAGATAATATTAGACACATTTACAATTATCATTTTATCGGCGGGTATGGGTAAATTAAAAAATTTCTACGTAGTCTGTTTTGAAAGAAAGCAGTTATTATCGCAAATTGCGGATTTTTGTAAATTACTTTAAATACAAGTATGTTACACTTCATTAATTAATTAATGTTGCCATTGCTAGTAGAAAGCAGATTTAATTTGGATTTGTGTTGTGCCGTGCAACAGATATAACAAACAAGGCCGCCCAACAGCTCAGGTATTTAGAAAAATTACTCTATTTTGTTAATTAATTCGAGCCATTTATTTAAATTTTATGAGGTGAATGTATTCATCTGCATCGCCGTTTATTTCCCTCAACAACCACGTTTACTTCTAGGCCTTTTTCCTATTCGTTTGTTTGGCATTCTGCATTGATGCCCCATTTGCAATTTATACTGAGAAGCTGGAAGTATCCCAATAATACTATAGTACCAGTACGAGTACCGGAAGCTGAGGCGAACCGACAAGCGTTAGTCCCAGCAAAGGTACCGGAGTAAATCGACTCAGGAAGCAAAGCTTCGCACCACATAACCCTAAAATTGGCACGTGGTCGTACGGTGAAGGATTTTTCACCATCCTAGGACCCTATAAGATCACAGATCACAGTCATATTCACTTCTGATACGTATGCCCACGTTAATTATTTAAATTATTTATTTAATATATTTTTTCTTAAATTAAATACTATATATGTGTAGATCTATTTAACCATTTACGGTTGTAAACCTTATAGTATATATACTAAGAGGGCCTGCGTTTTTTATCATTTACGTGAGTGATATAAATAACTTATTATATAATATTGTCTTTTGGGTCTACGACAGTCCCCGTCAAGGGTTATATTTTTCTCTATTACGATCATAAAAATTGTTCATAAATTTGACCAACTCTAGCATTTTTTTAGCTATTTAATTTCTTTAATATACCAAGTATTGGTGATACATTCTAATTACTAAATAAACTTTAAATTAGTAAGTCTTAGTCTAGCTCTTTTTACTTGTTTAGTATAGATAATTTTCTTTACTTTATAATTTCTTATTAGTCTATAAAGCCTGGGTGCAATCGCAGAGATAGAGACTGCACTTCCACGCCCAATCTCCATGAGCTTTCTACTCACTCTGCACCCGGATTGTCGAAAAGCTATAACCGGCAGTCTCGCCCTGTATAGTTATTATTTTTTCAGTATGCTACCAAGCCTAAGCGTAGGTGGACGTAGCAAATTTGTAGCAAGTATACTCTTTTAGATTAGAAGTGGAACATAGCTTAATGGAACATAGCTAAATCATAACTAGGTGATTGATAGAAACATGCTTTCATGAAATATTGTTCCGTTTACATATATAGAACACATTCATTAGCTATGTTTTCTAGGGCAAGAATTTATGCAATATACTGCAATAAATATTATCTTATTTTTAGTATCTTTTGTATTCATTCCTTTATGTCTTATAAGGACAAATTGGATGAAAAATAATAAAAGCTTCTCCATTGTTCTTCCAACACGGATTCACTTATTGACTAAATGGCAGTGCACTCACAAAATACATGAAGTACTGTTTTGTCTTCATATTCCCAATCTCATATAATAAAGGTGCTTCCTTAACCAACAGTGCCCAGTTTAAATACCTGTCACCAGGCGGAGATTCGTCCAAGACAGGTACTTTTCCGCTGTATTCTTGCGGTGGTACTCTAGAAACTTCTTTGTAAACTGACAGCTATTTGTTTCATCCTATCGTTCTTTGTGGGTGTCCTCCTTGATAATTCCAACCAAGGCTGACAACGGAAGCATACTGGAGGGACCAAGTCCAATAATATTGAGACCTAATGCACTTCTGGCTACCTTTATTGCCATCGCACCCCCTTTCACCCAGCATACAGATATGCTATTATCGGTCGAGGCCACTACCAGTGCCAGATGGCATTCCCATGTAGATCTAGCTTTTATCTTATGATTACGTTAGATCAGTAGTGATTGTTTACTATCTGTTTAGATTCTGATGGTTTTGTCCGTTGTATGTCTATGTACAATTTATTTGGTAGATATGGTTATACCTGCTAATTTCGTTTGTACTACAGTAGCATGCTTATCCATTTTCCACTGATGTTGCATGTGTAGGGATCTGGAATAGATCCAACATCCTGCACCTTCCTTCCTTTTTGATTCGTCTGTGAAGATGTTGATTATATTTTGACTGGCGTTCTCCTCATTCCTGATAAGTGTAGTGTAGGGTCTCGCAAATGCAAACTTGGGAGAAATACTATCAGTGCCTGCCTGGAGGAGTGGCATCTTCCTGACGATCCACAGACTACTTCTCCACATTCTACATCTGGTATAATACCAGTACTTTTGAGATGAAGCATGGTTGTCACAGTCACTTCTTTTAAATGAATATCCAGCGGTGGTAGACATAGCAATACCTCCATTGCTATGGTGGATATTGTTCGCATAGGTCCTGTTATGCTCAGGCAGGCAATCCTTGTACCTGGCTGAGCATCTGTTTAACTGTCAACTGTTGACTTTCATCCACCAAATGCCAGTCTCATAAATTAACATTGGTTTCACAATAGCAGTGTATATCCACATGATCACCATTGATTTGATTCCCCAGGTTTTACCAATAGTCCTGCGGTACTGCTCATAGGATATGTACTCCTTTTTTAGTCTTTTCTCCAAATAAAGATTCCATGTTAACTTTGCATCAAGTGTGATTCCTAGGTATTTCACATCCGATGCAAAGCTTAACGTAGTGTTTACAAGTGTTGGTGCCTTTATTGGCCCTATTTTTCTCTTCCTCGAGAAGAGAACAATTTCTGTCTTCCTGGGGTTGACAGACAGAGCATGGTCCCCACACCACTTTTCAATGGCTCTTAGGTCTGTTTGCATTCTTTGCACAAAGCACAAATAATTAATAGTATATCAAAAAAGGTAAATTTTTTGACTTATACATTTTTTCTTAAAACGCTTAGTTTACATATTAATTTTTTTAAATGTTTCCATGACATAACTATTTTTTTTCATATAAGATATATAAAAAAATTATATACTTTTTAATTTGGGTATCACATGAGCGTAGATTTGTAGGTTTGAAGCCCTACAAAAAAATGTACGTCTCTTGACAAAAATAAATTCGTAAATTTTATAATAAAGCTTTATTATATTATTTAGATTTTAAAAATATAAATTTCACTAGCAATTTTGAAACCGCGCGTAAGCAGACATTTTTTAAGGCAGTTTTCTAGAAAAGGATAGCAAGTAAGTCTTTTTTGTAGAAATGATGCCCGGCTAAGATTTTATAGTCAACTGAATCAGAACGTGTCATCAACAAAGAGTAAAAGAGACATTTATCATCAGACATTGCTAATATGACGCCTTGACAAACTTGATTTAATACATAAATTATTATTCCTTTTTTTAAAAAATGTTTTACTACCGAATTTGGCGATAATCAGTTGAGCGGTACTCACATTATTACAAAAAAAACAAAAACAAAATTTAATATCAATTTTGACACCCACAGCAACATTTTACTAAGACATATTTAACTATATCTTCATATTTTATTCCAAATATGTCGGTCCTTTTCTATGGCCCATTATTAATAGTCAACCCTGCATAAGTCTTACTGCAACTTATTGAATAAAAACAAAGTGGAATTTGATATTACCATTTTTTTCCTTAATACGTAATTAAAAAACAATTTTTGAAATTAGTTTTCCCTAAGTTATGAAAATTAATTTATTTGACAACTTTTAGTAAAGTTTTGTCATTAATTACAATACAACCAGCTAGTAAAAAAGAGTAAGAGATTGTTTACCGCCATTAATCTAGACTATCCGTTACTATTCAGGCATCCAATGTATTTTCTGAGCATATTACTTATTACGATGTTGGTCTAGACTTATCCCCATCTATTAGGAGACTCTCCTAATATTGATTGCATCCCAACCGCTGTCCATTAAATACTGATTATGATTGGCCGAGGAGAAAAACAACTTTTCGCTCAATATGTTTATCAAACGAGAATACATAAGTTCGCCTTTCGTTAATATCTTTACTTCTCGTCCGCTTTGAGTTCTCGTTCGGTTTGGACACGCAAGTTCGACTTGAATACTCGTATGTTAATATTATTTTATTAGCATTTAGAAATACTTAAGTGTTATTTGCTACAACTTTGTAAATATGCAGCTAACGCGACGCTGAAAATTTTGATTGTCTATGAATTTTGGGAAAACTCATGAAACAAACTTTCTGGTTACAATCATTACAAATACAGAGTGCTAAAAAAAGAGTGTAAAATATTTAAGGAGGTAATAGTAGTTACTTTGCTGACTCATGTTTATTAAGACTTTTCTGCTTATTTTGGTTCATACTATTACCTCCTGAAATATTTTACACTCTTTTTTTTAACACCCTGTATTTATATAAATATTCCCTGCAATAAGAATAAGTTTCTTTGGTACGTATGACGGATGTGTGAAAAACTTGATGTATTAATTACGAAGATTAAGAAAGTGCATATTGTATATCTGGCAACAAAGGAGAATGTAGTATATTTGGCAGAAATCTGCATTAAGGTCGCCGTATTTCTCGGCGTACAATGACCAAATTTGTGGTGTTTTTTAGGTACTGAAATATCGAAGAATAAAACACCTAGAGCAAAAATAACATCAAAAATAAAATTATTGATGTTTTGTTTATACAGTTTTACTGTTTAAACTCAAATAATATAATAACTTTTAAAATGCATTTGTATGCCACACATTATTTCGCTACTCTAACCCCACATTTTAACAATTATTTTCACATACTTAGGTATAAACAAAAGTGAACCATATTATATGCAGAACTATGTAAGCTTATGTTATAACAATGTTTGCATCTATAGCTGAATTTAAAAAAACACGTATTTTGAAAGATTTCAGTACCTAAAAGTTTGTTGGATAGATCGCTTTCTGACGTTATATACAGTATGCGCCAAAGGTATGGAATAAATTCAATAAAAACGAAAAAATACATATTTTAGCGTAAAATGCGATTTTCAAATGTCATTTGTTTTCGAGTAATGACGACATCGTTTTTTTTTCAACAACACCATATTTTTTTCCTTGATTCTGAAAGATCGTTTAATTCTCTATCAGACAGTACTAAAATTTTGCCCTCTTACATAAGAAAGTTTTCGAGTAAATGACGATTGAATGTTAGAAAACGTAAATTTTACCCATAAAAAAGTAACAATGTCTGCGTCTGCCGATCCACCTCCCAGAAAAACAGTTGTCCAAAAAATCTCATACAGGGCGCGCATAGTGCGGACACAGCTTAAATAACAATCAGCTCACAGACTCTACGGCGGCACCTTTGAAGTATTAAAACCTGAAAATTTGTCCTTGAAGCTTGTTGTCTCTCTCTCCCGTGGGATACATGTCAGGACCGGATTAAAAATAGTTGCCCAATTTAGAAAGTGTTTTAACTGCACTGTGTACCTACTTGAATTTCAAAATAATTTTTTTTTTTGTTTTACTAAAATATAGATATAGGAAATGTTACCTAATTTTGGGAGCTTGATTAATATAAATACCACACCTACGTGGATCCATTATTAACATAAAATGTACAATTACTTTTCAAAGTACGTATAGGTAATTTATTAACATTACGTTGCTAATGACTAAAAAAGAAAACAAAACAAAAGTGAAATTTATTAAATTAAAATTTGAAACAAAAATGTTTTTCATTGTGTTCAACTTTCTGCCGTACTCTATATAATACCTGGATTAGGGAATAGGTATGATATGAAAAATATTTTGAACTTCCCTCAAGTGAAGGAAATAATGTAGGAACTGCATTTTTATTCAACCGATTGGGAAAATGATTCGTAAACATCCTGGGTTCAAAATGATCCTCACACACCCGACTACTGTTATCCACACTATTAAGGTTCTCTAAAAGATCTTCTCTGTGGCATTTCATTAACCATATCCTAGCCCTGAAAACCATATCGTTAGGTAATCGGGAAAACAAAAAAAGCAAATATTCGCTTACCTATTAGGATCACTAGGAAACCTAAAAAAACTTTTGTCACAATTATATCGTTTATTTTTACAGTTTTTAACGGCACAAACATGTCCTCCCCTTCTTTCACTCATGATAAATAACAATAAACCACAATAAACACAAAGTAACACAAATAAAACACAAGACGGCCCTGGTCCTATTTGAAAGGTTGTATCCCAATATGGCGGCATGCGCGAAGATCTGCGCGAGACGTTCCCGGTCATAGGAGTCTGTGAGCTGATTGTTATTTAAGCTGTGGTGCGGAGGTGCACCGTCTTGCTGAAACCATATGGTATCGTCGGGAATGTCAGGGTCATTATCGTTAGGAAAAATTACTGCAAGGGCTGGAACAAGGTCATTTTCTAGAAAGTAACTACAAGTTAAGATAGAAAGAACACGATTTTAATATTTCAATTTATACACTGTGCGTTTTATTTTGAACTCATTACAGGTTGCAACGACGCATGGAAGTCGCAAGTGCTTGTCGATACAACCTTTTTGGATATCAAGATATTTCACGATCATGAAAGAAGCTTTTTCAGTCAATTCTGTAGAAATGTGTCGAAAATACATCAATCTGCGACCTAAAAATGCCGGTGGGAGATTTTCCTTGGGATATGTGGCTGGAAACAGTACTACACAACGTGGCTGCATTTCTTGGGCTCCCTGAACCAGAAAGTTTTTCCGGACTTTGCATAAGGTGTTCTTCGGCAACTTTGTGATATTACCACTGTGAAGCGTCTTGATGGTTGGAAAACTACTACGTTAACGGAAAGTTATATTGAAGATTCACTGTCCAGCAAATTGGTAACTGCTGAAAAAATCTAGATCCTATCTGGCGAAGCTGCAGGTCCCTCCAGTCTTTCAGAAACTCTTTATCGACTGAAGTTAAATAATCCCGGTCAAAATTATAAGATCGTTCTTAAGATAAATGTTAATGTTGATAATAATAATTCTGTGTGATTGCACAACTGTTGTATGCCAACCACCTTGATTGGGTCGGCGAAATGAGGGACCCAACGATACTTGTGATGAGTGGACTGTATTTTGGTTTTATTGGCTGGTTCCCTTTTCTTTTTGGTGTTGAAATAAACTGCACAAGCTTGTGTATGTACAATTTATTTACAATATGTACATGAGCGAATGAATGAGTACAATGGCAATTACAATACAATAATGCGTGCTGTGCGCATCTAAGATCTTAACTGCACTCGTGTCTGTGTTGTACTGTCTTGTCGTTTGTAGGGGTACTTGTGAGACCCTATTGTTCTTAAAAACTAACGCCCCAAGTCACGTGATAGGGCACTCCCTGATAACCGCATGCAAACGCTCCAACAAATTCTAAATAAAATGTTATAAAATCGAAGCGTGGTATTATGAATTCTAATCCATGGAAATCAGACGTATTAAACCTTCTAAATATAGTAGTCGTGGATAAATAAATTATTAATAGAAAGATAGCAAACTCAAAAATATTGTAGCTATTACTCCTTGTAAAATATTTTATGGAAAATGTTACTGCTTGTAACTAAACGTTAAAGATGTCCATTAGAAGACATGTTGGCTACAATGAAGCAATTTCAACCCAATCAGAAGTTCTCATTTGAGAAAACACTGTTTTCCTGAAATTATGAAAACGTTTAAACGCAAACCTCATTAATACAAACCGCCTATTACGGAAATGGATTCTATAAAATGTAATTTCAGTAGGCTTCCGTAATCGAAAGAAGTTGGTAAGGGGTAAGGATCTGACGTACCCCCAAGATTTCCATTCTTAATTCGGAATTCAATGCGAAGTGTGTTAAAATATATACCGCCACGCGATGCTATCGGTGACATTAAGTGATACCGAGAGGACTCCGCATTAAGAATGCCATTCTGGCTTTAATTAAGATGAGATGCTTAATTGCCCCCCTCACGCTCAGATCGAGTGCCGTTCTTACTTTGAGGCTTCGCTTGTAGCCGGTACACTGTAAAATTCGTTAAATATAAAAGTAGAACTTGTACATGTATCTTTTAAAACAAGAACCTTTAAATCAATTAGTATACTGTAAAAAAATAATTACACATTTTAACACAAAAGAACACAATACTGTGTTAATCGAGGTCCACACAGGATTGTGTATATTTTTACTCATTTCTCTGTATCAAGTAGTCTCGGAAGTAGTGTGTTAAAGGTTTAACACAATACACTGTGTTAATATAACAAATGTTATGTATAACTTCGAAATAATTTTTAATAAATATAATTTTTGTAATACCTTTATTTTGACGTATTTTAGAAGATTTTCCAGTCATCGAGAATGCATCGAATATAGCCTGGAATGTTCTAGAAACCGTCAAAATAAACGTATTGCAGAATTTAAATTTCAAAATCAAACAGGAACATAAAAAAGAGTAGGTGAGTTTCTATATCAATATAGATTATTAGTATTTTCAGAATTATGGTGTTGCAGTAATAATGAAATAAAACATATTTTACTTTTTTTATTTTATTAAAAATATATAATTCAGTTCAAATTTAATGAGCAACAACCAAGTTTTCTAACAAAATATTTAACAAAATTATTAGAGGTAGTAATTAGTAGTAGCAGTAGTACATATTCTAATATGGGACTTATAAACTAATAACGTTCTAGTAAATCATAAACAACGAAACAAAAAACATTTAACAAAGATATATTTAGGCACTACATAATAGAAGTTTACGAAAATTAACTGGTAGTGAACATGTCATTTTCTTTCTGTAAAGGTCAGACTGAACTCCTAATATTTTTAATAGTTGTAGTCCTTTTTAGCTTTATCACAATTATCAGCAATATTTGTTATAGTTAGGTAAGTGCTTACCATTTTGTTGACCAAACCTCAATTTAAATTTAAAGGTTCTTCATTCGAACAGAGCGAACGAAAGCTAACTAAACACAATAACGCTACACGACCAACATGGCGTAATGAAGTACGTTAGACTGATATACTGCAGCTGCGCAGTTGTGCTCAACCAGTCAGGAGTAGTATAGAACACAGAGATGTGTTAAGTTTACACAAAATGGTGTACTTTTAACACATCACTGGTAAATATTACACAAATTTACACATTTTGTGTAATACGTATAAAAAGTCATAGTGTGTAAACCTATTAACACGAAAAATTTACACATTCTAAATTACACACGGGAAAAGCTCACTTACACAGCAGCTTTTTTTACAGTGTAAGAATAATGGTGGTAAACTCCAGTTTGTTGTGCGTGATTAGTTTTTATACTACTGCACGACATTTACATATACTTAAATAATAGTGATTTTTGTACAAGACGATACTTTGTTATTTTATTGTTGACCGAAAGTAAGGATTAATTCAGGAGCGATGAAATCGTGAGTAAATTAATTTCGGGAAACGATAATGGAATTTTATCGTGGTGTTTTTTTTCTATAGCCTAAATATGGACGCAATTGGTATGAAGAAAAATTTAGAAATTTAGTTAGTATTGGTTTCTATAGAATTTGTTTATAAAGAACGGTGTCATTGAGGTGTAAACATTTATTTTTTCTTTGTTGTCGTTTTGTTGGCGTTATTGTTGGAGGCAGAAATTTCTGAAGACGAGATAAAAAAGGAATTATTACCATCCGATATTCGAGCTGAGCTGTTAGAGTCCATATCCAAGTTATTACCATCAAAATCGCGACTGACCTATGAAATGGAATATACAAAGTTTCAAACCTGGAAAAACGCAGGTAACATCAAGGATCTAATTGAGAATGTATTGTTAGTGTATTTTCGGAAAATCGAAGATAATACAGCCTTCAAATTTATGGTCGTATTATTCAGTGCTTAAAAGTGGCATACTGATGAATGAAAATATTGATATTACAGGGTAAGGATGCACTGACAAGCCACTTAAAATCACATAGTATCGATTGAACTTTTGTTTGCAGATACAGCAGGCTCATGGCTTTCCTAAAACAATCAACTAGCGGTTACAAACCAATAAAATTCAACATTTTTAAACCGGCAAAGGATAAGATAAGATGTGACAAAATTTCTACAAACTACTACAGATTGATTTGTATTTAAGGATATATTAGAGGCAAAATATATATTCACATGATTTACATCAAAACAGATATAAGGAGAAAAAATAGGGAAGAAATAGACCACATAAACCAAGAATTAACTCATTTAGTTAATGAAAAATTTATGAAAAGGTTAAAAAACTGTTGTGTGGTGGTTGGAAAACAATCTACAATTTTCGTTAATTTTGTTTCTTGTTCTGTCCCATTACATAATACGAACGGCCATGGAAAAATCAGCTGGAGCACCATCATGCTGGAACTACATTTGTTGCCTCTGATTCAAAGGAATGTCTTCCAAAAACGCATACAGTCTGTTCTGCAGAAAGTTGAAGTAAGCAGCGCCTGTTAATCGGTTTGGTAAAACAACAGGACCTACAATACCCATCTAAATGTTTAATGAAAAATCTACCTGATGTCCAGATTCTATTAGAGCATGAGGATTTTCGACGGCCCAAATATGAGTATTGTGAAAATTAAACACTCCATTTCTTGTGAACCCGGCCTCATCAGTAAAAAGAATGTTTGCAAGAAAACGAGGGTCTTCAGCATCATGACGTAGAAACCAGCGGCAAAAAACCAAACGTGCTTGATGATCATTTATTGGATTTAAGGCCTGTACTCGTTGCACATGGATAAAGCAGTTGCTCGTGAAGGATTCTGCAAACAAGAGGACCACTAATTCCTACCTCGGCTGATATTCTCCGCACATTTGTACCTGGATTCTGCTCTACCAGTGCTAGAATGTCTTCTTCTGCTCTAGGAGTGGATACCGACCTTGGTCTTCCGGAAAAATGGCACTGTTTGCTCAAGGAACCGGTATCACGCAATCTTTGTTGAATTCTTCCAAACATGCGTTGTGAAGGAATCTGGCGATTTGGATAAGCGTCAACATAAAGATGTCGCGCTTCGGTGGCGTTCCCATTAGCAAGACCGTACATGAAATGCATGTCTGTTAATTCTGCGAGTAACCAGTCATAGCGAAAGAAAACTTGTGCACAGAGAACAATTGTCAGATACGTACTGTTTGTTTCACTAAACATCAACCAACTATTATAAGAAAATACACAACGTTTTTGCAAAATAAAAAAGGGACTAAAAAACATAAAACATTCCAACCGTTACTTTTCGGGCCCATGTTTATTGAGACTTTTCTGCTTATTTTGATTCATGCTATTACCTCCTGAAATATTTTACACTCTTTTTTAACACCCTGTATAATTACTTGAAAATTTTTGTGTATAGCGACAAAGCCGATTTTCCCCGAATCCCGCTAACAGCGTAAGAACAAATGAATATATCTCACGGTAGTGGATGTCGGGCTTTATCTTAACAGTGTAGACGTGATGCGAGTGTCTGTTCTGGCCTGTTTGAATATTCCAAGCTTGTGCGGGGCTTAGCTCTGCTGTCTCGCGGCTCCGCGAGGTGGAAGTGGCTCGTCTCCTTACACTAATTGCTCATATCTGAACATTAACATGCTAATTGGCCGCTCACTTTATTACATCCTGCTGCCTGAACGCGAACGTGAACATCTCGCGTACGTGCATTTGCCTTAAACGGCCGCCCTGATTTATACAACCGCGTTACCTGGGCTGCATGCGGTTGTGTACTATTTATTGCCATGCCGCCGTGCAGTTTAGAATCTCCCGAGATTTCACTGCAGGCTACGACGATAACTCTATAACCGTAAATGGTATCAAATGACATTTTGGAGAAGAATTATACACAAATTTGATCATATGGGCGAACAAAAAAAGCAAATTTTATAATGGCAGTAGCAGATACCTGAAGAAAACTTTAATATAAGCCCAAACGTTGGCATTATGTATAAAATTGATTTTTTATTAATCGCTGTGGGAACATTGTATGATGATCTAAATAGGTGCAGAAGAAAGAATGTATTGTTTTATTCGTAATGGCCTTTGTTCTAGACAATTTCGTGGAAAAATAAGCCTTAAATATTTTAAGAGGCGATAGAGAAAAATAAGAATTATATATAAAAAATTTCCAAACTTATTTAAAAAGCGAAAAAAATTGTTTTCAAAACTATTTTAAATCCTTATTTATCGCCGTCACTGGCCTTCTGTCAGCCGCGAGGTTAGGTATATTCTGCCAAAGTCAAAGGTGTCACACGTAGTGACAGGTCACCGCGTTGACACGTGTATCAGTTTACGCCGCTTTCAAAGAAAAAAAATATATATTTACAAAATGTAGATTATTATTTAATGATTTAATTAAACACACGATATGGTAGCACAGGGAGGCAGCACCTAATTTACTAATATTTATTTCCAGGATTGATATTTGGAGAGATTTTAAGAATGTTATTTCATTTTCTGTTTTCTTACTTGTTTAAATTAAAACCTGCAATTGCAAATATTTTTGTACTTGGTGGGGACCTCTCCTTCCCTCGATAGCTTTTTTTGTTTAAAGCGAGGTACCTACTTGGTTCGGCGGTCATGACCAGGTCGATTACTTACGTCGGGAAAAAACACAAAGGATAAGAAAAAAATACACGCAAATGTACACAAATACTTAAACACACTGCCGCACGTTTACCGCCAAGGTATTATAACAGTTATTGGCTTAATATTTTGTGTACTCGGAAAACGTCTTTGGTATTATGCTGCCACACGGTAATATGCACTTGTCACACTCGCATAAATCAGCACCTTATCCGTCATCTAGACATTTGAATACGACATGTTTGTAAATACACAAAAAATACGCGAAAAATTAAATTTGCGAAAAGTAAGTACTGAAAAATTATTTCAAATTAATCAGAGTACAGTATGCACTGAAATGGATGTGCATATGTGTGACAAACCTAGGAGTAGACAAAAGGAGGCAGATGAAACTCAGCAAAGAAATACTTCATTAGTTATGTGGGTGTGAGAGAAACGATCATCTGCACCTACGATATGAATTATTGTGTTCTTAATTTCCCATTATTTTGTTTTTAAACACGTCATTGGCGTACAGTGTGGTTAACTAGTTCATTCTTTTATCTTATATCTCGTTAGTGTTATTCTTTGTGCATGTTTGTGGGTGTTATTGTTGGAACATGTCATGTTTTATAAGGGACTGTAAAATTAACCAGCATGTAGCATCAAATAATTTTTCATATCCAGAATTTAATTTCATTTCAATTCACAATTAGCTAAATCTTTATTGCTCCGCCATTGCTAGGAGGCACAAAACAAATATGGCGCTGACCATGAGTAATCTATTCGCGCATCTTGATGAACATTCCAGTCGTCATAATATAAAATTTCATTTCAGTGACAGTATGTAATATTTTTGACATCTGATCTGATGGAGACGCCATCTGTAGGCCACTAATGCAAGGTGCACTTCACGGCAATAAATTTGTAAACTTCTTGTGTTACTGGGAAATTAAATTCTGTTATAATAGCAACAATATTAACAGTAATCGACGATGTTTGCCGAAAATGATTAGTAATATTTTAAACTATAACATCCCAAGATGTTTACAGTGTTCTGTAAAAATGTTTCTTAGACCCTTAGATTATAACTAACAATGCAGTATTCTAGGTTGTTATTTTAAAACAGTTTAAGTGACTCATTTTAAACGTGTTATAGTAATTAAATAAAGTATTTTATGTCGTATATGTTAGTGGATAATTATGATGAATCTGCAAGGAATGAAAATGTAGTTTTGGCAGTGTGCAACGAAGGAACGAAGAACGAATACAAAATACTGCAGCTAACCGCATTAACTGTTATCTATCAGGTACTTAGACATTATTATTATTAATAAAAATGTTTATTTTCGTCGTTTCTACACTTAACAATGCTGCAAAAAACGACCGCATGGATGTTGACATATCAAGCCATTTCGGACGATGATTGATTATCATAGGCGCCGACTTTCCGTAGGAAATAAAATTGATCGGCCAAAAACTATGTGCTTAACTTGATAGTAAACTAGATTTAATGCCTTGGCTGCTTTGACTTTGACTTTGGCTTATCTTTGACTGCTTGTACTTACTAATAAAATGAAAGTATTAAGCCAACAAAACATGTATCTGTTTTAAAGCAAAACTTCTCCGAGTATCTCCTCCACATGAATATAAACATGCCGCATTTACATGGAGCGCACCTAATATTATATTAGCGGTTGCAGCGTTTACATGAGGTTAGGCCGGTAATAATAAGGTGTTTTACATGTTTATTGGGTTGAAATGGAAGCTATTTAAAGTGTCCCGGGGCGGCAGTTGGCAGCCTCGCTCCAGTAAAATACCACACGACACGCGCCTAACTCGGTTAGTCCACGCCCCGGATGCGTAATCCCAAACAAATAGTCCCTTAGATAATCTCCATTTAAAAAAATCTACGTTAGAGTAATGCATAATAGTAAAAATTGTAAAGTTCATTAATTCTATGTTTCAGCATTGCCACCTCAGAGCACACCTGTGAAGAAAGTGTGCATAATAATCATAACACTACCCCTCATTCTAATCACGAAGATTAGCTCAGAAGTCGGGAGAGTTGTGCGGGGGAGGGGGCGGCATATTATTATTAATTAAGCCGCATTTGGATCCAGGAACGACTTACGTTGGCAGGCCTTAAAAATGAGGAAAACACATTAATTAGGAAGATGGTCAAACGTCAACAAGTATCAAACTCTCACGCTGATCCAAGCCAACGTTCTTTCACGATACCATAACCGTAGAGAGAGTGCAAATCCTCTCCTCAAAATAGCTGATCTGAGGTCTACCGAACGCAGGATTCGAACCTGCGGTGGGTGGTAAACACGATTGAAGAACTGATGCCTTAAGCCGCTCGATCAACGACCGGTCCGATATACGGCTGTGTTCTTTTGTTAGACATTTTAGTCTGATGGATTTCACTAATGTGTTACTATTGGTCTGTTCAGTTCAGAGATGCGAGAGTGTAAAAATCAATCATATCAAATATGGTGTTGTATGTACAATAGTTTGCAATAATAATGACACTCTTTAAAATAAATTTTGCAATTTCTTTTGAACTGCTGACGTATTTATTAAATCTACTTTCAACTTTTAACGTTAGGTCTTAGTTGTTTCACTCATCAATAGAGATTTAATGAAATTTCTACTCAGAACTTCCAGTTCAAGAACTGTTTCGAGGGAGTGTCATTATTATTGCAAATGCATGTACATAATTTGTATAAGCAAAGGCATAATTTAAGGCGTTGTTTTATATACAGTGTGTCATCGAATGGCTTAACGCACTTTAAAAAAATAATAATTCTTCGGGCAGAATTTATTCTTGATAAAAATATTTGCTTATACTGGGAAGCTATGAACAGTGAATGCGATAAAATACAGAAGGAGTTCAAAACATTTCAAAACGCCAAAATTTGTTGTTGTTATTAAACACCTTGTTTAGCGTTGTTGGAAAACTCAAGTAATGCTTAAATACGAAGTTTAAGGAAGAACAATAATACTAACATAAATAAATAACGCCACAATCTTATTTCAAGTGGACAGAAAAAATATATAAAACGATAACTCTTATTGTAAATTTGGATGAAATGGTTAAGTATAATTTTCTCGAAGCTTAATACACATTAGAATGTGAAACAGAAATAGTACATTAAAGCTAGTACTACTCGTATTCAATACTTAATATTCAAGAATGTGTAAGATAAATTTTCTTAAATATGTATAGCAATATTTATAAATATCAGAGGTTAACGATTTATTTTTATTAATTACCTACCTACCAAAAAAATATTGGGGACAACAAACTTTGTGAAATCTTACCGATACATACATTTTATACTTTTCCAAGAACTAAACAACCTAGTGTATCACAATCTGTACACAAAAAGAGTATTAAACAATTTTAGAACTATTTATGACGCATCTGCTTTATATCATTCAATATCAGAAAATGCATGTCTTTCCATTAGTTTTGGGTTAACTAGGTAAGTCAATTGATCTATGTACAACAGACAATAACGGATATATATCACATTGTTCGATGATCTAAATAAGACTGCCCATTTGTACAGGGTGCATCTCAAATCTCTGTTCTATAAAATTAAATCTTCCACTACAACTGCATATCAAACTGACGAATCGCTGATATTGATATTGGATTGATAGGCAACAGAAGTGCATCAGCGAGAAGAAAACTTTAGGACCGACTTATTAGAATATTTTTGGACGGTGGTAGTGGTAGTCAGGAGAGGTAGGTACATGCGCGCAATTTGTGTCCGTGGATATTCCCATTTATGTCAAATCCTTAAACTACATCGGTTCTATTCTGTTGTTTATATTTAAGGCTGTAATGTTCGCAATTTTACAAAGCCGTTTTTACGCGCTTTCATATTTCTCCTCAATGGAAATTCGTTTTAAGATGGAGCAAGTTTTAATCAACTAATAAAAGTTTATTTTACTAGACAGCAGAGCCATATTTTCAAAAAAAAAAATTAGATCTAAACAATATTTGGGTCGCAATATTGCCCACATTTAGGACTGCGGTGAGACGTTGTTAGGCACTATTATAAAAAAAGAAAGCTGTATGCTAGTAAATTGCCTCAGATTTAAATTTTTTGCGTTTATAATCATGAAATCTGTCCGCCAAGAAGACATATTTTGCTAAATTTCTGCATAAAATTGCCTAACTTACAGGGGCACAAAGTTAAATTTGCTGTTGAAGGTGCTGATGGGCGGAGCCTGATAAAAGCTACAGTGTTTGGCCGAATATTATACCCTTAACGGAAATGGATTCCATTAATACACAGTCAAGTAAACATACATTACCACAGCCTGACAACTTTGGAAATATTATTTTCTCTATCTAGGGTGCACTTCTTTATTTTTATTGTGGATTAGAGGGAACATTTAAAAGGTTATCTCACCTTTCAACCGCTATGATTCCACAACCATGTCGATGGCAGACGAGATAATTTAAATTGATATCAATAAATTTCAATTGTCTCTCAGTGAAATTAGCTGTCTAGTCTCACGTCTGCTAATTAAAATATATATAAATACAAACGAAAAGCGGAATAGTTAACACAGAAGCTAACGGAATTACGCTCCAGTTAGGTGACTATCTGACTCTGATTCAATTTCCCGAAACTCCCCTGCATGTACCGACTTTTAATGTACAATTAAAATACTGTTTCCCTAATCTAACTTGCTTAACAACATTGTTTCAAACACTGCTAATTCAATTCCGTGAAACGGAAACCCCAACGAAGAGGTGAGCGCCGAATTTCAACGGTTTTACATAAATTTCCGTCTTACGCTTAAATGAATATATTATTTTATGGGTTCCTTTATAATATTCTTCAAGAACAACCCGAACGTTTGACATATTTCTGCGGCAAGTACGAAGAGCTACCAAAGGCAAGAATTATTTTCAATTTGATACTAAAAGGTGGCATGTTGAAGGGTTCTTAGAAATCCTAGTCTTCTGGTGATGGAATAGATTTATTTAAATAGAGTAGGTATTATTCCTCCAATAAATGCTGACTGATAAACATTCAATGGGATGCATTTAAAGGGGGGGGGGGGTAAATTTTGGTGATGATGCCGATCTTGATGGCTGTTGTTGTTGTTGTTGCGATGTTACTTTTGTGGGAGTAATTCTTCTAGATGATGATGATGATGGTTGTGAGGGAACTGATGATGCTGCTTCATCTCCTACTCGTCGTCGTTTCTTTGATGCGGAGGAGGTGTTGTTGTTGTTGGTGGTAGTGGAACTCATCTAAAAATTAATTCAAACAAAATGAGGAGTTTTTGCAGATATAATTTGAATTAGTTCTTTGTTTCAATGTAAAAACTTCATGTTTTTTTTTTCTGGCAAATAATTGCCGTTTACGCTATATAAAATAAAGTGGTGGTTATTCTCGTACTGAGCAGGATTACTATCGCAACGACGAGTCATCAGTAGGGTAAAACTAACCTGTCTCACGACGGTCTAAACCCAGCTCACGTTCCCTATAGGCTATAAGTACATTCATCATTGCGTTGTGTTTACTCCAAAAACTTTAATTGCCATCTAAGCAGGTGTTACGCTGGCAGTGATATTATATGAAATTTTTTATAAAAAAAATTTTTAAACGTTCATCGTCATTTTTTCGTTATAAAGTTAATTTTTTACTGTATTAGAAGGGTATTTTAAGCTAATATATATCAAATCTTCTACAATTCTTATCAATGTATGCTCTCTGATACCTACCAAACATCTAGGTATGCTAATGAACAATTCCACAGACAAATCTCTATTCAATAATTATCTAAAAAAAAATAATCTAGCTAAATTGAATGAATTTAAACATGATAAAGACCTACTTAATAAAAAAATTTGTCTGCGTCGGACCAGACGGTGGAAGTTATACTTCTTAAAAAAAACACGTACGTACAAAAAAAAAATATTAAAAAAAAAATCATAAAAAAAATATATATATTATTATTATTATATTAGTTCTTAAAAATTTGTTCTTAAAAATTTGTTCTTCCAAATTTGTTCTTCCTTTTGAGCGTGACGCGGTTTCTCGGCCAACATCCCATCCCAATGTGTCTAACGGGCGCAAAGAAGTATAACTTCAAAAATTTACCCTTTATGTAATCGTATGTTTATATATATTTTTAGGAATTAACAGTATTGTGTGAAACTAACTACTCTGCGGACTAAAGGCCCGACCAGCGTTGAATTACACCCACAATATCTACCCATATATTCTTTATTATTAGCTTTTGTAACATTTTTTACTGTATTAGAAAGGTATTTTCAGCTAATATATATCGAATCTTCTACAATTCCTATCAATAAAGTCATATGTATGATCTCTGATATCAAACATCTAGGTATGCTAATGAACAATTCCACAGACAAAACTCTATTCAATAATTATCTAAAAAAAAATAATCTAGCTGAATTTACTAACCTGGTTTAATGAAAACATTCTATAAATATCTAAGTTCACTTTTGAAACTATGAGAACTCGAAAATTCAACCACAATAGATGTGATCTGACCTATTTCTGCATTTTTAGGATTGCTTCTGTTATATCTTCTATACACTACATTCTTTAGTTATTTCACATTTCTAAGTTCACTAACTATTCTCGAATATCCTTTCTCTTCTGATTTGTGTTTCATTTTTTCTTACATTCTTTATTTTACTCGTCTGCTGTTATTTAATATGTCTTACGCGACATTTTTCTTGTATGGTTGAACATTTTGTACGTCGTCTGTTTAGGTTTCTTGATATTTCGAAACACGTATCGCTCTCTTCTTTAGAAACAACTCTGAAACTGAAAATAGAGTCTTCTGGTCGGTGTTTATAATTGATGTATATACTAGTCCACGACGCTTCAGAGCATGGTTTGAAGTCATTGGTCTAGGACGTTCCGTTTTTACAAATGAACCGTTACCAAATTGCAAGTAGTTCTAGGTCTCCATATGAAACCTTGACAGGAATCTCCTCCGTCACACTGTTTTATCAATGTCGATTTCTCACTGTGTTATTTCTTAAGACATCCTGTTCTTTCTCAGTCTCGTGCTAACATGCCTTCCTGTGTTTCAATACATTGCCGTATATATACGCTATCTATGGTCTACACCAAAATCTTGAAGTATACTGCTTTAGTTGGTCTAAGGAAAGATTGTTCCTATATTTCTTGAAATATTGCATGCGGTATATGTTTATGTTTTCTTAAGAAGCGACGTATCTTATCAATACATCCTTCTAGATAGATTCTTGCCAAATATTCCTCCATTTATTTGATCTAAACCTTCCTTATGATGACTTGTTTAATATTCCTTTATTTGGAAGATAATCTATCTTCTTCTAAATATTTTGGTCCACAAATTGTATGAGCTGGTTACACTAAAGTGCTGTGCCTCATGAGACGCATTATTCAAATATCTACCAGTACGAGGCTTTCTGTAACCACTATATCCTGATGTGCTATCTCGTTCTTGCTACATAAGGACATCTATTTCTTCCCTTATGCATTCTGATTTGTAATTTTTCATCGTTCATCGTTCTTTCTCTTAGTATCGTATATTTCGTTATTTTCAGGATTCTTTTTATCTGTGATTTATTAGTAAACTACATATACCTACTATTTTCAATGTTCCTATGTTTTACGGCACTTTACACTTAGGTGTACTTTGTATCTATCAGTCAGTATTCTGCTGATATTTATGTTATACGATTTCAAACAATCCTTTATTTGCTCCTGCTTCTATTTGAGATAATGTTGACTATTTCATTTCAAGACAATATAAGCTGGTGACATTCTACAGAAAATAATATTACTTTCCTCATCAAACTTTTACAGTTTAAACTGCTTGATGGTTAAATAAAACTTACCAGCACCCAAGATCGTAACATCTTGTAGATATACGCCTCGTGCCCGCTTAAGTTTGCTTCACAGCCGACCGCACCCTCTCCCTCCCCCTTGCTCGAACTAGTGCACATAGTGAGTAAATTGCTGGGCCATTTAAAGTAATATAAAGATGTTTTTGAATACGCTCGTGGCGCAATAAACGTTTTATGGCTAATTGTCATTGGTTTATGACTCAATATGGCGACTGGTCTAGTTTAAACATGATTGGTCTCAGGGGAATAGCGTCATAAAACCATCCGCGGTCGCATGAAATGTTAGCGGATGTTGCCAAGCCAAGTAGACTAATAAAACTTAATTGATTTTGGATGCGAGTCTGAGAGAAAAACATTATTTCGTCTTAAGAATAGTACTAGTCACTATGTGAATAGTTGTAACTTTTGATACGTTTCATTATTTTTTTAGGTTCGTTGCTATAGAACAATAAACAGGTAAGTAGATTGGATGGTGTAGCTTCTTTCTAAACACAGATTGTTGGTTTTTATTTTTTAAATAATTTTTATGGATATCTCTTAAACGATAATTAAAAAAAATATTTGGTGATATCATATACTCAATGAGCCACTAAAATTTCCTGTTATAAAATGTTATTAAACACAAAACCTCCAATTGACGTCACTGATAATATTCTGGCAATATGAAGATGCAGGGAAAATTTGCATTACCATATATATTTCAATATACTCTTTTGTTTGTCTCTGATGCCTAAAGTAAACATTTAAAAATTAAAAAGATCAAGGTTTCTTGAAAACGGAAAATTTTAAAGGTATTGTTTATCTGCATTAGCAAACTAGTATTTTTTCGATATTCTAACAAATTTGTTCAAAGATTTTGTCACTCGACGGATGAAATTTGGATCATTTCTTATCTGGTTAGCTGCTTCCTGAATTTTTTTCAAGTAACTGCTGGTAGTGATTTCAACATGGTAGACAAGCTGCTTCATATAATCTCATAAATAAAAGGTCAAAGGACTTAGACCTGGAAAACGCGGTGGCTATGCTATTGGACCTTTTTGAACAATCCATTCGTTCAAGAAATAATCATTTAACCAAGCAGTTACTTGTCTGCCTTTATGTCGTGGTGCATCATCGTGTTGATACCACATATTTTGAACAATATTAATCCCATTAAGCGTTATCAAGGAAATCAAAAAGGTTGTTTTCTAAGAAAGTTCTATACTTATCTGCATTTAAACGATCATTTAAGTACAGGCTGTAAAATATTGTTAAAAATGCTACCCGAAACATTGCTTGTAGGACATCCTGTATGATAAAATTGTGAGCATTGTTGTAACGAAGTTATAAATCAAAGTAGATATAATGGTATGACAGAAAAGAACAAACAATAAAAAAAAACAAGGATTAAGGATTCTTAAATTAAACTATTCATAAATTTTATAAAAATAAATTCATCTTCACAGGAGCCTTTTAATCAAAAACCTTTATATATAATCGATAGTATCCAAACATATTTTCATTCTATGAAAATGAAAATTATCATTCCATCAAAAAATACAATAGAACTGGTTATAAAATAATATAAACACCGATTAATACACTCCGATATGGTCTAGTGGCTAGGATACCTGGCTTTCACCCAGGAGGCTCGGGTTCGATTCCCGGTATCGGAAATCAATTTTTTTTGTCACGATTGCTCCTTAACCTTTTTTTTTAACTAAATTAAATTTAAAAAATTATGTTTGTGAGGCACTTTCTTTTAAAATAAACTAAAGAAAGAATAAGAGCAGTGTCTTGTAATAGGTAAACATATCATGGCGCCATCTGTGAAATTATATGTATATTGTTGCTTATAGATAACTGCAGCGCACTCACAGCTGCACACAAGGACACAAACCCTGTTTATAAATAAAACACAAGTTTAAAGATTGTGCAGTCTCTCTTTAGATGTCACCGTCTACATTGAACAAGTAAACAAAAAGTATAAAATCAGAAACAGAAACTCCAAAAAGAAATTATAGCTTGATCATGGAGAAAGATGTAGGAAAAAAAATACTGTACTGATTTCTGAAAATTATCACCCTTCATGATAGTTCTAGTTGAGAGATAAGAGATATCGCCTTGTAATTATTGGAAGCTCTACTATAAGCTTAAATGGTGTAAGAAGGGCGCCGTATTCTTGAAATAGTGTTTTCTACAAATACAAGTAATTTTAGACATTTAAGAACTGAATAATATAGAGTTTAGCAAATAACAAGAATGTTATCTCATGCCACCTGCGAATATTCAAAGGTACTGAAGTAAAATCAATATATGTATAACGTCAGAAAGCTATCTATCCAGCAAATTGTTAGGTACTGAAATCTTTCAAAATACGTATTTTTTTAAATTCAACAATACATGTAAACATTGTTATGACATAAACTTACACAGTTCTGCATATGAGATTGTTCACTTTTGTTTATAAGTATGTGAAAATAATTGTTAAAATGTGGGGTTATAATACCCAAATGCATTTTAAAAGTTATTGTATTATTTGATGAGAGTTTAAATAGTAAAAGTGGATAAACAAAAGATCAGTAATTTTATTTTTGATATTACTTTTGCTCTACGTATTTTACTTTTCAAGATTTCAGTAGGTACCTAAAAACACCACAAATTTGATTATTTTACGGCGAGAAATACTGCCACCTTAAATCCCCTGCCGCACACTGAAGACCAGTAGTTTGCATGATAGTAGATCTTTCGTAGTATGGAGTATGGACATGGCTCAAGACTATCATCAAATTACTGTTAGCAATAGCTCTATTTCCCAAAACAGCTTTTGTGACACCTGATGGTAAATATGAGTACCTTGGGGTACCACTTTCATACTCAAGTGCACCAGCTACGTTTTCTAGACTAATGGTGATTATACTAGATGATCCGTTCCATTAAAAAGTATACCAGAAGGACTTGAATTGTTTAAGTTATTCAGAGACGCTAATTTGACCTTTAATTTAAATAAATGCTTCTTCCTTAAAGAAAATATAGAATATTATTACAATACGAAATACACCTTACGCTGAATAATATAATTTTTATATTGGATTACAACAACATATTGTTCCAAGTTTTTTGAGATAAACAATCATTATTTTTTTAATAATACAAAAAGGGATTCTCTTGTTTAACCAATTTTTATATGTCAATGTTTATTACATTAAAGCCACTGAACTGTTGTATTGTTTACTGTTATACGTTATTCCTAAAGGTTCTATACTAATTTCTACAGACTTCAATTATTCATACAGTGACCTCTATCAGCCGAAATGTAAACTCAAGTCTTTTACGATATAGTTTTCGAGGAACATCTTACAAAATATATATGGAATCTTTTCTCTGATATAGATGTAAGACAATGTACATTCATGCTTACATTAAATTAAATATCTGAAATCTGAAAATAAATAATAGAATGAGCACGACCAATACCTCTTTAATAAGGGTAGTTAGTCAATCTGGGTTTCCAAGAATTGCCAAGATCAGTACTATCTTCTTACATTACATTGTAAGTGAATCACTGACAGATGGCGCTTAAATAAGCCAACTAAATTTTAGAAAATCAATGTTTAAAATTATGTTAAGCGGGCATTACACTAACAATTTATTGTCGAAGAAATTGATAAATTAATCCATCAATTTCTTAAATGTCACACTTTGGTTTTACATTAGGTTCAGGGATTAACAAGTTTCTTAACAATTTTGCTGTCAGATGTCACCCGTACCAACCTAAAAGTAATTTTAACTTTTGACGTTATATCATTCCCATTTGTATACGAAACACATGTTAAAAATGAAGAGTAATTTTATTAATTATATTTTAGAGCAAAAACGCTTCCATTGCATTTATTATTGCTGCTGCTCGGTTACTGGTTAAATATTTACATTTATTTTAAGTTGGTATTCCTGAATTGAAGTAAAAATTGACGAAAAATTAGAACAAGTTTTAAGTCGTCAATAACTTGACGAAGTTCCTCATCAATTTATTTGACGTCCAAGTCTTAATACTACATTTGTAAATTGACTTGACGAAGCCACTTGATCAATTAATTGACAAAGAAATTGTTAATGTAAAGCGGGCTTTACACTTCCCTCAACAAAATTGTATCCCTCAAGTGCGCCGTATTCTTGAAATAGTGTTTTCTACAAATACAAATAATTTTAGACCTATAAGAACTGAAGAACTGAAAACTGAATAAAATAGCTACATACTGAATAAGAAATATGATTATCAAATACTAAAATTTTTTTAGGTATACTCGCAACAAGAATTCAGACGACTTACGTCATACGAACAAATGAATAATTCATTGTACGAGTATTTTCATCAAAATATTTAAGAAACTACACTAAAAGTTTGCATTATATATTGCACTAAATTGCAAAAAATTATTGTTTTTAACGCGACCAAATATCGAAAATTACGTTGACAATAAAAACAAATGTGGAATGTCTGCTGTGACGTAAGACGTCTGAATTCTTGACTCGAGTATACATAAATCTTTTAAAATACTATTTACGTATTTTGTTAAATATAACTACCTATAGATGTTGTCACAACAAAAACTTACATAGTTCTGCATATAAGATTGTTTATAAGTATGTGAAAATAATTAAACTGTGGGGTTAGAGTAGCAAAATATTGTGTGTTTTACAAACGCTTTTAAAAAATTATTATTTTATTTCAGGAGAATTTAAAGAGTAAAAGAAGATAAATTTATGTTTGATATTACTTTTTTTCTACGTGTTTTATTTTTCAAGATTTCTTAACTTAAAAGCAGCACAAGTTTGACCATTTTACGGCGAGAAATACGGCGACCTTAACTGCTACCGTTGAGTGATGATAAGTTCTCAACGCTGCTACATATTTTTGTGCTATCAATAGATGAAAAATTATACTTGCGCTCCCTGTCAGTAGGTATTGTTTCCACAAGGGCCTTACCGTTAGTTAATGTAGTAAGCCTGTCTGGATTTTGAATTCCTCAGAACGAAATCTAGTGTGGAACAACGACCGTACGTTACAGTGTAGCGTTTCCATAAAAGATGGCGCACAAAGGGAAGATAAACACAAACTCTCCGTTATAAAACATAGGCGTCCGCATGGGTACAAGGTCTTTGTCTCTGCTAGCGTCCAAAGGTGCCAACAAATTTGAAAAACTTATTAATTTCCATCATTTTTTACATGTGTATTTACCCATACCCCATAGAATTTTTTTTTGAACGCCCATGCTTCACTATTTTAATAAATATATCAAATTGTAAGAATAATTTTACATTTTTTGCATGATAACATAACTCGAAAATATTATCACACACCTGCTATTCTATTCTGTTTTATGTTATTTTAAAACAATCATTTAGACACGATATCTAAATATGTCTTAGAAATATTCAAGTAATTTCACAAACATATCATCGCCAATCGCAGATAAATTTAAAAATATATGTATATTTAGGGAATGCTTAAAAGGAACTGTTACATATCAAAATAATCAACGCTGAAGGTGGTTGTTTGTTTGAATTATTAACAGTTCATTTTTCAAATGGCGTTTTCCAAGAAATTAAAGTTTATTTACCAGCAGTCAGTTCCGTATAAACTATATCTATCTTTAAACGCCTTTTCACGAAAAAACCTCAAACTGTACGATGTACATTTTCTTCTACGAATTTACCGAAAGTAATGTTATAAATAGATTGAGATTCATGTTTTGGATTTTTCAATATATATATTTCATTTCTGATTAAAATCGATCAGTAATTATGTGTTAAACTAAAAAATAATAAATAAAACACACTGCATAGTTTTTTTTACTTTATGAAATATGATGTTATTTCCTAATAAATCACCAATTTGTAAGGTACTGCTAGTGTTTTTTTTTCAATTCTACTAAAAGTAACTAATTAGATAACTTATTGCAGTAGGTAACTGATTTTAGTTGAGGCTTAACAATTGTAAACTGTTAAAATACTTTTGCTACCGATCTGACTATAGCAAATAACCTCACCTTCAGCATTTTTCTTTCTCTTAAATACCCATTTACTTTTAATAATATTATACTATTTTCCCTTACATTCATATCTGTTTCTGAATTTGGGATGTCAATACTGCTGTTTTCTAAACTACTTAGATATCTTCAGACATAATATTTTTCTCCCTCTGAATATCTTCTTTAAATGTAATTCCTGAAGCTAATCCATTTCTCAGCAAATTCTTGCTCACATGATTCAAATAACCTCTTTTATGCCATAATTGTAGATTATTCTCATGATTTGCAGCCAATCTGACAAACATTTCTGAATTTGAGTTAGTGTCAGCTTTAATATTTGTTGTTGTAGTACCAAGTCCAAACGATATACTCCTGATACTTATATGATTAGTAGCATCAGAATCAACGTACCATCTTGGCAGTTAGAACTTACACTAATAGCATTTAATTAGATTCCCTTAATCATTTTCGTTCTTTCGCTGTTTCACATTTGGACTTGTCTCGTTTCTCTTTCAGCTCTTGTGTTCTGTGGACAATTATATTTCAGATGGCCTTGTTCTTTGCCTTTCTAGCATCACGGCTTCTTTTACTTCTTGAATTGACGCTTTTCAGTAATAAGAGCACAAATTTCATTTTTATTTCCACAGTTCTTGACCAGTAATAATTTGGTTTTTACAAGATCACATATAATTTGTACTCCAGTATGCTCTAATGACATTGCCATCGGGTCGTATTGTTCTCGTAAACGTTGTAACATTATAATATCAGTGTATTCATCATCAACTGGTTTGCCAATACCTAATGATTGATGATTCTTCTATGGTATTAAAATTAATTGAGAATAATCTTCACATCAGCTTTACTATGCGATTTAAACTTCCTCCGGGGCTTTCCAAGCTTCTTTTGCATGCGACAAACAAATTTTACTCAATCTTGTTTCATCTTCCTCGCTTCTGAAATAGAATCGGTGACACCTCCTTCTAGATAACCGACTATTACCATAAATTACCATGCTTCAACAGATTCTACATTTATAACTTTCAAATATTCTAGTTTTCTCTTCATTTGAGTTTATAAAGACCAACAACGTTAAGCCTTCTTTAGATATCATAATAGACAATCACTTTTAGAGTAACAGCAGCAACACGAGTAAGTTCTTTCTCTCTTTTCTATATGATTTCTGGGCCAACAACCTATCGAATATTACAGTGGGTGAAGAACTTGCTGCTTCTAAATGAAACTAAAAGTTCTGCATAGTTAAAAAACACTAATTCTTTGTTGTGCACACAGATATATTCAGAACTATCATTAATGTTTGAATACAAAGTTACAACATAATGAATGTCAACTAACATATACATGATAATAGATGAAATATCCAACAATTATATCATTAACTAATATGGATAGTATAACCAGCAAGATCTTACAAAATTTAGTTAGATTATATTTTATTTATTTATTTTTTAATATTTCAAAATTATAAGATTGATTATGATCCAAACAGACCTCATGGTGTCTTTAATGAAGAAACTCTGTACACTGTATATTATTCTGTATATAATGTGACGGCGTACTTAGTATCAAACAAACCAACGTGAAAAATAAAGCTAACGAAGTTTTCAGTAACTGTTAACATTAAACATTTGTCATCTCGTAAAACGTCGTATGAATTATTATCCCATCAGTTCATCTATAAAATTTAGTGGCTTTCAACTCATGCGTCTGTAATTCTCCTTCCATCAGCGTCGTCGTGACTCCTCGGTTTATTATATTTTAGTATTCTCTAAATTCATAACCTTAACGACGTACATTTGGTTCCTCCACTAGATTTGGATTATTGGAAACTATAACAATTAGTTTTAGCTCAAGAAATTCACCGTTATTTAAGTCAATTTTAACAATAACAGCAAACAAAATAAATCAGTAAAAAAAAGGAAACATCGTCCAGATTGACTCACAAATATTCAATTATTATTGTCCGATATTTTTCATCATTTACAGTTAAAGCATTTTCATAATATGTTTCAACCAGTTGTACGCGCTATTTAATCGTATAATGCTCAATGACGATTTGGTACAATCAATTGTTAAGATGTGCCAAATTTGATACAAATATCACTGCAAATATAGTCACCAGGTGCATATTCTTTACCTTAGAAACAAGAAATAAAATACATATTCATAGAACGGAAAAAATAATATTCTAGAGAATTGAAACATTTAAGAAAAGGAAAGCTAGAACAACACGCACGAATAAATGATGACGTCATCGCATGCCTCGTCTTTACTTTGTTGTTTGCGGTTAAAAACGTAAACATGCTGCATTTGTAGTTGTTCGGGTGTACAGTTTATGATATCATTAATTTTTAATTGTTTCAAGACAACCAATAAGATGTTATTTATCTGAATTTGCGAAATTGTATTGACAATTTTGTGTATTAAAACATGCCTAGAATATGATGTTCATAATATCAGTGGGAAGAAGATCAAAGGAGAGTTGACAATTATATTAATTTCTAAAATATTGTATGATGCTAAAGATTTGTATCGAAGGACTGACATGGAATCTCAATAATAACTGTATCTACAGTATACATACATTTTTCCAATGATTTTGAAACTGACTTGCATCACTAATGCCAACCACTGTAGCCATTAGAAAAACTTGACAGGTATTTTATTTGTATTTTTAAATTTAATGCAATTATTATCATGATTATTTTGCACTTTTACTTACTCCTATATATTTTTGAAAAAGATTTTACAGAAGTGGTTTGAATAACTGTATATGCTGTTCTTCTTCGGATTTTATACACACAGTATAACTAATACGCCGTTCTTCTTGGGACTATATAAATACAAGCCTATTGGTGTAACTTTGTATATACAGGATGGCCAGATGAAAACGAAACAGAGCCATTTTCAAGAACTTCGTCAAGATTGTAGAAAAACGCTCAGACCCGTCGATTTTAGATTAAAGGGGGGCATTCTTTGCTGGTATTTTTGACTTCGCCACAACAACATATGACGTCGATTTGAGCGTTTATGTTTGTGATGATGACAGAATGCTGTAGTAGAATGACAGATGACTGCAATAAACATTTTATTGCACTAGTACAATAAAGAACCAGTTTTTCCACTAAATGTAGTTCAATAAAGTTTTGTTTTTTTGCATGAACATAGAAAAAATATATTAATTATTTATTTAAATTATGGTTACCAGTAAATAAGCAGTAATCCATCAGTAATCAACGATATAATCGGTATCTCATATATTTAATAACTTTTAATATTTTATCACAAAAAAAAAATATATATATATATATACATTTCTTGAGGAAGTTTATAATGAATACACCTTTTAGTCCAATATCTTATATTGAAATCCTTAGAAATATCTTCAGTAGATCAACGCAGGTCGACTTTTCTATTATTTATTAAATGCAGTTGGGTTTTATTAAATATTCCTTACAATTGATTTCCTGGAATCTGATTTTGAATCTTTTCTAACATTAATTTCAACTGTGCAATGTGATTAAGTGAATGAAACAATTGCTGAATGTTTGGAATTATATATTCACATTTAATTATTTTCTGCAGCTGAACTTTGACAAATTTTAAATGCAAAGTTCTTGTTCCTCTTCAGTGTCCATGGGCATTACAAGTTCTTTGATAATCAATAAAAGTTTTTATACTCTTCTTCAAAACATTTCTGTAAAGTATTCTCCTCTGATCTTACCGCTTGATTAATCTCGTATATTGTTTTGTTTTAATAATATATAGGAGCAGTTAAAAGTGCATAATAATCATGATTACTAGAAAGGTAGACAAGTCGGCATACGGCGACTTGATCTTTCTCTCGGACCTACGACTTTTAAGTAAATTGATAAGAATCATCATATTTATTATATCCATCAGCTTCATCGCCTTCTTCAATGTTGTTAATTATGTATATCAAAGCATAAAGCATCTAGATAGTATACAGGGTGGCCAAATGAAAACGAAACAGAGCCATTTCCAGGAACTGCGTCAATATTGTAGAAAAACGCTCAGACCCGTCTTTTAGAGTAAAGCGGACTGGTATTTTTGACTCCGCCACTTTCACCCCCAAGCAAGAGTAAGTATCACCCCAAAATATTTAAATGGCATTGGGAGTTGAGTAATATTTATTCTGAACGTTCTTACAATTCTCTTTATAACAGATTTTAAATTTTATAATCCCGTCCAATACTTTGAAAAAAAATTACATTTTAAAATTATTCTACTTGGCCTGAGGGCCTAGTTGGACAATTTCACGTCGCGTGCAATAAACACTTACTTTTTGTATTTGTTGCATAAATAACTATATATAGTAGGTATGATTTTCTGTTTTAATAAATACTATTATAATATTATTATAATAATTGTTGAACTTTTCTAATTTATGATAACAAGGTAGCTAGGTACGCCAAATGGGAAAAACTAGTTGCACGACATTATTGTCCATATTTTGATGCTGTAATTTCTACAAAAAATAATTGGTTACATTACGAGAATTGCTACAATGTAAACAACTGAAGTTAACGTAACGGGTTTAGTTTAATAGTACCAAATATAGGCCCTTATACACCTACTGATCATTATTATTCATTTTAGTTTCTAGATTCTAAATCCCATAAGCTAAACAATATGTCTAAGAAAGAACATGGTATGCAATGACGTCACTATTGCGCTATCTCTCTCCTACTAACCGACGAATGCTGTTACCGTTTCTATTCAAATCACTGTTGTCTATAATACCAAATACAGCTAAAAATATGTAAAAGTAATTAACTAAGTTAATTGGCCATCTAATTATTGTCTTCTAGTTTATATATAATTTAAATTTGTATTATTTTTTCGGTATATAAAACTGCGAACTCGTGGAAAGAACACTATCATTTATTTAAAACAATTTCAGACTCTGACTTTAAACAAGGAAGATATACTTTAAATTATGATTATTATATAGAAAATGGTAAACGGTTTTCTTTAATAAAGTTTTGAGCTGAATCCCAAACTGCTATTTAATAATTGAAACTTGAAGACGGAATTATAAATCAAAATAAGAATTCTTATTTTAAAATCTGAATTCCGATGTTTCAATTTCTAGTTGAAATTAAGAGTTTTTAATCAAAAATCGAAAATCTGAGGAAAATAAATTGGAGTAACTCTTCTAAGACTTTCCATAAAACGCATTCAATAAAAAATTATTATAATCGTTAGAAAATTCTAAATTTTTAGTTTAAAGTCCGACTTCCGAGTCCAAAATCCGAATATTCAGTTTAAAGTTACAATTTAAAATTTTTCTTAATAAGTTATAGGTATTCATATATTTAAACTATAATTACATAATGTAGGTACTGTACACTGACTACTTCTACTATAATAGTAGCTATAAAAATTGTACTTAATTAATTATGTTATTTGCAAATCAATTATTTGAACATTTTCTGCTTCAGGGAATCTCTACTCCAGCGTATTTGTTCAATTAAGACAATTTGTGGAATTATTTAATTTTAATACACTTGATAAGTAAAAATATACACATTAGTGAACATTGTCAGAAGATGCTCAGAAATTAATTAATTAAAAAGACACTTTAATTGGAACATAAAGGGTTTAAATTGGAGGTAATAAAGAATTTATGTGAACAAATTAAACTTCAATTTCGAAACACATGGCCGCGCCTTAGCACAAGGAGTATTGTCCAATTTAAAGTTAAGAATATAACTATTTCATTTGGAAATCGAATTATGTTAATTAATTAATATATAATTGCAACAAAAAATATATAAAATGAAAGGGATTGTTGATCCACTATTTTTATTGTATTAGCTTTCAAGTTCTCAACAGCTGGTAAAGTATTGTTAAAGATTCAATATCTTATTAAGACAACCTGTTTATAATAAATGTAGTAGTAAAACTGCTTCTGAAATAATTTCCATTGTATATTTATACCTAATTATCCCTTGGGACAAAATTTGAGCAGGTACATTGGAAATTCCAAATTTTAATGAAACTAGTGTTCGCAATAACAACCTGTCACAAGACCTGCAGAATATTTATAATCTGTCTAAATTACCTTTACCTAATCTTATCAATACATGCTAAAGGGAATAACTATAGTTAAGCTAATTTCCACAAAAATGAGGAGTAGTAGAGATTTGAACCAAAAATAAGTAATAGATAAACTGAATAACAATAATTTACAAATTTTAAGTTTCAATACTTCATAATTTATTTATTATTTTCTATATTTCTAATTTCTTACTAATTTTATTCTATCATCATCATAATAACCACAAAATGTACTCGCATATATAAAGCTGTGACTTAAAAGTAAAGAAAAATTTAACTCTTGCATCATATTTGAAAAGAAGTAATTTTGTAAAAAATATATGTTAATCTGTAATTATAACGCAGTAGTTAAAATACGTATGAACTTTCAGGATAAAAAACGTTATACGTCTAATTTATAAATCTAAAAACACTGTTGGATCATAGTTGGATCAAAATTGTAGCCACAACTCTATATTTTAATATATTTTTAAATAAGTTTTTTTTAAAATTATTGTTTATTTCAAATTATGTCACTACATTTAAAATAATAAAATGAATATTGTAGAAGTCGCTAACTTACTATTATCTTTTTTAAATTGGTAGCCCAAAGTGTTAATACAAGATATATAAAGGGAAGTAAATATTTTTAGATTTTTTGGCTATTTGTATATTCCTTTCTATATAACTCCAGAACCTCCTAGATAAACCAACTAAAACAATACTTCAGTCATTTCAATCAACGCTTCCTAGGAAAATTATGGACAAAGGATTTTTTGAAGTAATTAGGAATTAATATACTGTGTTGCTATATTCTCAGTAATAATATAACAAGAGAGTGAGAATAAATTGAAAATAATTTGACAGATTTGAAAACTTGTCGCCAGCTCGAGTGGCTATTTCCAAATGGCAACAAGTTTGAACAAAATTGTCAAATTATTTTTTAATTTATGGAACTCGCGAGTTATATTTGACTAGATTATTTTTTGATTCACAAATTTTTACAATAAAAAAGATCAATAAAACTATCATAAAACTATTGAAACATTTAATTTAATTAATTATTACAATATACGATATTTCTGCATCAGAAAAGGTACTAAACCGATGATTTTCACCCATTTTATATATCGCGTTGACACAATTAGGTAATTATTTTGACAACTATCTGACACTTGCTAGGCAAATACAAGTCACAGTGATTATTCCAGAGAATAATCCCAAGAGATTTATTCCCACTATAATAATGACATAATTGGTTGAAACTTACCCTTGTGACAAATAAAGAAGCATTTCATTGGTTTTAAGAAACGTCAAAAAATAATCTATGAAAATTATCTTTAATGTGAAGGAAAAATCGCTTTGAAAAAGTCATAGTGTGCCATGGAGTTCTAATTTCCTAATGCGTTCGCCAAGTAAAAGTGTCCAATATGAAAAAAAAAATCAAATTTTACAGAGGTGTTTCAGGCTAACTTCGAACACACTGTATATCTCCGAAATGCAAAAAATCGCTACTACTTTGGTTCCTCACTTATTTTCGCATCTCAAACAATAATGAAGGATATTGAAGTATTTTTGCTTCTCCTTTATTTTAAATTCATATAAATTCTAGGAGAAAATTTATTGTCGTGTAAGTGTGAAATTTACTTGAATAGACACCTTTTATAAATGCGATTGTCGGAATTAGGAAATCGTGTCAGGAACAGGAGGAAAGAGATTATATAGATGCGTACCTGTTCTCGTTGTGCAGAAGGCACACAAAACACCTTTGCTTTTTACCGACAAAACGTTCACAGCACAACTCTCTACCTCTATTTGTTAAATAAACCGTCGGTTAATTGTTATTGCACTGGAGAAATTTGTCAGGAAAACGTCCAGGAAGATTAAATATGGAAATAAGTTATTCACCTGTCAATCGTGTGAATTTTTCTAAAACTGTTATGGCGCAGTGCCGATTTTGACATAGTATATTCGTAATGCATCCAACTTGCTAGTTTTTATCTTTTGTGGACAACACTTCCCTTAAGTTTTCTAATTCGATATTTAAAAACAAGCAAAATCCCTTATAAATATTATTGATTAGAAGTTGAATCAAGTTGAATACACAATGGAAAGAAATCTGATACGTATTTAAGTATAATAATATAAGATGTTTCATAATATATGCGCTGGACTTCAGGATGTGATAGCTCGTCCAAAAATTTGAAAAAAGGTTTGTATTAACTTACCGTCTAAAATGCACAATTTTCGAGATACAGGGTGTTGAAATTTTAGAAAAAATTTCGTTTTTTGCGAATATCTCCGGAACCGTCTATCGTACAGAAAACAGCTTTTGTAAGCATTTACTACTCATCATAAGCTATGTTCTGTGCGAGAATATTTTTTTTCCAAAGTCATAATTGGTGAAGATTTTGAAGGGAAAGTGGGTGTTTTTCTCCCCAACTTCTACGCCACTGGAAAAAGTACGGTTTTGAGACGCCCATTTGAACCGCCAATATTTTCTACACAAAAGATGTACTCTTGGTCAATTTTTTGAAATAAATTTTTTTTTACTAATTAAACAAAATTTATTTAATCGTTAGAACAAGTAACAAAACCAAACGTTAACTTCATAGTTGCAAAATTAAAAAAAAATCGTACACAGTTAAATTAATACTACTTACTTGATAAAAAACATTATATTACATTTAGTAAAATAAAAATTTTATTTCAAAAAATTGACCATGTTTTCAACATAAAAGTAGATTTTTCTCGAAAACGGTCAACTTTAGAGCTTATGACCAAGAGTACATTTTTTGTGTAGAAAACATTGGCGGTTCAAATGGACTTCTCAAAACCGTACTTCATGTCTCGCCTTCTATGGTATATTTAGGAGAGCTAACAAGGTCAAAAGCGGTATATGTCTGGTGTGCCGATAATGAATGACTTTGACAGTTTGCTATAAGTCTTTCATCCCTTATGTACTGCTACTGAGTAGACGTGTTTACAGCGCGGTTCCTCAAAATTTAAAGTTGATAATCTACAGTAATTAGTAAAAGTCTGTGTATGTGACAATTTATGCATTATTCAATCACAGTGTCATAATGAGTAGTAAAAGTAAACAATTGTCGTGGAAAGACCTCGATAGTAAACTAAATAATTTTCTCTCTCTCTTTCTCTCAGTTTAATGAGGAAGAATCAAAATTTAAAAGTGAGTTAAAGCAAAAATCATCTGAAGATGATTTAGCTGATGATGTAAGCAACTGTGACATTATAAAAAGATTATATGTTCGAAAAATCTACCAAAACTGCCTTGAATAGCATTCAAAGTGAAACAGAAAATTTCAAGAAAAGTGCAATAAAGTTCATAAGGATATTGATGTACATTTACAAAAGCAAAATTTAAATAAAATTGTGTGTTATGGTCATCCCGAGAAGGAATCTGAAGACATAATTTCTGATATATCCGTAGTGTTAAGTGAAAAACTGAAACAAACACTGACAAAAAGGATATATTTAATTGTTATCGTATGGGAGTAACAAAAACCCCAAATAAAAATACAAGAACTCAGAGGAACCCTCGACCGGTCTTAATAGAATTTACATGCGTTTGGAAGCGAAATTTAATATTTAGCAAAAAGTCAGAATTAAAGGGAGCTAAAATGGTACCTACTATCAGAACTACTTACGTCAAACAGGTATAAAGTGCTGCAAGAAGCGAAAAAAATATACCATAAAGAATGCTGGGTACGCAATGGAGTCATTGTAGTTAATTCAAATGGTAGAAAATATTATACCTATTGTTGAAGCTTCCCAATTATTGGTAGAACTTCAAGAGAATTGAGTAACTGTTTTGGATTGTCGAGTCTAGTAACCTATAGATTTAATTTTTTTTCCTCTCTAATTTTTATTATAAATAATTTCGTAACTTCTTATTAATTGTAAACTATATTTTTTCTTGTTTTATATAGTATTTAGTAAATAAGTAGCTTCATTTTTTTTTACTTATTAGTTTATTGTTTTTTTTGTATTAACTAAATAATTTTGCTTATATTTAAACATTACATATAATATATTATATAATTATTTATTATTATTATTATTATTATTATTATTATATAAGAATTAATAAAACTATGAAAATACTTTTTTCATTTGCACATAAAGATGTACGGTCTCTGATGTGTAATTTTCCAGAATTTGAAAACATTGTAAACAGTGGCATGATATAGTTGCGGTCACTGAAACATGTTAACAGATAACATAGATGATAATATAATTACTATAGATGGTTTTAAATTGTATTCAGTAAATCGTTAAGGTAGAGGTGCAGGCGTTGCTTTATATATTAGAGATACCTATAAAACAACTAAATTGCATGTTATTAAAGATCTTGGTAAAGAAATAGACCACCTTTGGGTTGAAGTAATGTTTAATAAAATAAAGTATGCCATTGGCGCTATTTATCCAACACCCAAATATTATATTTCTGAATTTTTGAGTAAATTTGAAGATGTGTTAAATGAGATGATGCCTAAGTATAATAGTATTATTTGTGGTGTAAGTCTGAATTTCCAGTTGATTTGAATTCTGTAAATTTCTACTTAGCACCAGTAAAATATGATGTGGGGCAATTTACATTTCAAATGGTGTCACAGGATGAAATGTATTCAAATCTTCTTTCTATTAAATCAAATGCTGTGGGGTCGGATAGGATTAGTTTGCGTATGGTATTAGAGCTCTGCCCGTCATTGCTACCGGTACTTACGCATATAATTAATTTTTGTTTTGAAAAACATGTTTTTCCAGATCAGTGGAAAATTGCTAATGTTATACCGTTGCTCAAAATAAACTATGTTACTGACTTTGCAGATCTTAGACCAATAAGTATTCTATCTACTTTATCAAAAGTGTTTGAAACATAGCCAGTAAACAAATAAGATCTTATTTGAAATTTTCCCTAGACAATCTGGATTTCGACCTAATTATAGCTGCTCTATATCACTTTTGCAAGTGCAGTTTTGCATTGTAAGGGCCACTGATAATAGTAAATTAACTGCCTTGATTTTATTGGATTATAGCAAAGCCTTTGATAGAATTAATCACCGTCTACTTCTTTCAATATTACATTACATTGGCTTTAACAATGATTCACTTTCTTTACTTGAAAATTATTTTACTAGTTATCAAGTAGTAAACTGTAAAGTTCCACAAGGGTCAATTTTAGGTCCTTTGTTTTTTACGATTTACACTTCTCAATTTGAAGAGGTCATCACATTGCAAATCGCATTTTTATGCTGATGATACCCAGTTGTACTATTCGTTTGCAGAACCTGACGTACAATTAGCTAATCACAGAATTACGATTTAAATTCCCTTTTAAATATTTTTAACAAATTCTATCTCTGTATTAATCCATCTAAATCCAAAATTATGTTATTTGGCCCACGTTCTGATAGAATTAGACTTAAAAATTTTATTGATGTTAACCTATCAGGTCATCAATTGCAACCTACAGAAGTTGCTAAAAACCTGGGTCTAACTATCGACACTTCTTTACTTCTCGCTGAACAAGTAAATGATTATTAAGCGATCTTTTAGAAATTTCAAATTAATATTTGCAAATAGAGAAGTGCTCGGTAAAGAAAATAGAATTGCCTTGTGCGAAGCATTGGTATTGACTCAAAAAATGGCGATGCTTTAAAGACTTCCAAACTTTCAACAAAAGAAGTTATACTTTAATTTTCATTTTTATTCATTCTTTAATTACAACTGTGTACCGTAATTATTTATGTTATACAATATCCAACTTGAAAATCTAAGACAGTTAAGACGGCCCTCTATAAACAAACCTTGTCGTAGGATGATAAAATTTATCATTAACTAAAATATTATTTAATAATATTTTAGTTTATGACTTTCAAACAAACACAATTTTAAAACTGACATCTAAATTGTTTACGTTTTTAAATGATAAAGTTATTTAAATAACAATAAACCATACAATTAAAACAATATTATATAAACTTATCAATTTGTAAAATTTCCTATGTAGTAATATTTACTTCCTTGTTATAAAACCACATTTCAGTATATAATTACTATATATTAGTAATGTCAACATAACCAAAATGTAGTAGTTTTTATAATAAATCATTTTTGTGTTACACACATTCTATACGAATAAAAATATGAAATTTGTAGGAAAATTGATTATTAGCTTAAATACTTTTACAATACAGCAAAAAACATACACAATCTAATGATACAAAATATATGGATAAATATTAACTCTGTCCTAGAACAGTTGTTGAATACAGTTTCCAACCGTCAGACACATAAGGTTAAAAATGCTTTATTTTGGATGTAGTGAGCTTGCTTCTTATGGTTGGAAACTGATTCTAGTGTACTGCGAAGAAACCTGTAGAAGGTATAGTTCACACAATATTATTAGGTCTATTCCTGCAGCAGTTCCGATTTGAAACTGTCGTAGTCGTACAAAGATTTCTGATAGTTTCAAACCGTTTCCAACTGCTGCATTAACAAACTTATAACACCTAATAAAAAAAGATCAGTTCGCGTTAAAACTAGAAAAATAAAAACAGAAGTTTCTGGTTTTTTTTCAATTTTTTTTTCACAGAAATATTAATGTCATTTAATGCATTGTTTTGTTGTTTTATTTTCCTGAACTGATTTTTTTAAAACTTTTGACATGTTGTAGGCTGTACGATGGCTGTTCTAAAAACCCACATTTATATGACAAAAAATCCTTATTTTGGCCACAGACTATAGATTTTTGACCTCTGCTTAAGAAACACTCTGTACTTCTGTTACACTGTAATTGTCAAACCTATACCATCGTCTAAATATATTCTACCTACTACTTATAATAGAAACCATCATGCTGGTCAAACATCAATACAAGTGTTTAGGTCTGCTTGCATAATAAATGAGCTACTATATTTCACATGGTAACATTGAAACATGTTTTTCTTGCGATAAACTAGACAGAAGCCAACTTTTAGAAACGCAGAAATTAAAATCTGCGATCCTTGTTAAGTGGACGACCGTAAAAGACTATTAAAATTCAATCGCCAAATAAAGAAAACCAGACATAGAGCAGACAAACGAGAATCTGCGCTCCAAAAACGTCATAAACGGCACTGAACCGTTATGTTATTGTTTTAGAGGTTTTATCAAATTAGCAATTCAGATTATCTCGTGTTGTCACATTACCCGAGTCACAGTTGTGTGTGCGATTAAATAAAATTGTTGCAGCAAATATTTACTTGCCAATGTTACTACATTTAAAAAAAAAGTAACGTTGCTAGAACGTAGATACAGTGTATTCATTTTTATTTTTACGCTAAGGTAATTGTTATATTGTAATAATTAGAAAAAAGTTACTTGGATAAAATTTTTAGTACTTTTGGAGTCAACAAATATCGGAAATGTAGACTCAGAGCCAACTACTTCTATTTAAATGAAACACCTTGTATATTATTGCATAATCGGATGGTACTATCGTTTGCAATATTAATGACACTCACTAAAATGAATTTTGCGGTTTCTTTTGAACTTCTGGCGTATTCATATTGAAATCTGCTATACATTTTTAACATTAGTTATTAGTTGTTTCACTTACCAAGAGAGATTTAATGAAATTTCTATTCAGAACTTCCAGAAGTTCAAAAACGGTTTTAAGAGAGTGTCATTATTATTGCAAACGATAGTACGTCTAATACTATTACAGTGATATAATATATATTTTTCTCAAATAACAAGAAAGCTATTTAAAAAATAGTGGGTCTTGTAATACTAATCTGTTGGATAAATACTGTACAACGCTTAAAAAATTGTACAACACTGAATCTAAAATATCCATAAAACTCTATTAAAATTGAACCCATTTTCAGCATGTTTCAGAATACAAGATGTAGCTGATAACGCCTACTCAGGTTCCTTTCTGTCGGATAAATTGTCGGTTGCCTCACCTATGGCATATAGAGAGCTAACAAGCTCTAAAACGATATATATCTGGTGTGTCGCTAATGAATAAATTCGGTAGTTTGCTATAAGTTTTTTAGGTGACCTACTTTATATAAATAATTAAATACTGCTCTACAAAGGAATGCAATATATATTTAAAGCAAGAATATTAATTATATAGGTACTCCAGTTATGTTTTTTCTTAATGCAATGCTATTTACTTTATTCAAAATTATTTAACATTATTTTGCATATAATTTACATATTTGCAGTAATTTTTTCAAATCATTTAAAAGTTCCAATAAAGAAAACATATTTTTACTTTGGGAATAACAATTAATTAGTAATATTAGTGTTCTTGATTTCAATATTCTATTATACAAGAATAAGTCAATAAAGTATTACTGTACTTGCGGAATAGTGAAATTAAACTAGTGTCGGAATAAATGTATTGATTCTATTTTTTTCCATACAGTTATACTAAAATTCGACGTTGCTGTAGCAATATTACAAAAAAGTTCAAGCAAGTTATAATGACGAAATTAAAAGTGAATAAAATGATATAAAAAAGAAGAAAAACGTTTTGATAAAAGTTTAAAATTATTTATGAAAACTTTAACCACAGATAAGATATTATTTTATTTGTGAATATGAAAGAATACGTGACTTTCTGATTTAATACAACAGGAGTAAAATACGAGTATAAGAATACAGGAACTAACACTATGTATATATTACTTCTACGCGTCTTTCTTTTGTTATAAAATACATATTAAATTTTTAATACGATTTTGTTATGCATTTTTATTGTTCATCCAATTTTGTTTTGTGATCTTATTGTTCATGTTTTAAAAAATGAGATTCGTCGAACTATTTCCATAGTGTATTCTTCTGACTTAAATCTACTGTGTCTTTTCGTATTTGTATTTTTTGATTTTTCTTTTCTCATAAGAAGGTCAAAGCATCAAATTCAAAATACCATGTACTTACAATAATCCGTTCCAAAATTATTGGAAAGCAATGTAAAATCGTCCAATATCTTTGAAAGAAAATAAAAAAGGTAGTGGTAGTGGTAATGTTATGAACATACACCCATGGACAATAAAATGTATCCACATTAAACAACTTACGGTCCTAAAAAATGTTTATCATTAGGTCTGTTCCAACACGAGTTAGTTTCAAACTGTTAGAAATATTCGACCAGTTATGCTTAGAATATGTTTTCAGTAAATGTAACTCCTTGATTGCTGTTAGAACAAACCTATTATGTTGTCTTTTTTCTAGACGTTTTATGTTATAGACGTGCTTTGAAGCTACACCAGCCATTTCAGCCCACCCAGCATTAAATTGAACCTAGATTGATCGCTTATTACTAATTACGGGCAAAGGTACTAAAATCAATTTTAGAGGTATACATTTGTAATAAATGTGTAATAAATTATGAACCAGAAATTTTGGTGGTGGACTGAAATGGCTGGTGAAGTTTCAAAGCACTTTATAACCTTTTATTCAGTTGACATAATATTTTTGTTGTCGACGACTATACACCTTGCAGAAGAAACACAAGTTTAACAGTGACGCAAACGTTACTCATACCGAATTCATAAAATGATGAAGTGTTGTGTCGATACTGGCCAATTTTTAAATAAAATATGCCCTTTCAGGCGAACATCGGACGTACTTACCGTACCCAGAATGACTACTACTAACATGACTACTAACTATATGGGACATATAGTGGCTGGCGCACGTTTTATGGCACATGTTGTGGCTCGCCACGATGTCTCCGGTCGATCACTTAAAATACACTCGAGAGCGCTGATTTCCTAAATTTGTGTCACTTTAGTTGCATCTGTTTACAATATTTAAATTTCTGAAAGGATCGCAGCCTCATTCATAAATATCACATAAAAACGTAGTTTAATTTATAATAGCTGGATCTTGTTGAGAGAAGGTATTTTCCGCATATATTTATAATTAACAATGTTCGGTTATTTCTATTCCAACAGCGATTTTTGATCATTTTTAGTTTGTATCAAAGTTCGAACATATCTGGTAACTTTTAGAACTGCCATTATTATTACTTTTTCTACGTTCATCCAAAAAACAAAACTTTATTGAACTATATTTAGTGGAAAAAGTGGTTCTTTATTGCACTAGTTCCATAAAATGTTTATTGCATTCATCTGTCATTCTACTACAGCGTTTTGTCATCATGACAAACATAAACGTTCAAATCGACGACACATTTTCCTAGACTTAGCGTCATATAATTATCATTTTTTGGTTTTCGCATGAACATAGAAAAAATATTGTATGCAACTCGTACAAAAAGTGCTTATTGCACTCGACGTGTTGTCTTACTCGGCCTGACGGCCTCGTTGGACAATTTCACGTCGCGTGCAATAAACACTTACTTTTTGTACTTGTTGCATAAATAACTATTTATCTACAACTGCTTTATAAAATCCTCATTATAGCATTTATTTGGCACTGTGTCAGTTGAATAATGAAGATCATTACACCACTTACTTAATGATTATCTTTATTAAGAACCAATAGGTTTATCAATTTGACAATTACTAGATAATTTAACTTAAATTAAATTGAATTACTTGTTATAAATATTAACAAAACAATTTTGGCAATTCTTAAGATTCATACTAGATGAATGCAGCTGGTCTGTATTTGTATTAACAATGCTAAAATTTTCTTTGTAAGCACTTGAAGTAGCTTCAGTGACAACAATCTCTCCTCCAAGAACTTTTGTAGCGATTTTTTTCTTGTTTTCAAGAGACGTATCAATATAACCCTCACACACGGTGTTAGACTACCACCATGCTGTTTTATCGTTACAAGCTCTGCTCCTGTGTTGGCTAGAAGTGAAGTAGAAGTAGAAAAACAGTGCCCTGTATTTTGTTGAGGCTGTGATAAATTGAGAAAAAAAGCAATCTCCTTTGGCATTACACTAAAAGTATTTATACCAACAGGAAGTTTCATGCATTTACCACCTCTGCAACCAACAAAAAATCTTCCATGAAAATGTTGCCTTCATTTTTTACGTTTTCTAACAGCAAATAACTCCTCCACTTTGCATGAACCTCCAAGTTCAATAATTAAGGCAACCTTAAAGGCAAGGATTTTGTGTCATCGGCATTTTGTAAAAATTTTGAAACATCCTATTTCGTTAATATTCTGACTTTTTTGGTTTGTATTCCACTCTTTAATTGCTGCTTTTAGCAGCAATTAAATTGTTGAATTTATTGATGTCAACATTTTGCCACATACAGACTGTAGACCACAGCATAGAATAGAACGTCCAAAGACTAGGTGATTTGTACTTCTTGGATAATTCTTCAAAAAATGCTAATAAATATCTTTTTTTGCTTCATATTTTATATTCTTAGACGCACACCAGTCAGTGAATCGTTTATAAAATTGTTCATACTTGGTTCTCGATTTATCTGGTAAAAGTGAAGCTACTGCAGTTGCAGCAGCTTTTTCAATTTCAAGAGGTAAGTTTTCTGTTTCTGAATCACTCATTATTTCGATCAACACCACTATTTTCATAAGAAAATGTAAAAACGAAAACTCAATTTTTTTTATAACAAGTTTGAAAGGAAGTTTGACAGGTTACCATAACAATATCATTGTTTCTTGATTTTGAATCAAAACTTACAAAGCGGATATGATTTTGGGTTTTTTCAAGGCAGCTGTAGATAACATTTTTTGCAGTTCTAGATAAAATTTCATATAGTACACGTGGGATAACGGCATTTTTTATTACATTCGTAAAATGTCTCATTCATGTATAATAATGCTATGTCTCACTTGCGCTATAAATAACTATTTACTCCTAACATGGTTCATCCATATAGGGTGATTTTGAATGTGATGTATTAAATATAACTGATGACAGTTATATTTAATACATCATTTTACAAAATATTGCCCCAACAACTGAGTTTATAGTTATTGTAAATTTTGAAGTCAACTTAGTGTAACCCTAACCTACCCTAATAAGTCAACGAACTATTTAACAATACGTCATCGATCAGCGATATGTGATAGTTGCGCGCGCAATTTTTGGTCGCGCTTTGTTTTTAACCTTAACCTTAAATAATGTAAAATAAAATTTTATTTTGCTCTCTAGTCAGATCACAAATGGAATACGGATCTGTAATATGGTATACAATTTATAATATACTCGTACATCGTCAAAGGTTGGAGCAGGCATTCATTAGCTTTTTGCAAGATGGTGGTTATCGCAAGGTTTCGATCATAATGATCTTCTGAATCGTTTTGATATGGATTCACCGGAGATACGTCGTAATTCGTTATTTGTTTAATATTATAAATATTAAAATTGACTGTTCGGTTTTGTTGAGTAAAATCTCATTTTGTGTATCACGTGGTAACTCAAGACAGCAAACTTTATTTTACTCTGGTATTTCTAGAACCAATATATTGGCTAAATCTCCAATATATTTGATGTGCGATGTGTTTAATATAATTGCAAAGGACTGCGATATTTTTAATGATACTTTAAATGCTATTTGTAAAAGTGTCTCGCTTAGGAAAGTTGTTTTTAATTTGTATTTTTTAAGTATTTTTATTGCCTACTTATTTACTCTGTAGAACTTATTCCTGTAATTGGGTTTAATCCTGTTGGAATAATAAAGCATTATTATTATTATTATAACATAACACGTATGTAAACGCATTGTGGTATTTTTATTAGTTTAGGTATTTCCTAGTGTGTGCGTGGTATAACTTTGTGTTACACGTAATTTGTTAACAAGGTGATCAATGGCCCAAGTTTATTAATAATAATGATATGTGGATATGTGAAATGAAAATCGACTGGCTCTGGTCCACGAAATACAGAAATTTTTCTTATCAGTTCTAATGTCAATGTCAAATTTGGTAACACCGTCAAAATTGTATAAATAGGCAATTCACATATTTTTTTATTTTATTACCAAAATATTATTCAGTTCATTTCATGTGTACTGTGTTAGTTATATGTCATTCTCTGCAAAAAGAAAGTGGTAATAAATTAATAGATTAATTACGTCTTTCCCAACCACAAAAACGCGAGAAATACAAATGGTGATTATGTGACGTCACAGTATACGAACACGGCATGTCCTATATGTCGTGACATGAATGTCAAAATCGAACTGTCAAAGTCAAATTATTATTTGTTTTGTTTGTGTGCATTGTGTATAATATCCATACGATTATAGTAAATAAAGGCAACAGAGAGTGGATTTGTTAAAGGACAATCAGATAACATGCCCAAAATTGCCTCATTGTTAATGTTTCCGTTTTTGGGAGAAAATCCAAATTTTATGGTGAATAATTTCAAGACGTCTGCGTTTTGCATCACTTGTTGCTCATGTACCATTTTCCCCTGACAGTTAAAATTATTGGGTATTACACCTTTTTTTAGTTGCAGTCTTTGTACATTCTCATTTAATTTGTGCTGCCAATAATTCTCCATATATTCTTCCAATATGTATTAATTTTAAAACACACATCATCTTTATAATCTCCGAATAAAGTGAAAAATGACTTACGGTGAAATGATCCTCGCAACAATATAACGCCGTTGTTTTCGATAGTGTTACATTCTCTGTTTCGTCTCTATTCATTGAAATGCACCATTTCTTACGCATTTTCTCATTTTTAGGAACCGAGAAAAATATTTTTTCCGGGGTGATTACTGTAGTGTTTTTGTACTTTAGTACCACAGAATACTTATAAAATTTGTGTTTTACCGGTTCCATCCCCTTCGGAAATTTTATGTTATAATGCTGGACTGGACACCGGACACCACACAAAGACCACAAAGTTCGACGCTAACCACAGATTACAGATTACGGAACGAGTTCGCTAACAGACTTACACCTACGTCGATTTGACAATTTGACATGTGTCACCATGGACGTTTCCATATACTGTGACGTGGACCAATCAGAATGTTGTTTCCGAACCCGTGACAATATTTGAATAAATTGCTATATAGAATAATAAATTATGAAAACTATAAGAACAATTTTACAGAATTAGCAAGATATTCTTGTTAAGTACTTAATATATAATAAAATAACAATGCTTTTAAGCATTTAAAAATTTCATGCAAATTGCCTATTGTAAAACTTCATATTGACTGTACCTGTATAATGAAGCATGACTAATTTAAGTAGTGAAAGTTGTATTACTATGAGTTGCTAAGGTAACGGTTTAGAAATTATGACTAAAATTCAATATTTAACGTCTTATTTCTTCTCTAGTTTAATTGGGTTTTTGCCACACTTCAGAAAAATAATGATTAATGAAATAAGCCCTTGCGCCAAACGGATCAGTCAAGGGTTATTTTTGAAACTAAGTTTGCCTAAAAATATCACACTGAAAAAGTAGATATGTAAAAAATAACAAACATCACATCACTATAGCGCACTTCCGTATTTTTTTACGTTTCGAAAAACTCCTTGTTTTCGATTTCAAAATAGCAAACGTATTAAAAGTATGTCAAGTTTGACAGTTTAAAATTTGTTTATATGCTTCCATAGAGATGTTAAATGTTTTTTATTTTATTTTCACTTACTTTTCCTTGATACAACTGTAGCCAACAATGGTCAATGTTTACTGAACTATAACTTCCGAAACTAAAAATATGTACATTTATTTTCACCATTCGTCATTATTTGTCCGTATCTACAATTTCCTAAGCTTTAGCGTACAGGTTAAGAATCGTCCTGTATAGATCTCGGTACCTAAAACTTTATTGGTTATTATTTGTTCATACTTCTTGGGTATTTTTTAGAATATCCAGGTGACATTAGATGGCTCCCGTTATTTATAAAGCCTATTAAATGTTTAAAATCATTTGTCTTTGTAGAAAACACTATTTCAAGAATAAGCGGCCCTTAAAGGTATTGTTTACCAAACAATGGCGCTAAATATTTGTCAACAAACCTCCGATTCTCACGTCAATTACAATAAGTGTGATCTCTGGTAAAGCGTCCACATGAGAATGGCGCTTAGCTTCCAAATTTATTAATAAATTGTCACGTTCTAATCCTAAAAATAATATTTGCTCCATATATTAGAGAACACGGCCTGTCTGAAGAGCCTCCCGAGCTTCTGAAAAACCCCGAAATATTTATTTGTTCAATAGCGAAACGCGTGAGAAAAAATAAGGAGGGCCTTCTCACTCTACCAATATTTCTCGGGGTGACAGCTAGTGAAAACGTATTGTATTCTCTGTGTATGTGCAAACAATAGTCATCCCTCCATAATAATGATAAATAAGCAGTTAAATGCTTTTCTTGCGTTAACACCTCCTTTATTAGAAACCAAAGAATAACAATTATTACTCACGAATTATTTATACGTATTGATAACAAACGGGGTAAGAAATTATGTATCTCTAAGAGAAAATGTACCATATCTGATAAATTCTAAGATAAATTGGAATGAACTATCAAAAATAAGATTATTTTATTTTTCTGCAAACATGGGCCGAAATATGCTTCCTTCTTAATGACGCTCAAATTTTGCAAACTTCAGAAGTGCTTCAAGACTCGAACATTATTGCCATATTTATTTGTTTGTTTGCCTGTTTGTTTGTTTATTTTATTCATTTTTTATTTATCTATCAATCCATGCATTCATTTGTCAGTTGGCTTGTTCATTCCTTCATTAATTCATACATTTATTCATTAACATATTCATTCATCTTTAATTCAATTAAAGAATAGAATAAAAAAGACAATACAAGAAAAATACTAGAATTTCAAATACAAAATTAATAAAATACATAGTAAATAAGAAAAAAGTGAAACTTACATACTAAGTAGGTAATACAAAATAAAAGTCATTATTAATTGTTATAAGACGGCTGAATAATTTATACACTGAAGTTAAGTCATTCCAAGAGTTTCATGCTTGAGTATTGTTGTTGTTAGTAAGAAATCAAACAAATCGTAATTTGATCAGAAGCCAACATTATATTATGTAGACTCGAGGTTATTAAAGATCTCTCGTTCACTTATATTGATTATAGGAACTTAGATAGTTTTGTTCTTCGAAATTATAAAATTTTTCCGAATATAGATACACTAAAACTGTTATAGTGGCTTGGTCGCTTATGCTATATGCTATATGCGCTACAGGCTCTCTTATGGTGATGCCACATTAGAATATATCAGAGACTACTTTGATGTGAAGTTTGAAAATTTAAGCTCCTGTAGCACTTATACGATTATACCGTCAACTTCCTTATTTTAAATGAAGCATCCTATGCAAGTATTCTTGCATTTTTGGAATGAACCCATCGTTTTCGGAGTTGACATTTTTACCGTTACATGTTACCAACTTCAATAAGCTTAAACGTTTCTTATTTCAATTAGAACACTGTATTGTTTTGCTTCACGTTGTGCAAAATTTCTTTGAAATAGATTTTGTAGGGGTTAAATGTATTATTTTTTAAAGTGTATCTGAAAATATGTAGTATGATCCTATATCTAATTTTTTCATATACGTGCAGATAAGAGAATTTATTATTTTAATCGAAATGGCCCTTATACTAGACAATTTCGTTAAAAATAAGGCTAAAAACGGTACTTAAACACTTAGTCTGGCCATGCCCCCACAAAACAATCGCCATCACAACGTAGACCTGTGACGTCAGACGCCGTGTATAGCTAAATACAGCAGTCTGCTTTAGTTCATATCTGTATACAAATTCCATACTTTCGGACAACGCAGTACATATGTTTAGAAAAGTTAATATGTCATTTGAGATATTATAAGGTGATATTGTCTTAAATAGACATTGTTAATACAGGTAGGTTTAAGTAAAGTTGTACAGAATCAATTAAAGTTTTGTATTAAGCTACCAAAATGTATACAGGACGTTTAGAAAATCAAAGGTAAAGCAAATTTACATTTTTATCATTTATTGTATTTAGCGCTTCTTTCAAATTCCAAACATGTTCTGTACTTGCTCCTCATTTACGCGATGTAGAATGTTATTTGAGGCATTTATACAAATTTACTATCTGACTTCACTACATTAAATTACCTCTTTTATTCTGAAAACGAATTAAATGGAAGTAATAGATTAGGATTTTTTTTATGTTTAAGGAGAAATGAAATCAGAAGTAAATAACAAAAAAAATGTATTAAATTAATTTTAAAAAATGAATAAATGTTAAATATCATTGTTCATTACTTTTACTTTTTATTTTTCAAGTTAAAACAAGTAGTTTAATGTGAAATCAGATGGCATAATTTTATAAATACTTTTAGTAAAGCCATCTCTGGTACTTACCCAACAGCACTGTCGCTGTAATTGTCATGAGCGGATCTATATTGTACACAAAGGAATAAGTTACAAATACCGTTCATATCATCACCACCAATAATTATGACATTACCTAAACAGCACTTACACTATCTATCTATGTCCCACAAATGTCACAAAAACGCAAAAATACAATAAACATATGCCTGTTTACGTCACCAACACCGTAACCTTCACCTGTATCAACGGATAAAAACCGCGTTGAAGGCCGTGTAACGTTACACTAATGAAACCGCGATTTTGGATAGGTACGTGGTTTTGTTTACATTTCTATGGCAATTTATTAATGCTATTATTTTAATTATTATGTGATTATTGCCACCAGACACATGTTCTGATATTTAAATATGTTTCAGAGATTACCCTGTAATACATTTAAAACCAATATACAATTCATGCAACTTCGCCATTTATTAACGCCTACTAAATAGTGCCACAAATAAATAACTATTTATATTTCAAAATTAACCTTTTCGTTCTTATAAATTCTGTACTAATCTGGTTGTAATGGGTGTCCCAGCGAGAGGTAGCCGATTTAAACTTCCCGCCATTACTCTTGCGGTAGGTTTTGGAAGTTGATACTTCGTAGTTATTACGTAGAGAGTATGCCATTACAAAATGGAGCGCTATACTGTGCAGCAACGTATAGTTATTGTTAAAGCGTACTACGAAAGTTTTGGTTCAATTGTGGGCACTGAAAGAAAATTACGTGCAATTATGGGTCGTCGTGAGGCACCTGCTAAGCGGACTATTCAACGCATCATGGCAAAATTCAGGGAAAGCGGTTCCGTGTGTGATAAACAAACATCTATACGTCACCGTGGGCAACGCTCAGTGGTAATATTGAAGCGGTGAGTGCAAATGTGGCTGCAGATAACACCATATCCGTAAGACGTCGTTCCCAAAAATTAAATCTCTCAAAGTCAACACTGCAGAGAATTTTGACGAAAGACCTTCATTTGCATGCGTATAAGATCCAATTGACATAGGAGTTAAAACCACGGGACCATGCACGGCGCCGTGAATTTTGTGAATGGATGTTAGAGAACATGGCAGTTTTGTGACAAACTGATATTCAGTGATGAAACGCATTTTCAGTTAAACGGGTACGTTAACAAACAAAACTGCCGCAGCTGGGGAGCTGAAAATCCACGTGTCATCCAAGAAAAACCCATGCATCCATCAAGGGTTACCGTGTGGTGCGCTTTATGGGCACGAGGAGTTATTGGGCCGTTCTTCTTCGAAAATGAAGCAGGCGAAACGGTTAATGTAAATAGTGTCCGTTACCGTGACATGTTAACAAACTTCTTTTTCGAACAAATCAATGATGGTGCCACGTGCCATACAGCCAACGAAACACTGAATCTTTTGGGTACCAAATTTCCTGGGCGCATAATTTCTCACAGAGCTGAAGTTGATTGGCCACCACGATCTTGTGACTTGACCCCATTAGACTTTTTCTTGTGGGGATACGTTAAGGGAACAGTCTATGCCCATAATCCGGTTACGATTCAACAGCTGAAGAATAACATTAGAGAAGTTATTGCGTGCATAGGGCCACAGCTATGCCGCGAAGTGATGGAAAACTTCACCAAAAGAATCCACTGCTGTCAGAGAAGCAGCGGAGCCACTTGCACGATATTATATTCCTTGTCTAATGGCATAGTTTAAATAAACAATTGAGTCCAAAATTAATGTAGAAATGTTACTTATTTGTCCAATAATTACAAACATAATCGGCTACCTCTTGCTGGGACACCCCTTATCTTTATGATTTATAATATTAAAAATGATTTCATTATAAAAAATAGTAATACTCTTCTTTTAAAAGACATAACTACTAAGTGTTATAATCTCGAACCGTTTAGAGTTGTTTTTGTTCAATAAACGATTCTGACCTTTTTGTACTAGTTCCATTTATTCTTATTTTTCGAAAGCTTTACGCAAGATACAGAAATTTCCAACTCATAAAACGAGAACGATCCTAACTCCATAAAACTCCCCAGGACTCGTAAAAATATATTTTTCCTTCGGCTGTGTCGCTAATTACTCCTCTGTGTCCTCTATTCGACCCCCAGAGTCCTTACAACGGGTGGTGGAGTGGTGCGTCGCGACGGCGGCCGTCTAGTTCCATCCAGATTCTCTGGCGCCGCCAGTAAACCTTTGCGGCGCCCGAGGTTTTCATCAGTTTACGAGTTTTCCGATTATACAATGTCGGTTACCGATCCCTATCGCAATAGTTCTTTGCTAAAGCCAGATAAATTGATTACCTTCCAACAGAAAAGGCAGAAAAAACCGTTGGCGTAATCGCAGACATGATTTTCTCTGGATACAGGGTGGAAAACTTATTTCAATGAGATTTAGTTTTAGCCTAAGGAGTTAGTACAGATCAAAAAATCTATTACATAAAATGTAAATATCTACTTATTAAGAAAGTAATGAAGATTCTACTGTGGTAATTACATTTGATTATTGGCGACATCATTCTATCTATCTTAGTTCTAGGTTTTGTTCATACGTTCATCACCTTATTATCCCTTAAGATACTGATACAAGAACAGGTAAACCCAAACATGGTAGCAAAAAATATCTCATAGAGACAAGCCAAGACGACTTTGAATGATTTTACAGCAGACAAAGTTCAAAGTTGCAGATTCTTAAAGCTATAGTTAAAATCCTAATTGGATACTACAGACTTAGGAGAAATTTGAATCATATTGGTCTGTGTAGAACCTGCAAGAAAAAAGAGGAAATCGTAGTCAATGCATTGTGTGTGTGAAGATCTATGATAAGAAAGTGCTATTAATTGTTCGGAAACGTAAAACTAACAATGACAAACTCAAGACGATTGATGTTTATGGTAATCCCATGGCCACAGTAGGAAAGAGTGATTGTATTCACTCAATCTCAAAGCGTCTGTCCAAGAATACAAAAACTAATATTAGAGTAAACAAAGTCAGCAGAAAGAATTAGGTCACTTTCTTAGATAGTCTAGCGATCAAGAATGTTAGAAGCCAAAATGAAAGCATAAAGCAGAGTCCCAAATTGACATAAAATTTTGAAACAATCTCCTATCAGTAACATTTCTAATGGTAATAATTAATGATGTTGGCAAACAAAATGAACCCTCGAGGCGCAACCGAGTGTTTATTTTTTCGAGACCATTAAAGACTCGTTAATTTCCCGATTGTAATTCAACGTTTTATCCAGGACTACGGCTAAAACCGGTCAATTAGGAGAGTGAAAGCCTTGTGAGAGCAGGTGAAGAATTATGGTTTTGAAAAACGTCATATTTGACAAATTTATTTTAATCAAGAATGTCAGATGAATACTAGAAAGTCTTGGAATTGTCTCTATGGCAAGGTTTGTTTATTTGTCAACAAGAGTGAACAAATTTGCAAAATCAACACAAGAAATAAGTGGGAATGTTGTGAATTCCGGCTGAAATCCAGCACGAAGCCCAAGAAGCAACATTACGTCTATTACCAGCAAACAGCAAAAGTGTGTACGAGAAGGAATTGCTGGAATTCGATAACTGGTGAAAAAAAGGACATAGGAGAAAGACCAATTATTACAAAAGAGCTGCTACTATCCTATCTATCAATGTGGAGAAACGGTATGCTGCCTCTTCGAGGTGAATAAAATAGTCCATGTTAAAATCAATCTTGAAAGCGCACAAAGGCATTGATATTTCGAAGTATGGTAAACTTATTTCATAATAGTTCAATTTATACATTCAGCGTTTTAATTTGAACTCTATACAGGTGTACAGATGCTTGTCGATGCAATAAATTAACCTTTTTGGATATCACTCATGTTCAAAACAAAAGCAGTTATCTATACCTACTCACTGACAAATATTTCAAGTAGTTTCACGATCATGGAAGAAGCTTTTTCAGTAATTTCTGTAGAAATGTGTCGAAAATACATCAATTTACGACCTAAAAACGCCGGTGGGAGAGTTTTCTTGCGATACCTATTTGGCTGAAAAATGTACTACACAACATGTAGGCAATTTCGAAAACGTTTGCAAAAGTGGCTGCATTTCTTGGGCTCGCTGAAACAGAAAGTTTTACCGGACATGGAATGAGGCGTTCTTGGACAACATTACTGGCCAATGCTGGGGGTGATATTACCATTGTGAAGCGTCACGGTGGTTGGAAATCGACTACGGTAGGGGAAAGTTATATTGAAGATTCACTGTCCAGCAAATTCCAGGTCCTACTTGGCGAAGTTGTGGGCCTCTCCAGTCTTTTAGTGATCTCCAGTCATCGAGTGAATTTAAAGTCTCGGTCTAAATGATAAGATCGTTCTTGAGATAAATGATAATAATAATAATTCTAAGTAGAATGCTGTAACAGAAAGGTGGTATTATGAATTCTGATTCACTGGTGTGTTAAACGGTATTTAATCCACGGAAAACAGAAGTAACCCTTCTGAATATAGTGGTCCTAGATAATTATAATATATTCTATTTTATTATTTCCATCTCCATCCGTACCATAATTCCCATCATTATCTATATATTTACGAAATTCCAGTAATACTTTCGCATATTAAAAATAGAAAGCATAGCCTTTAATCCTAGTACCTATTTTAGCTTTTCAAACATAGTGAAATTTTATTCCAAAATCTTCAAATATTGATGTTACACATTTGAAATAGTTAAGTTTTCCTATTAAAATTATTAAAAAATAATAATAAAATACATTTTTTAAAATAATGCTTAGATGCATCCTCTTTAAATATTTTTTGTAAATGTTTATTGTTGTTAATTACACTATTTTTGTTTTATTTTTATTTAAAAACGTAATATTCATTATTGTCGAAAAAACGGAAGTAAAACGAACATACTGCGTTCTGAATCAAGTGCGTTTATTTAGAAAGGATATAGTTTACAATTTGTGTCGAATTACCTAATACAAATTTATGGTAAGCAGTTTATTATTGTGGTTTTTAGGTTTTCACGACCGGTGGTATTATTTGATACATAGTGATTTCCCTAGTTGCTATGCCGTGACCTCGGTAACTGGTCGTTGCCAGAAACAGAGTTAAAATGCACATCCTTAGCATTAGGTGGGATTATTTTAATTGCCCTGGTTGTTCTCGGGCTAGGCTCTGTGGGGACAGACCCTCTATCGCACAGAGCCTAGCCTAAGAACAATCAGGGCAGGTAAAAGAATCCCGGCTAATGCTAGGGATGTGCATTTTAACTCTGTTTCTGGCAGCGACCAGTTATCGAGGTGACGTCATAACAACCTGGAAAATCACTATGTATCAAATGATAGTTTATTATTATTATTATTAGTCGTCTATTACCCCTTTAAAGAAAGGAAAAGAGAATTAATTTCAGAAGCAAACCGTATATCTTGAAAACAATTTTCATGACCTTGACGCCAGTTTCCCGCTACCACTCTGTAGCCAAAGTTCCTTCAACCTCCATTATATAATATGACAAATGGGCGACTATCCCAACCTAACAGAGTTATAAAACTTCGTTATGCTGGAGCGACGGGACGATAGGAGAACCATATCCTGCTCGGTCCTGCGCGTATCCTTGAAGCGCCGCGCAATTTAGATTTGATATGGTCCTCTCCCGACTCCGGGGTCAACAGCACGATCATTTTCAATAGAAGAATAGGTAAACAGTTTTATACATTCGCGTTAAATTGGTTTATCGTTTCTATCTGCCCAACCATCGTTAAATGCAGACGTGACATTTATTTTTTGGACGAACGTATTTTATGGATTATATAATGATTTACGAGCTCGAATTTGTTCCAAAAATAATGGATTTTGTTTTTCATTTACTAACGATTATGTTTTCCAAGCTGTAATATCCATCTAAAATCACCTTGAATAATTCATATGTCTAGATATGATACGCAATTTGGATCAGGGTGACTTTGGTCTTATATTATGTCATAGATTAAAGGCGTTTTCGGAAACTTACTCTGGGTTACTAACCCGGGGTCTGCCCAGGTAATAGATGTCACGTGACCTAAATTTCATGATCATTTCGGAGAGTGGTCGCGCGGTTTAAAGCGGGGATTTTGTAGAAAAGAAATTGCACAGCCTGAGTGAGCAAAACGGCGAATCAATGAGGCCTATGAGACAGTATACAAACCGTATAGGCCCGAACCACAAGGTTCCCCACAAGTTTATCGTGCATTTTGACGTACATAAAAATGGAAGCCGTGATATATGTTATGATTTTACTCGAGGACACAAAATGTAAAATTAGCATTATCCTTGTGATTTTATGAGCAATGAAAGTTATCTCACGTACTAGCGGGAACCTTTGTGAATACGTTGATATATAATAATAACCAATTACCTACTTCAATTTTCTTGGAGTTCCGTGTCTTCGCTTGAAGCCCTATTGGACGGTAAAAATATGTATACAAAATCCCAGCCTTAAGGCGTCAGTACTTGAATCAAGGTGACTAGATCGCTGTGGGTTCGACCCCCGCAGCTGGTAGACCGTATATAAGCTATATTCGTGGAGAGATTGGCACCCTTTCTGCGGGTATGGTAGGGTGGAAGAATGTTGGCTTGGGTCAATCTGAGAGATTGATACGGGTTGGCATTTGACTACCCCCCTAATTAATGAGGTTTTCCAGGTTTCCCCCATTCCTGTGAATGGTGGTTAGGGCCTACCAACGTTAACTCGTTGCTGGGCGCAAATGTGGCCTGCTTAATAATAATATGCCGCCCCCTCTCCTGCCCAAGTCTTTGACTTCTGAGCTAATTCTCGTGATTAGAATGAGGGGTAGAGATATTATTATTACTATTTACTCGGGTTGTTAAAGTTTACGAACGGTACTACAGATTTGTTGTTGTTTTATTTGCGTATAACATAACCTCAAATCTCTGTGCTTTTCGTTTCTGTGTCTAAAAGTATAAAATTTTATTAAGGGCATCAGTTGATTAGATTGCCAATTTCGAGCTACATTATGACCACCAAAAATAAAATAGTTGCTAGGCACAGTCGTGTATGAACTTGTGCAGGATGATAGTGATCATGCTGAATATGATATCATGTTTATCCAAATTTGAGATCATTTTCTCCATCGTCAATATGTTCCATTAAAAAAATTGAATAATAAAATAGCTAGGTATGTTATTGCAGTAGGTTATACAGGGTGGGCCAATGGAAAATTTCCACCCCGATTTTTTTTGGTTTAAAATAAAAATATCGGAAAACGCTCGAACACGTCGACTTTTGATTTGAGGGGGAACTATTTTTCAGTTTTTTTCATCCCCGTAGCTTTAACCCCCTAGCTGGGGAGAGAACAGCCCCCCAAATTTGAATAGGGGATAGGGGTCGTACCATACCACATTTTAAAGGTCTAATCGAGATCTTCATGACCCTACAATTTCGCCTCATTATTTTTAACCGTAACGAAATGGCGACTTGTCAAAATAAAAATAAATAAAAATACTTACTAATTTATTAATTAGGTCTACACGTGAATTTTATCTAACAAACTGTTTAAAATGTCCGTCATTAACATTCATGCAATAATAAAATCGATTCTCTATCTCTTCTCTAACATTCTGCAACATATCGGCAGTTATCCTTTGACATTCTACAGTTATGCGTTCTTGCGCAGAACTTGAATAGAAGCTGGCTGTGTTTTATAAACTGTAGACTTCAAATGGCCCCAGAGAAAGAAATCTAGACAGGAGAGGTCAGGGGACCTTACAGGCCACTCAATAGATCCCTTACGACCAATCTAATGACCTCTAAAATTTTCGTTGAGGAATTGCCGAACGGGGGCTGCATAATGGGCTGGAGCCCCAGCTTCTTGAAAAAATACTTCATGTTGTAACAAGTTATTATCTTCGACAACCCTCCCCCTAAGATACCTGCCCAGACATTCCACCTTTCAGGATGTTGAGTGTGAGACTCTCTAAATAAAAGATGTCAATTTAGGACTATATGGTTAATCTATCATAGATATAATCTATTTGGATCGGTCAGTGGTCGCGCGGTTTAAGGCGTTAGTACTTGAATCGAGGTGACTAGACGGAGTTGGTTCGAGCCCAGCTGCCGGTAGAGCAGAGAGGAGAGGATTGTCACCCTCTCTGTGGGCATGGTAGGGTGGAATAATGTTAGCTTGGGTCAATGTGAGAGATTGATGCCGGTTGATATTTGACTACCCCCCTAATTAATGAGGTTTTCCAGGTTTTCCTCATTCCTGCACTGAATAGTGGTTAGGGCCTACCAACGTAAGTCGTTCCTGGGCGCAAATGCGGCCTGTTTAATAATAATATGCCGCCCCCTCTCCCGCACAAGTCTCCGACTTCTGGGCTAATCCCGCTAACATAATTGTTATCAAAAAGATGTCGATTAAAGACAGCTATATTTTATCTAATAAAGACATATATTTATCTTCTATTTTATATAAGATATATACGTTTATCTCAGGGACAGTTAGTGGTTAATGCACAGTCTACAGAAGACCATCCATAGACCTTTCGTCTAGCCATAATATTAACATTAATTAGATGAAACTGTGTTGCCTGGGTACTGATTCGTTTTTATTTTTGTCAAATTTGAAGTCCCTTAGAATTCTTAAGAATCAATTTACATTTTTTTCTTTTAGTTTGTTCTGATGAAAATTTGTTGTAACGCTACTATTATACCTTCATAAATGTGAGCAATGTCCAAATATTGCTGCGAGTAATATTTAACCCCAAAAGTGATACAATTACTATCCAACTAGTGATACATCCTGTACGCGTAGCTCCGAACGGTTCAGCTGCTTTTTTGTATGCATTTTCACACATAACAGTTAACAATGAGTTATGAGCCACTGACATTGCAAAGTGGCGAACTGAATATCCGTTTTATAAAACGTTTTATTAGATGTAATGAGTGACCCTGTCAAATTATTAAAGTACCGAGCCTTCCAGACTGCCTGTCTGCCGGTTTAATGACCATTACTATCAACTGAGCCCGGTTCGGAACACCGCTTGTTTATTTAAAACGATCTGCTTATGCAGTCATATCAATTCAGCACTACTGAAGTTGCAGATGTTAATATTTGTTTCTATAACTAAACGATACAGTTTAATTATCATATTTATAATAGTGTGATTAATTGTAAACGTTCAAGTAATTTATTAAAAATTTATCTGGAAAATGCCGACTCTTAAGACTTTTTTATTGAACATTGCAGCATTTTTTACAAATTGATATGTGAAGCGTTTAATGAGTTTGATCATGACCAATTAAATTTTTAATACTCTCCAATAATTTCAAGGAAGTAGGATCTAATAATATTAATCTTCAGCAGAGTAAGCAATTTTTAATCAGAATTCATAGGAGCAGAATATACGTTTTTGGGCTGTTGTCTGGTGGCCGACGGGAAACAAAAAACCACCTGCCTGTGCATAAACATATCCACCATAGCAATGGAGGTAATGTTATGTCTGCCATCTTTGGATATCGATCTAATAGAAGTGGCGTTGACAACTACTGTGTTTTGCCTGGAATCTGGAATTGTGGAAAGAGTAGAAAAGAGGCTACAGTACTTAGGCCCATTTGGGCCTCTTATAACCTCTCTCTAATGTAGGCTATAGAAGGCCATCGTTCTCCCAACACAGATTCTCTTATTGACGATATGACAGTGCACTCACAGAGTGCATAGAGTACTGGCTCGTCTTCTTATTCGCAACCCTTACAAAAAGGTGTTTCAGACTTCGTCATGTGATAGAGATGCTTCCTTAGCCAACAGTGTTCAGTTTGAATACATGCCACCAGGCAAAGATTTGTCCTAGACATATCCAAGTACTATTTGGCTGTATTCTTGCAGGAAAACGGAATAAGTAAGTATATTAGACGCCCATGAAATTGCCTATATACATTATATATAGAACAAAACTATTAGAATCTACACAGATAGTAAGCAATCACTACAGACCTTGCGTAGTCATAAGATAATGACTAGATAACCATAAAAATGCCATAAGGCACTGGTGGTGGCTTCAGTCGGCATTAGCATATCTGTATTCTGGATCGAGGGACAATCTAGGCAGGAATGCCTCGAATCTCAATATCTTTGGACCTGGTCCCTCTAATGTCTAATGTGCTTTCGTTGTCAGCATTTATTGAAATAGGTAATCACGAAAACATCCATAGAGAGTTTATAAGAAACAAATAGTTGGCAATTCGCCAAGAAGTTCCTAAAATACCCTTGCAAATAGAACCAAACCATTTTTATTTGTAATTGTATAAGTAATACCGGCATATTAGGTATTTATTTATTAAAATTGAGTGATCGAAATGTTAAGCCCTTCTTGATGCTGCTAGAAAATTCTTATGTCTCACGAAGGTAGGTATGGAACCAGTAGTATATAAGCAGATTGAGACGACGATAACCAATAACAAATTGACTGTTTCGCTTTGACTAGCTACTAATGACTCGACGTACCCATCTACCACAGTACTGCATTTGTATCCACCTAACAGCTGTAGTTGTAAAACATTGGCACCATTGTCAGCCAGTTCTATAAGTTTTGGTATCCGGAATTTCTATCACAATCTCTTTTCGTCAGGAGTTCGTCACTTCTACATGCACCAGACACAGTGATACTATGTACAACCTGAAACAATAAAAAAATCATTAAGTACTTCTGACATTTTTGACAATTAAAAGATCATGTGATATTATTTTGCATGTAAAAAGTAAAAGAAAATCGTGCTAACTGTTTTTGGTAGATAGAAGACCTCAGGAGCTTTAACCAAAGAATCATAGATATCTGCTCGAGTTCTTCTATTTGAAGCCTACAATTTGTCGCTTCAAAAACATCGTCAGCTTTGCATTTTTCGAGATGTCCTTATCTTTAAGTTCTATCATAGTTCCTAATATGTTGTAGGTAGCACGGTTTTTTCTTTGGAAATCTGTATGCCAACAGAATAGTTTCTGATCTAAAATATGTTGTGCTTTTATGATGATATTAGGACTGATAAATTTTGAATGCTTTTTCAAACCGCGCCTTGCTTCTTATCAGCAGCAACCTTTTTCTACTTTGTGAGTTGCTTCCTGCAACTTTGGTGGTGTACCTACTACATTCTTCACTATCGGTAAATTCAGAACTCATTTCAATACACTAACGTGTCCGAAATTTGAAACCGTCTAAAAACTTCAGAAAATGACAAAAATCCTGTTTGTTGATTTTGTTTTATGCTGTAGCAACAACATAGTAACCATCAAAATTCTGCCTACTGAGTGAAACTTTCAGCCAGAACGGAATATGTTCATTTTTTTCATAATAATAATTATATTGAAGCACATTTTAAATGTTATTCATAAATTCGTGATTGAGAATAGGAATTGTCATTAATGTCTGCAGATTTTGTTTATCTAGACAGTAATGAAATATTTTCTATGGCGTATTGTAATGTACTATTCCCTTAGTGTTTGAGGAGGCGCTGTATATTCACTGTATCAGCCTCATAATTGCTGAACTCGTTAGTCTTTACGTTTGAAACGCTATTTTGAGGACGTGTATCAGTCAGGAGACATTGTATATGATAAATTGCGGAACATTAACTTTTGCTACAAATTGTACATATTGCACAGTAAACTGGCAAGGAGGCAAGAAGTATCTTCACATATAATTGCTTCTCATATTATGTAAGGTTTATTTCATCTTCAACTGCCGAAAATGAATGCCTCATAATTTCTGTCCCTGAAAATAAACTAGGAAATATTATTCGGGACGCCCTAGCTGTACGTAAGCAAATCGTCTTTAGAAATTCGTTACGTTAACAAATGTCATGTGTTTGCCGTTTATCATGTTTATAGTAACGCTAGCACTGTTGCCGCTAAAGTTTCTTTTAATTTCCTAAATATTTATTGGAGCAATAATGCACCTATGCAGATGAAAATAACTTGTCAAATATGATAACTTAGAGTTCGGGAATCTATGGCTCCAAACAGAAAATATGTTGCAACACTATAACATTAACACTAAATATTAATGTTGAACATAAAAGTAAGAAATATGTAAAAAGCTTAACCGACAACTTTTAAAGCTCTGTCATAGTTTCTGTGTCATACTTATTGTATATTTTCCTACGTTACTATTATAAACTAAAGATAAGCAAAACAGTGATTTGGTGGTACCATCATAAGTTCATCAATTTCCAGCAGTTTCTAAGATCAGTGCATTCATTCAAAGGGGGAATACAGAATATGAAAATAATAAACTTTCATTAAGCAACTTCTGACCTAAAATGTATTTGTTTTTGTCAAATCCAAAATCATTAAATCTATTATTTGATCAAGCAGTTGTTCACGTGTGTTTATTTTGACATTGTAAACCAGTTGCTTTAAATGACCTCAAAAAAAATCAATGGGATTTAAGTCAGGTGATATTGACGGACAAGCCGTCACGACCAAATATTGAATTACATGTCTTTCGTAGTGGATTCAAGCGACAATCAAGAAGCGGAGTATGTTCGACCTCCTCAAAAGGAATTTCATTTAAAAAAGATAGTGTTTTGCATTTAACATGTGTGGTAAAACTTCTAAAAATACTAAAAGTCAAGCTCTTGCTGAAATTTCTTTGAGTCATTGAAAAGTACGATCAAAATCTTCTTTCAGAAGATATATTGCGCTACTTTTTAGACGTCGGAACACCGTTGTCATAGTATCCATAAAAAATATCTGCATATTCGGTTGTATCTCATTTATATTGTAAACTCTTTACAAAATTGAACTGACAGTCTCTTGATGCTTTTTTATAGTAACAAGATTTTTAGAACGTTAGTTACTCAATATAATAGAGAGATTTTCTAACCCTCTGACAATTTATATCAACTAACACAAAGAATCCATGTCCGTATATTTTCTATAAATTTGTATTGAATTAAATATTTTTAGAACATACCCGATTATGCAACTTCTACTGCAGCAAATACGCATGAGTCACATCAGAATCCTCGATTTCTATTGGTAATGACGCCTTGACGGATTCACCTGTTCCATCTGCAGCGCTACTATGGGTGTGCGCAAAATGTCGGGTAAATATTTCTGCTAATTTAGTAATTAATGAGATTAATTCAAGCTCTACAGGGTGTCCTGAAAATCGACAATAAAAAACTTAAATGAAGGAAGTTAGTTATCGGGACTTTTATCATGCGATAAAGAATGGCAAAGAAGAATATACAATTGCGAAATGGAAAATACTGAAAACCCGCGAAAGGAAGAAGATAGAGGTTGGTGATATAAAATACGTGATTCGTAGAACAATTTATGAATGGTATTTTATAAATGAGTTTCCGGTAATAAAATAAGTCAGTTTTCTATCTCACAGAATGAAATTTTGCATAGAATATCAAGAAGAGTATTTTTGCAAATTATGCGTGATATGAATTAGGAATTAATAATATAGCAATGAAACTATTTAAAATAAATATTGGAAGGTCGAAATCTTAATATACATATACACTGACGAAACATGGATAAATGAAGGTTTACGAATATTTATCGTTCCTAGATTCAAATAATAGCAGGTTATTATACTAATATGTATCTTCTCTGGCATAAGTTTTCGATTTATGGACTAATACTTACGATTATGTTAAAATGAAGAGATATTTTTATTACGATATTCGATAATCATGTACAAATCGTATAACATATTAAAAAACATTTTTTAGATGTAAGTAAACAAAAAGCCCTTGAATAGAAGTAAAACAATCCTATGGAAAGTTATCTTCAGTTTCACTACATTTACAATTTGTCTCAATATTACAGTCAATTGCAAGTATCTTGTTCTCAGTAGAATGTATGCAATTTCAAAAAAATTATCTGCCTTTGAATCAGTATATTTCAATTTTTCCCAGATAATGCTGCTAATAATTAGTTAGATTATTCAGTTTTTTAGCTCAATACTCCTCAAATTCTGCAAAAGAAGAATTAGAACTTTTTTCTCAAATTGATTTCCAAACCTATTACAGATCAGCCTGTAGATAACTAACACATCAGCATTATCGACGCCACTGATCTTGGAGCATCAGTTCTCGTCTCATCAGTGAATAATTATTTTAAGACGCTGTATCACGGAATACTCAATTTCCTCAGATTTCTAGTAAGCTAGCAGTAAAATGCAGTCTCTGCGATGGAAAGTCTTAGGTTCAAAGAAAGTATTGGCAAATATCGAACACAAACACTCATCTTCTTAGTATTACTTAAGTTTAATGTTTTTCACGCCGCCGATATAAATAAGTTTCATTTAAATCGGTGTGTCTCTAAACATAGATGTCTATTTTCAGGTTATTCAATGAAATGTACTTGAGTTTCCTCTAATTCTGGTTACATTTTTAACATAACGTCGAAAGTGTTTAGTTTCTCTCGTCACCTCGTCACATGCGCCCTAGACAGAAGCACACTAATAGCCCAAATTCAGTTTAAACTTGAAAATATAACAAAAACTTCGCTCACCGGCTCGATTTCTGAATACGTGGCACCGACATCGTCCGTGTTGCTGCGACAAGGAAGCTACAACAAATTATTTTTCCGCTTGTGAATCGTCTGGGTATCCTAAAAATGAGGAAGACATATCTTACATTAAAGAGATTTTGAAGGAAACAAATTGATAGTGAGCAGAGCATAATGTCGTAATATTTCTTGTGTCACTTTTGACTCCATTTTCCCTGACTGACTAATGCCAAAACAAATGATTTATTTATAGATCCTTATTAAAAAAACAAATACATATTACGTAGAAAAGAGGAATAAACTAAAACTAGACAAATTTTGAAAACCAGAAATACTATTTTATGTCAAAAACGTAGTTAAACAAAACATAGGATAAAAACATTATTAAAATGAAATAATAAATACAGATGCTAAAAAAGTTTTAGTTAAATAAATTTAAAAAAAAAAAAACAGTGGATCAATTGCTAAGTCTTAAGCAGAAGTCCGTTAATAATATTTTGATTACAGACTTAAAACTGTTGATGAAATAAATGCATTGAGTAGAAAGTAAACTTCAGGCCAGAAAAAATATTGATATCGTTATCTTTCTTTGTGTAGTAGTATCTGCCTCGAGTAAATTGGTTATTGCTTAGGCAGAAAGTCTGAATCCTGCGATGGAAGGTGGCCATATTTGTGCCCCAAAATGGTGGACTGTTGTTGTAATTTTAAAGTTAAGAATTTGAAACCTTGTTAAAGTTACTAAAAATAACACAGGTTCACAAAAAAAAGTGGTGTGTGCTGAGGGTCCCATTATATTTTTTCCCGCTGAATACGAATCTGAAGTCAAAATGGGGGGGCACAGCAAATTTTAGAGAAAACCCATAAAAACGATAAAAATTATATCAAAAGTTTACACAGGTTCATAAAAAAAGTCATGTGTGCTGGGAGTTTGAGTATATTTTTCTTTTGTATTTTTCCAGCTGAACACGAATCTGAAGTTAAAATTGGGGGTTACACAGCAAATATTTGAGAAAACCTAAAAAAATCGATAAAAATCTCTTTCTCGTAATTTATTCTGTGATACTCTCTAAAACTGAAGCAATAAGAACAATGAGAGCATTTTTCATTGTTTCAGTTTTAGAGAATATCATACAGAATAAATTACGAGAAAGTGATTTTTATCGATTTTCTTAGGTTTTCTCAAAAATTTGCTGTGTAACCTCCAATTTTAACTTCAGATTCGTATTCAGCGGGAAAAAATACAAAGGAAAAATATAGTCTAACTTCTAGCACACATGATTTTTTTTGTGGACCTGTGTAAACTTTTGATGTGATTTTTATCGTTTTTATGGGTTTTCTCTAAAATCTGCTGTGCGACCCCCCATTTTGACTTCAGATTCGTGTTCAGCGGGAAAAAATACATGGAAAAGATATAATGAGACCCTCAGCACACACTTTCTTTTGTGGACCTGTGTAATTACATCATTAGACACTAGAAAAATCAACTTAGGTAGTGTCATATTGCCAAAATGTAGCTATTTTATACTTAAAATAATTATTGAAATTGACTCTTTTTATGGGATTTTTAGCTTCATCGATTCATTTTTCACATTTGAAATCGAAAGTAGGAAAAATGAACACAAACCTTTCCTAAGTTTATCCTTTATGTGTATTTTGCTGCAGCCAAATAAAGTGTTAACTATTTTGTAGACCATAAATAGTTTAGCTATTACTTATAGATAGCAACATCCGATACTAGATCAACTATGTACAAACCATATGTATAAAGTATTTTATATAGGGTTTCTCACTTTTTAATAGCAGGACTTCAAGTCATTAGAGGACCTGGTTTTGGGACTAAAAGTTCCTAAAAATATGGGTCTTAAAATGCTTAATTTCTGAGATACAAGGTGATGAATATTATTTACTTATTTATTTTTTAACAAAAAAAAACACTCACAAAAAATCGTTATGCTGGGCAAACGTCTTAGTATTTGAGAGCAAATAATTCTGTACTGAAAATTTTCGCATATTTTTTTTAGTGGTCAAGGTAGAGAGGTATCTATGATCTTTTTGTAAAAATAGTATAACCGCATTGAAATTTTGCTAATTTTACAAAATTTCAATTCAGAATTTTGTTATTACGTATTACAAAAATTATTGAAAATAACAAAAATTATAAACAAGCAAAATATTTAGTGTTGTATACAATTCTATCAAATTTTTATAAACCAAAAAAACACAAAATGTTCTATCCAGAGTAGGTGACAGTTATATATCTTTAAACAGAATTTTGAATATGTTACAATTACTTATTTATTTTTTTAATAGGCTACACACACACCCACACACACTCACTACACAGAAATAGAAACTGTAAAAAGCATAAATGCCAATATTAGAATGACGTTTCAAGTGTGATTTTATTTGTAACGGCAACTATAGATACTACTACTACTACTACTACTACTAGATTATGTATTGAACACATTGGTTTTCATTTCGAACATTTACTTTGACTTAATATGATTTTTGTTATTTATTTTTGTATGTATTTGCATTTAATTAGTTTAAAACAATTTTAACTGAATTTTTTAACTATTTAATTTAATTTTTTACTGAATTAGAAAGGTATTTTAAGCTAATATAAATCAAATCTCCTACAATTCCTATCAATGAAGTCATATGTATGTTCTCTAATTCAGTAAAAAATGTTACAAAAGCTAATAATAAGGAATATATGGGTAGATATTGTGGGTGTTAGTTTCACACAATATTATTAATACCTAAAAATATTTAATTTAATTATAACACAATGTTTAAACGACTTCGCTCTATCGACTTCCGCCTTTTTGGGTAAAATTGAAAGAAAATGTTAGCATCCACTACATTATTCCTTTCTTTTGTATTTTTTTTTTCATATCGGTTTTTTCCACTTTCACCAAATACTGGTATTTGATAATTATATATTAAATTTTGAGACAATTTGACACAATACAGTTTTCTCTATAAATATAACTCAACTATTAAATGACAGCAATTTCCAATTTAACTTGTTCACTGTATGGTGACTTTTGACTGTGGTCTTTGTCTCACTGGATAAGGTTGCTGTTAATTCTTTAATGTAATATTTTGTCCTTTTTGCAATTGGTTTAACTTAATTGATAATAATATAATATATTTGTTTTTATTTTAATTTTTTTAAATCGTTTAAGTGAACTTTTTTAAGTTTCAAAAAAATTTTTGTAAAAATTGTTGAAGTTGTTAATGTTTCTTATAATTCTTATCTCTTGTCTTTTTGTTGTCCTGAGGCAAAATAAATCGAAACGTTGGCTTAGTAAGAATCTAGCTAGATCCTTAATTGCAATGTTCTTTTTTCCCATTATTCCATCTTCAATATTATTAGTTAACACAAATTACACGTCAAATATTTGTAAAAAAAGGTTTACAATTTACAAGAAGCAGCAACCGTAATAGTAACATCTAGTAGTCAGTTATAACTTGACAAATAATATTCGTTTCGAAAAGAACTAGGAGAATCAAGTTTAGCCTTCTAAATATAGATGGTTGAAACCTATTTCAATAAGGTGGGGAAGTATTTTTGGAAATACGAGTCTAGCTAAAATGTTTTTTCTATTCCACTGGATTTCACGTGAGAACTTAATAGGCAAGCATAAATATTAAAAGATAAACACAATTAGAATCCAGGTTTTCTATTTAAGATAATAACAGTAACAGTACAAATAACATAAATATACAAACTTATAATTAACGCACAAAGTAAATTACACGGCGTTATCATAACATTAATTGAGCAATAATATTATAATAAATAATAATAATAACCCAACTAAAATTTAAGTGTAACAGACTACTACACAAGAAAAATAAACCTAAATTGATTCAAATTTACTATGTATTTTTCGCCATAAAAATAGTCATCAATGTTGCAAAATCTTATAATACCACAAATTTAGAAAATTGTTATACAAGAATAATATAATGACTTCTAAGTAATATGAAATATATGTCAATTTATATGGTTTTAAATTACAAATTGTTTTTCTTTTCGTTGTTTTCAAATGCTAGCATTCCAATAATGCGTAAAAGCCGTTTGTCACTATGCGATAATTATGGTAAAATTTATGTAAATATTATTTGATAAATTTACAAAATAATTATATTTAAATCTAAAAAACGATACAATATCACTGTATGCAACTTCCAAAAATTATTTTCTATTTTTCATTCATGCGCAAGCGCAGTAGTCTGGAAATACGATTAACAACTCATTACCTATAATAACTAGTTTATATAATAAAATAAATAGCACGACACTTATTCTCACACTTGACAGAACTAAGGTTAAAGTTAGGTTAGGCTGAAAATTTAAAATTCCAAATTATGTAAATACGTTATGCGCATATTTCTGCGTCGATTTCACCGCAAAAGTAGAACAAGTTGAAAATATTTTCTTAGTAAATTATTTTATGAATTTCATACCCAATCTCCCGCATGCAATTACAGGATATTTTAAAAATAATTTTCAAATAAATTTTTTAATATTTTTCTCAGATAATATTGTATAGTGACAAACGGCTTTAAGACGAAGTTATAATTTACTTAATTTCGCCTTGAAATATGTCTTCAATGTTCAATTTTTGAAATTATTACAGTAGGTAAATATTTACATATTTATTACGAAATTGTAAAACTTATTTTATCTTCAACTAGTAGTTAAAAATAAGGTAGTAACTAGTTATTTTGCCCTATTACATCCTTCAATTTGCTAAGTTCTATTTTTATTATAATATTTGCAATTTTGTTGATAACTTCTAAGGAATATATCACCATTTCAATTAACCTAATAGTGATATTGTCTTATATTATGGTACAAATTTACTTGTTAATAATAATTCGACGTAAATGTGTCTTAAGAAGGTCCTTTAGGGCGGTTATATGTATTCAAACAGATCTTCAAGCAATGGGGTGTTGAAGTTGTTTTTTGTTTTGGCTATATATCTGCAGTCAAAAACCTACTTGTGTCGTACGGGTACATCAAAACATAAAGCCCTACAGGCGGAATATGACACAATATTACAAAGTTGTAAAAAAAACTAATTAAAAAATAATTATTTCACCTATCAAAATCAGCAGATAAGTAAATGAATCTAGGGATAATATATCAATAAATACATCATAAGTATTCCATATGATAACACTGTTATCATCTCAGATAAATTCAGTAGTGCATGTGAATTGAAATTTGAATTTAGTTCCGTTCCGAAATATTCATTTTGTTTCTGTGTATTTGATTGGATTATACCCACATACAGTGTTAACTATGACTAAGTACAAAACATTTAACCACGTGCTCAGGGAGGCCTAAAAGACAATAAAAAAATTATTCCAGAATTATAGCTCGATATTTAAAAAATGGGGCAAAATCATTTTTTCCTAGGGAAAGTCGGCGCCTATGATAAGAATCGACTGAGATAACTTAGATTCATAGATAAAGCTTACATCTGTCAACAATGTCAACTACCATGCGGTCGTCTTTTTGTAGCATTTCTAAATGTAGAAAAGACAAAAATTAACATTCTTATTAGTAAGAATACCTGATAGATAGGTAACAGTTAATCCAGTTAGCTCCAGTATTTTGCATTATTTTTCATTATTTTGTTATAAACTGGTAAAACTACATATTCGCTCATTACAGCCACTCACTACCGATAAAAGACACTTCCCGTAGGTACAATTAGATAAAATGCCTATTTATTATAAGAAAATCGGACGAAAGGAATGGGTGGTACTAATAAGTAGGTAATATACAACTTTTAATGCACCCGCGTCAGTCTTGTCCCATAACCTAGAAAAACAAACCGGCGAACTATATTGTGGGAAAATTTCCGTACCCTACACATATTCCTTTATTTAATAACTGTAAACCATTTAAAATTAAAATAAGGCACTAAAAACTGAAGAAGAACACAAAATTACAACGTAAACACAGGAATTAAATTATGACATGGCAGCGATACCGACTGAGCGACTGCTGCATGACTTGCTTGTTGGTTGCCTACTCTATATTGGCGGCGTTAAATAAGGATTTAAAATAATATTGAAAACAATGTTTTTTGGCTTTATAAATAATATTGGAGTTTTTTAAGGGTTATTCCGTTAATTCTTATGTTTCCCTATCCCCTCTTAAAATATTTGTATGTACTAGTTCACAAGTCATAGTTAACCCTGTATAATATTATTGGCTTCAATTTAAAATTTTAATCACAAATAAATTCAAGAGTAGAATTTTATATGTAAGTACCTAGTTATAATTTAGTTTAGTAGTTAGTAATAAATTACAGTAAAATATCTTTATTTGGAGGTAATTTCAACCACACGTCACGTCTGTGACGTCAAGATTGGCATAGACAATCTGCCGTATATGTTAAAACTTACAGACAAATTGACTTCAAAGTTGATTTTATTTGAGTGTCCATGTTATAAGAATTATTACATTTTTTGCTTGTTATTTCTACTTGGTTATTCATTAAAATTACGTTAATGCAGATAATATTAGATTTATGGTGAAAGATTATTAAAGAGATTTTCACGAAAAACATTCAGTTTTTATTTTAGGTTATTTTTCAGGATAGTAATGATATTAAGAGCTATAATAAAAAAGTATATTTATAACATTACATTATCCTGGGTTGTACAATTTGTTGAATGGAAACCCAAAAACCCAGACTTTTATTATATTAAAATCTAAATATCTATAGATTTCCTCTACTCAAAGATGAAATAACGTAATTTTTACTTTAAATTTTTGTTAGGAATGCTTATTAAAGCAATAAGCAATAGAAGTTTATTTTTTATAAATAAACTGATATATTGGAGGGCGACGCCGACGTTAACAATGCACGCATTAAAGACAATTTTGTTAAAAGAGAAAATTAATTGAGTACCCACTTTTATTAATTAAGACATGTAATAAAGAAAAACTTTTGATGTCTCATGTTACTTCGCATGAGTAAATACGTCTGGTCTCCTTACTACCGCCTAACAGACACATCCCTATCTTTGTCTCGTTAACGAAAAAACAGCACGCGTGCCAGTTGTCATGCGGATTAAGCACTCTAAAACACGACCAACTAATGGTACAAAATACATCGGCTTCCATGTAACACTCGGTGCATATCAAATGGATTTTAAATTGAAAAACAGGTCAAGCAGAAAGAATACATGGGCACCAAAAGGTATAACAGGGATACACGCAGAAAAGTGTCAAATTAGCTTTTTAATTATCGTGTGTGTGTGTTCTCTTTATAATGCGGTATATTCCGCATCGAAGTAAACTAGGTTGCTAAAAAAATAATTAGATATCGTATATATTTATTTTTCTGATTTTTTACCCAGGTATAAAATAACATTTTTAGACATATGGCAAGCGATTATATCACCAGTGGGCAGCAAAGTATTTTATTGAATTTTAAAATTCACTTCCGGTAACCTTATTTATAATTATTTTGGTAAATATAAACATAAATTAGTTGTCATAACTGAACCCATTATTGTCATAGTGATACCACAAGTAAATATGTTGCTGCGATAAGTGAACTTGTTCACCTTGTACCACCAATTGGTCACGAATAAAGCCGAAATGTGCCGAAGGATATCGTGCATGAGTTCAATTCGGCGTCATTAAGTTTTGTATGGTTATGGTTGTTTTAATTACTATGGAACATCAAACATTATTATTGCACCACCAGTGAGATTCAACTCTAAGTACTTAAATGAACCTTTTGACAATACTATGTTTATATTCGATAGCTAATAATTGAGTATAAGTGCACAGTTAGACAATCTACTTGACTGTTGTTCCACTATCCAACAAATCATTCAAGAATGGTTATGACAGTCACCATGCTAGTGTAAGACGTAAATTTGTTCACAATTCACACAGTTCAGTTACTCCAGCAAAAAATGTCAGTTGTTGAGTTAGATGACTGGTAGAGTGGTTTTTATAAAACTTGATCAGTATTTTACAGGGGCCAATGTATTTTTACCTGCCACTAATGAATTGTTTCCTCAATGTCTAGAAAGTAATAAAGATACAAATTTAGTTAAATTAGGAAAATTTTCTACTTAATAAAAATCTGGCAAAAATTTTGTTAAAAATAAATTGGTCTTTTAAATTTACATGTATCTGTCACATTCGCAATATTATAGAACATGTGTGTACAGCACAAGAGTGAATTCAATTTGGTGTCCATTTTGCGTTGGTGACACTGTATTTCAAATTGGTTTAAATTGAAATAGGTGAGGCAGTATAAATTTGGAAGTAATAAATGGCATGGGAGCTGCAATGATATATGTAGGTACTCTTCAATACGTCCATAAGAATAGTAAGATAAATAAGAATGCAGTGGATATAATCCGATTTAAAAATTTGTCTCAAGTTTTAATAAAACTATTCGTCGTATTTCTTTAAATTGCAAATTTCCATTAATAGATAAATGTTAATAAAACATTGTAATGGCTATGGATGATGCGCGTAAAATAAAAATTGAAACTTGTTCAAATAGTTAAAAACTCAAACGAATATATTTTACTAACACAGTAGAGCAATTTCAAATCCTGAATTTACATGAGCTGATTTCTAAAATATTTTTTTTCCTAACAAGTGCGGAAAAGACATGCATGAGTTAATAATATTTTTTTCTACAAGCTCATGAAGATAAGTGGAACTTTAATGATCTTAAATCTACGAGTATATTAATACAAACGGAAACAAAAGTAACATAGCTAGAGTTTATACAAATATATTGCAATAAGAGTAGTATTACCTTCTTACTTATTATTAGTGATATTAATTGTTAACGTACAGTTAGACGCGTTATCTGAATTAATTGCGGAAGTCAGCATGTGGGTTGAAGTTAGCTGCTCAGTGGAAGAAGATTGCTCTAATACGAGGAACAAATATTGGGAAGAAGTTTCTTCAGCAACAGGCATCAAATCGTGAATGTTGATTACTAATGATGAATTACTGATGGCCAAGACGTTAATGGCTGTAAATTGCAGTTTGAAGATGATGATGTATTTAAATGAAGAATTTTGTTGGATATTTCTTTTTTCCGATTTGTAGAGACTTCTGACTACCCCTCAGCGATAGAAGTTGCTTCCGCCCTTCTAAACGTTTAATATTTGTGATATATTCTCCACAATCGGCAAGAAAAGTGGTCGAAGACCGCCTAAAATTGTAACCCGTGTATAGTTCCGGATTTTGAAGGTGTGAATAAATTACGATTTCGGAAGGTATCTTTCCTATTGAATTGATGCCTACAGGTTGGACAGTACACTGTCCATGTTTGTACTGTATAAATAAACGGCGATGTAGAGTTTCTTTCGGACGTAAGCTTGTATATTTTCTATATACATTCATAAAATATCCGTTATCTGTTTCTTTACATATGACGAAGGATCTGGCTGAATGATTTCTTCTTTATTTTCTATATCGTCTATGGCGATTTGTTATTTCCTCTCGTCTGCAGGCACCAGTCGATCAAAAAATCGTTACCAACTTAATCATGAAGTAAGTTTCATCGGGTGTCTCACTCATAATTTTTTTACGTCTTCTTAACTAAAGATTTTTGCTTTTTCGGGACAAAATCCAACATTCTCTCTTCTTATAAGGGCAGTTATTTTATGAAATTTGCCAATTTCCAAATGTTGTTTAACTTTGCAAATATTTTTTATCATTGAATATCTGGACTATAACGTGTTTTCCTTCCAGGATTTGGACATTTAAAAAAATATTCTAAAAATACTTTCTGTTTTGTTGATTTTGCCTTTTCAGTATTACATCAATCAATAAAATGGGAGTATTGCTTCTCATATCTTCATTTTAACTTCACGGGTAAGAAATTCAAACTTTCTTCATTAGCTGATACTAAAATTGCTTCAGGAAGTCCTTCATCTGATGAATTCATTGTTGATTTCATAAAATTGAAAATACAGATCGAAATTTACTGTAGATTGATATGTCAAGCAACGTCTAGCACATAAACAATCAAAACCAAATAAAATTCCTACAGCAACAATTATTAATGTAGACGAGGGTTCCTCATAACAAAATGTTTCTAATTTAATTTTATTTTGTTAAAAAAAATGCAAATTAGTGGATAATATAAATCAAATTGTCTAATTTTCAACCCGAGACTCATATTTTGTCACTACTTAAATTTTTCTTCAAAATTATTCTGAAGTATGTGTTCGGGAAAATGACACATTCCGAACTAATATGCCTATGATCGAGCCGTTAAATGCGCATGCTCGTGGAAAAAACAGCATTTGGAACAGCAGAAAGGCTGTCTACTGGCCCAAATGCCTCATAAGCTTAAAAGGCCACGAACTGCCACTGGTAAGCATAAGATAAGTTGTGGGTGGCTTCTATAGACGTTCTAATACAAAATTACCATTCACCTATCTATTAATCCTGTTTCATTTGATAGGAATCCAAATTACTACAATTACTTTTGACAAAGATACAGAGATGTCTCCGAAAAAACAGGACACGTTGTATATTGCCTAATTTGAAATTAACGTCTGTTCCTGTTAATGTACGATTTCACCCCGAAACAACAGTTCGAATCGAATAAAAAACACAAAACGCAAGTCACTCTGTGACGGTGCTCTTATAGGAACGTTATAATTTCCGTTTCAATGTATGAATTTCCGGTCTCGTATTCTGAACAAATCCCAAATTATTCCGTCTATACGAAATTTGTAGGTGTGCGGCAAAACCGAGCCAAAACGCCAGACTGGAGGAGTCACAACCTAGACTTGCAAAACCTCAGACGCATGAAATTCGGTAGATTCTGTTATAAACGTGCCAACTATCAACATATTTTGTCTGGACGAATTATTTTGATCTCGTTTAATTGTCATTTCGGTTTCGTTTATTTGATACAGTGACGGTTAACGTAGCAATAAAAATATCGACATAAATTTTTGTTTTTGCAGTAAACCAAAGTGGCAAAAGTTACTGAAAATCAGGTCCAGCATTGACATTTCTCTGGAGAATTGGTTTAAAGTACAGTAGGCACTAGTTTTCTTTCGTTCTGATTTAAATAATATGATTAAAGTGATATGACTGAATGGAAAGAAAGTGGTGCAAAAGAACAAGTCATTTGACAGTTGACGTTGACGTTGACGTTAAATGTATTTTAAACCTTCCGATTTATGGTTGATTGAAAATAGAATTTCAACAAAGGACACAAATGCAACAAGTACAAAAAGTAGTTTTGTACAAGTTGCATACAATATTTTTTCTACGTTCATGCAAAAACCAAAAAATGTTTTATTTAGATGACTCTAACTGTAGGAAAATACGATGTCAATTTGAACGTTTATGTTTGTCATGATGACAAAACGCTGTAGTAAAATGACAGATGAATGCAATAAACATTTTATTGCACTAGTACAATAAAGAACCACTTTTTCCACTAAATATAGTTCAATAAAGTTTATTTTTTGCATGAATGTAGAAAATAGTTATTTATGCAACAAGTGCAAAAGTAAGTGTTTATTGCACGCGACTGGAGGCCGTCAGTAGGACACGAGTGCAATAAGCACTTTTTGTACGAGTTGCATACAATATTTTTTCTACGTTCATACAAAACCAAAAAATGATATTTAGATGACACTAAGTCTAGGAAAATGTGACGTCTATTGGAACGTTTATGTTTGTCATGATGACAAAACGCTGTAGTAGAATGACAGATGAATGCAATAAACATTTTATTGCACTAGTGCAATAAAGAACCACTTTTTCCAGTAAATATAGTTCAATAAAGTTTTGTTTTTGGCATGAACGTAGAAAAAGACATTTATGAATGCTTCTATTATGCCGAAAATCTGTAACAGCAAAAGTGATTCCAAGAAGTAATGTTTGTTACAGAAAAACTTGAAAAAACTTTTAATTATTTTGAGGACACTGATGTATCATATCCTTAGAGCGATTTTAAAAGCCATTTTGGAATATATAACTAAAACGTCAATTATAAGAAGTTAGGTTATCTTCTTCTTCTTCTTTGTATGGCCTTCGTCCAGGGTACACTTAGCCAGCTTCTAATTTTATAATTTTTTGTCCAAGGGAATGCACCGTGAAGTGCATCTGAGTTTTAATACTCGGCTATAGTTAAACTGATGTGATTCAAATCATTGAACAAAATTTATGTATTCGAGGGGAGCGTGCAAACTACATCTGTATCATTTTTTGAGTTTGAGTGGAGGAACTGATTGTAAACAAAAAAAAACAACAAATTGTCATGTCAAATCACTGTACGTTACTAAATTCAGTGTAATCAGAATGAAGTAAAACTAGTAGTACCAGTACTATATAGATCAATGACAGATCATAACCATCTCCTGGATTATAATATATTTTTTTTACATGAAGGTGACAAGCTTAAACATTTGGGTTAATTTTTATTATTTTACTAGGAAAAAACGTACATATCCATAGTAACGAGTATTAAAATCATGTAGGTTTAAAGCCCCCTTCAGAGAACAATGTAGTCTTGCTGGCAACATCCCCACCACCAGTTTAAATTCTATGAAATAAAGATATTATAAAGTCGGTTCTGTTTTTGCTGGTTATGTCATGTACGACTGTTGCTTCGCTGTATAGTTGTAGTTGGAAATTTTGAACTTCACTCAACTTTAACAGCGAAAGGGGAATAGGTACAATTAATTTCGTTGGCCAAAAATCACGTGAAAAATGGTGTTCCATTAAAAAAATGTGATACCATTAAATTATTATTTGAAAAAAAAAGTAAATTAAAATCAAAAATCGACCTGTTTCGGGAATTCTCAATAATGTCTTATTTACCTAATAATGAATTTGTGCGTGTCTTTAGGGACGCACTGTATTTAATGTGACTATGTAACTATACTGGGAATACCAAATTTCCAATTTCCCACCAGGAATTCCGAATTAAACGGAGCTGAAAATCAAACCCTGCCAAGCCGCCAGGTATCTGTGCACTGTGTGGCGCCGTTCATTTTAAATTATTTATTGTTCTTACCTTGTCGGAGGCGATATATATTTATACACTACCATGTATTAAAATTAACGATTGAAGAAGTACTAACAAGATTAAATATTTATGGAAAAATGAGTGCAACGTAACAAATTTTCAACTAAATGAGCAAATATGTTTGAAGGAACCTGTAGTTTAATAACTTGTGCGTGTAAATGCAGGTATTTAAAATATCTTTAATTATTACATGACAATTGTTATTAGTAAATATAGAGGCTGAGTCACGTAGATCGACCGCTCGAAAATGTCATGGTTGTAGTGACTATTTGCTTCTGGAAATTTGACTTCTTGTGTTATCGAATATGAACTTTTCAATGAAAATATATTCAACAAGCTGTCACTTGCGATTATACTCGGAGTCGTCACCTATTTCGTTATTTTAAATGGAATGGTATGATTTTTATTCAATTGGATGTCTCATGTTATTTCGAAATTTTCCTTTACCTAAGCTAGGGTCAAACCGGGTAAAAGTGAAAATTGAAATTATTTAAATAATAATTACTTATCCTAAATATCTCGAATATTCGAAAGATAGTGCAGTTTCATGTTTCTACAGTATGATTACTAATTTCTAAGGAGTTAGTACAATAAAATAAGTTTAAGATTTTTTGTAACTCACATATCGTAATTTTTATACCTAAAAAATTTCAAAGATGTTGCCAAACTTTACCTTATGGATCTCAGTTATTAAATTTATAGATTTCCCTACTATTTTAGACTACAAGTAACTAAATAACGCTAAGTATTCTTCCAAGTTTTAAAGAGATCTGCTTAGTCAATTTGTACAATCATAACGATAAAAACCTGGGACGATAATGAAACAGCTCTAAGGAATATTTGAAACAGTTATAGGAACACATAATTTAAAAGCAACCACAACGAACAAAAATTCCGCAAAATTACATAAAAGAGCATATTACATAAAAGACCATATAGTCAGCAAGATGGAACTCGATCTGTCGAAAGTTTAAGAAATGATTTTATTTGATGGATTGTCTGACCTTATGCGATTTCAATAAAATCGAAATAATAGGTTTAAAATGCACTAATTCCGATAAAAATCAATGGATAAAAGTTGTAAAAAATATATTTACGTCATTATAAATGAAGAGAAACGAGATTTACAATATTTCTGTACCTGTTAACATATACAAGCAAATGTAACTGCTCATGACAGTTTCCATTTCCTATATAAACTGGATGCTTCCAATCCAAATTTTAAAAAGTTTTCTATTAATAGAAGTGTTTCATATTTTCCCATAAGCATGTCCAACATTTTTTCATCAACAGGTTAAAACAACAAGATTTATTTTTTCTGCAAATCACAATCTTAAATTTTAAGTATCAATAAACAATGAATTAAATCATGTATCTACGTTTATGGGATAAGTTTTACTTATTACAATTTTTTGATAATGAAACTCTAACTGAGTCAGAAACTTGTTTCATTTTTCCCAAAGGTTAAAGAAATAGCTTTTATACAACCAATAATTGAAACTTTAAATTTTCTTTCAATGTGTTACAAGTGGCTTATTTCCATACAAGATATAAAAAAATTCCGAACTTTGCTAACTTTAAACACACAATTTTTAACGTAAATTTATATTCTGATTTAATCCATATTGACCTTTTGAAAACACACAGGTAATAGTTCAGTTTCATAGCGTTCTCGGAAGAATATGAATTAACAGACAATTCAAATCTGCACCAACAAATGAGAAATATACAGAGCGTCCTATTAAAAAATGATGGTTTTGACGGTTTGAAGTTGGCAAAATTCTGGACTTAATTCTTCAACACTCTGTATTAAATTAAACCACTTGTAAGGCATTGGCAATTATCACCTTAACTTTCATAACAACCGACATGGCTAATTTCAAGCAAAGCGTTAAAAATTTAATATTTTCCTAAATTATCAGCCTATGTATTATTCTAAATTGGATACTATTACAACATAAATTATTTACGTAAGTATAATGCACCTAAATACACATTCCTCAAATGTAATTTTAGTTCCTATTAATATATTTTTTTTATATTTGTGTTCCTAAGAGGGTAGCGATTTTCTACTTTGTCAGGTTTTTTATTTTTAGAAAATGATTGGCTAATATCAACCATAGTATTATCGTCTTCCAACCTAGAGATTCATATATCATTTAGATACAACTCAAATCGTATGTTGATAAGCCTAATCCAGATGTACTGAAGAAAATGTCTGATATATATTTTTGGAAAGATTACATGGAATGACGCTCACTTCTTGGAATTATTACTTTCTTGTATTTATCCTCCTCCATCTGATACAAACGTTATTGATCTGACGCTTTTGGTCTCTAGTATATAATTTCGATCTTGATCATCTTGAACTATTGCGGTTCGTTATAGATTAAAATTGCTGTAGGCAATAACAAATATTTTTCTTATGATATTCAATCATTACTATTTTCCGGCAAGAAAGCTGTTAACCTTACAACCAATGTGTTAAAAATTTTAACTGTTTAAAAATGATTTCTAACATACATATATGTAACCTCGCACTAAAGTAATTTTGAAAATTTAGGAAATTTAAGATATTTTTGTTTATGACAATATTAAAACCTCGAAATTCGAGAACACATAGTTCAAAAACTGAGGGAGTGTCATTATTATTGCAATAAATTGTACATTCACGTAGAGACGATACTACTTAACGTTTCACATATATTAGTGCGACTCAGGTCCTCAAGAAACTGTACTGTCACACTCCAGATTGAAAATAATGTTGCGGTATTTCTTGTCCACGACCTGCATACGCTGGTTTGCTGTGCTGGAGTTCCGCTGTTTTTCAAGGGTGTTTTGCACTATTGTGTCACTCTGTTATTATTTTTTAAAATAAGGCTTCATATACAGTCATATTTAAATTATATTCGCTCTTCTCATACAGTTTGACACAAAACAACATAAGACACGTTTCAGTCAGTATGTGCCGCATACTAAAATTGAAACCTGACCTAGTTAATGCATTGTAAATAGTTGATTAAGTGAGATGATGCAGGGTCGACCTAATATTTGCTGTAATATTTTTTTGTTATTTTTCTGGAACACATAGCTCTTTATGTCACAGGTTGCTGAACGAAAATTGCTTATCTTCACGTTGTTTATTACTTCTTCGAGGAATAGTTTTATATTTTCAAACACTCAGTATAACGATATTATTGAATGGGCGCGTATGATATATATAGATACCTATTTTAGGTATATTAATATTTAATAAAATATTAATATTCCTAGATAAAGCAGATAATGAAAAAATTATATCAAGAGTCCAAAGGTATATAGACATATACATAATTACATCTAAAATGCGCTAAAGTGCGTCACAAACCTGATTAAAATTGTATTAATTACTAATAATTTTCTCGATTCACTTTATTTGAAATGATACATTGTCCACATTAGCAAGAAACGAAAATCTTGAACGCCTCATTTTTCCAATTATCCTAAAAATATAACAAGATTGCATAAATTTAAAACAAGGAAATAATCTTAAATTAATCTACCTTATTGTTTAGTAAGGTCCTGATAAAATTTATACAAACAATAGTGCATCTGTTCCAAGTAGCGAGCGGTATTTTAATTGCGATAAAAGGACACCTTGTTAGCTGAACTCTCAAAATAAACTGGCGCCTGATTATACTAGGACAAATAAATACTTTTAAAGGACAGCGTGTAAGTGTCAACTTCATCATATCAAGTTCGTTAATAATATGAATAGAAACAACCATCATCTTGCGCTTGTCAAATTTGACGCGTAATGTACCTATGAATACAAAATTTAATCAAACCACTTCCTTATGAGTACGAAGTAAATGCTATTTCACGAAAAAGTTTAGCTTTTTGACATACACAAAATTAAGTTTCTCTTCAAATATGTATCTAGTTCAGAGTAAATAATATGAAATAAGTTGTCTGTGTGAATTTATTAAAGTGCAAAAAGTAAAAAATTTTAAGCCTAGAAACTAGCTTAATTTCTTTTGATTTAGAAAATGTAATATGCACGATTTGCAAATATATTTTTTCGAAAACTGCCATCAAAAATCGGGAATTCTTATAATAATTGAATCTTTGTCTTCATATTATCGATCATTATCTTTAGTAGCTCATCTTTTCTCAATCGTTCGATTTCTGTTAATTTGATTTACCTTTTCTAGCAGAAATTTATTATTAGGCGTTGCTTGTAAAAATCTCTTTTCGCTAGAATTCTGGTATTTTATAGATGGTATCCAACTGATTTGCTTTTCAAATATGGTTTTAGTTTTGAAATTTTCTTGATATTTACATTTTCTTCGACATTCAGTGTACTTTTTAACTTGGAATACACTGACCATATCGTCGAAGGTTTAATTTTATGATCGAAATATGCCAATAATACCCTTTCTGACACTTTTTGAATTTTATTCGAACTACACCACCCTTTGAATTCGTTGTAGGCATCTCGTACTGTTTCGATCATTTTTTGAGGATTAATTGTGAAACAGGACTTTGTCTCTTCCAATACTTCCCCTAGTAAATGCGTACAAGTCGCGTCAGAGCGTACAAGTTCTTCAGTGCTGCTGTTTTCGTGCTTTTTGCGCGGTTGGGAACGTCTAATTTGCACGGAGTCTTTTTCATATTTTTGTCATGGCGCCTACCAATATCGTATGTGCATGTTGTAATAGGTCTTACGAGGCCTTGCTAATGGTGAAATGTGCACTGTGTAAGAAGTACTTTAAGAACTCCTGTGTTGATATTAGTTCCAATGAACTTAGGATGCTGAATGCTAACAAAGGATGCGAATGGTCATGTAAGACATGCAGATCTGTGGGAAATGATGTGAGGGATCTAAAAACCCTATTATTAAACTGCAAGATGACATCTTGAGCCTTAAGGCTGAAATTAGCGCTAAACCCCGATCTGTATCTGTAACAGATGATGTGTTTGAAGATATCATTGAGGAACTAGATAACAGACAGAAGCGTCGCAATAATCTACTTATATTTGGCATTGCAGAGCCAGATCAGGCTACACCTGCTGAAGTTCGAGTTAGTGATGATACTTCTATAATTGCTGAGGTGTTGAAGACTGTGGTTCCTACGTTGGAGGTTGACTCGCTCAAACCTACAAGAATAGGAAAATTTGATGCGAATAGGAAGAGGCCAATTAAGGTAGTGTTTGATAGTAATAAACATGTCTCTGATATTATAAATAAGGCTGGAAAGTTACGGAGTTCACGATTTAAAAACGTCTCGTTGTCATTTGATCTTACTCCTCGCCAAATAGCTAACTATAAGAAGGTGAAGGCTCAGCTCTTAGAACGTTTAGCTAATGGTGAGGCAAATCTGAAAATTCCGTACATTAATGTAGTCCCTAAAATAGTTACAAATTTAAACTGACTTTGCCCAGCAGCCACTCTCGCAATACTCTGTGTCTTTATTATCAGAACGTTCGTGGCCTGCGATCCAAAGTTCAAGAGTTTTATAGTGCTGTATCTGTCGGTGATTATAATATTATTGCTATTAGTGAAACGTTTTTAAATTCAGGTATTAACAGTCTTGAACTATTTCCTTTGACATATGATGTCTACCGTAAGGATAGACGACTGGATCTTGTTAATAAAAATGATGGTGGTGGTGTTCTTCTGGCAATGAGAAGCGATATCACTGTTAAAGTTATAGAAGCACCGCATTTAGACGGTGTTGTTAATTTGATTGATATTCTATGCTGTAAATGTATTATATCTCGGATAACTATAATTGTCATTGTTATATATATTCCACCTGATGTTAATGTTGGCGATTATGAGCTATTTTTTGATGAATTTGAACAGTTTTTATCAACTCTTGATGGAAGTATTGTTATTGTTGGAGATTTCAACTATCGAGATTTTATACTTGGAAATAACAATAACAGGCAGATTTCCACAATATCTAATTTTATGAACCTGTATGATTTTAAGCAGATAAATACCGTTCTGAACATGAATGGTCGTATTCTTGACCTTGCATTTACTAATCTGCCTTGTATAGAGATAATGCACCATTGGTTGCGGAAGATGCACAGTACCATCCTGCACTAGTTCTTAACTTTTTTAATCTGGGTGTGCGTGAAAAGCAGTTCGATGTCAACACTTGTCCGAGTCAGACAAATTATAACTTTAAGAGAGCTGATTTTGTGGGATTGTTGGATATTGATTGGTCATTTTTAGAGAATATAATAGATGTTAATATTGCGCTAGATTTATTTTATGATAAAATTTATACAATTTTCAATAGTTTTGTTCCAAAATTTAAAGTTTTTAAACGAAAGTATCCCCCTTGGTACTCGGCGGACATGATTAAGAGTATTAAGAGGAACGCACGGTGCTTTAAACAGTTTAAGAATACTGGCCGTCAGGAGTTTTTGCGTGAATATAAAGAGCTGAGAGCACATATTAAGCATTGTTCTGGATTGGCTTATAATGATTATATAGTTAATGCTGAATTTAATCTGCGTCATCATCCAGAGCAATTTTGGTCATTTATTAACTCAAAAAATCGTTCCACAAGAATTCCTGGAAGTATGAACTACAACGGTCAAACAATAAATGATCAACAAATTATTGTTAATGCTTTTGCAGAATTTTTCCACAGCGTTTTTGTTGATCCCAAGATTAATAATAATCATAACAACGATCTTATATCTTCGGCAAATTGTAGTATCTCATTTAAAATCATCACTGAGGTAGAGGTGATTGAAGCATTAAAAAGATTAAAAAATAAGTTTACCTGCGGTTCAGATGGTATCCCGTCTTTCGTTGTTAAAGACACGGTCAGAGTTTTAATGGTTCCTTTACTTGCTATATATAATCTTTCAGTTACAACAGGAGTTTTTCCTATAAGTTGGAGAGAGGCGAAAGTGTGCCCTGTTTTCAAGAGTGGCGATCGCGCTGATATCATTAATTACAGGCCGATCTCTATTCTCTGTAACTTTTCAAGATTTTTAAATCATTTTGTATAACAGGGTTTACTCTTCAGTTTCTCAACAAATATCTCAGTGTCTCATCTCTGTGATATAAATCATACCAGCTTAAAATCTATGTTGTTAGCCATTTCACGTACTGTAAATGAAGATTTCTGTTAAGTAGTTTTAGAAAATGATTTCCAATTTTATTACAATTATTGAGAAAATAACTATCAATGAGAAATATACGGAGGTTTTAGTTCCATGTTTGAATATGTAGTTTTATTATATCAAAACAGCGTAAACTTAAATCGTAAACTCTCTAAAGACAACGCGCCATATGTTTCGACGACTAATATTAAAATGTGATCACTTGCAGGGAGCAACCTAATTGAACCAAGTAGTATAGTATTGAACTAAATTAACAAAAATTAACGATGGTTAGTTAATTCCCGACACTACTCCCACGTGTGATACTTAACTGGAACATTGGCATTACATGGGTGTAAATTTTAAGACGACCACCACATACAGTTTAGTGTCCAATGTATTTCATCAAATTATTCCTTAAGCTTAGTCTGTACGTAATGTTTTGTCGGCAGTCTTGCATGATCATGCCAGATTTGACAAACAAAATTTTACGTGTAAATGGTAAGTTGGACGTTTTGCATTGACTGAATGAAGTTTAACAAACTCGCAAAAGACAGATGGACTGAAGCTTTGTGTACAAGCAAGACGGTAGACAAATCAATACATGTAGACATCGGTCAGTCTTATCTGTCAAACTTCGCTCCCCTACCAGTCTATTCTTAATCAAGCTGGAGGTTGCAACTGGTAATTTTGGTGCATGTAATGTCTAAGTAAAATGACATCAATCAAAGTTTTTCTTGTATCTGGGATGGGAAATCAAAGGATTGCAGCAACTGAGACAGATCTTAACGTAGCACTTAACCTCTCGTAGGGGCCGTCCTTATGACAGTGTCTTGTTTTTCTACATTTGGGGTTACAAGGGTTTACAACAATTTACAGTACGTGTCTATCGCCATATGAAGATAATGAAGCCAATCTTCTGGTTCTTACTGTAATCCTCGGAGAAAGTTCACATGGGAAAATGTCCCTTTCTTCAGTAACCACTCTCGTGATCATGGTGAACGATGTGAAGATTCTTCCATGACGATTTTGGAATAACTGGACAAAAGACTGGACGATTTGAATAGTGCAGTTACACGATTTGTGTCAGTCTTATAGGTCAATTTTTCCAGATTATGCAAGACTGATGACAAAACAATACGTGTAAACCTGATTTTAGAAATGTCTACAATTGATATAAATTAAGACATCACAATTTCTCTCTTAAAAAACTGACGTCACAAACATTTTAATACAGTAAAGATAAAACGGTTTTCACATAAGTTTATTTTTACTTTGCGCAGATGTATACATTGTAACGTTTAATTTTGATTTAAAAACAAAATAAGTACTTTATACCCTAATCTAAAATTAAAACATCCAGTATATACAACATTTTATTCACACCTTTATAAACACACGTTAAATTTATATATATTTGTCCCAATTAAAAATCACACTGTATTGATAATATTTGACTTACTAATTTTGTCAACAGAAGGAAAAAAGAAGGATATTTATATTGTCCGTCTAATGGTCTTTTCCAAAAAAATTTCCTCTGCATTCTTAGCTGAAAAGTAAATTTTTTAAATAAAAGTAAATAACATTTTAAAAGTGTACCTTTTTGTAGCTGATGTAGATAAGTGTAATTATCGTTTCATAGCGTGGTTTTTGTAGACAGCTGTTGATATTTAAAAAAAACGGAAATACTTATTGGAGCCCTAAAATAAAGAATAAAACAATAATTATTTTAATAAAAATTTTAATTATTAAAACTATAATTTATAAATGTTCACATTTGAGATTATTTAAGTATCTAATAACGTGAGTACTGTAACCCACCTGATGTATATGTCCTACAGGCTTCATAAACTTAAAAATTTAAATAATTGACTGGACACTGGTTGTTTGTTTACTTCAGATTTTACATTTTGCCATATTGCCTCCACAAAGTATTGATCGATTTAAGTTGAGCAGATCCTGCGCGGTGCCGTGTCGCACGATTGCGTGTAGCATTTTCCGAATAGAAAATGCCTAATTATGGCATTTTCCAATTTTGATTTAATTGATTTACGATAATATGTAATATTATAAATTTTTATATATATATATTATTCGATATTCATAGTCTTTTAAGTTAAGTCATAGTTTAATAGAATTCCTATTGGACAGTTTTGAACCAAGCAGAGAGTGGCTCAGTTTTTTGTTGGTTCCAATCTGTCTTGCGAGGATCTGAACATCTCAAATGGGCAAATGTATGTGGTATGAGCGTTGTCGTGAAAAATCTGTGATTTTTACAATTATCTCGCTGAGGATTATGGTTTCCGACAATCCAAACGAATGCTTGGTAGCTGCATCATAGATAGATTGGTATATTTTTGTGCAGAAGTCCAAGATTATTCTTCTTCATGGTGAAGGTTAGGTAGCACACGACGAGCATTTATTTTGGCCCTTATCACAATCCCAATGAAATTGTGATCAATCATAGTACAGCGTTCTGGTAATAAGGAACTCCTAATTAATTAAGGTAAGTGTTTTTGAGCTTTTTCTCTTTTGTAATTATTTTAAATGCCTTAATATTTAAAATGTGGTAAAATTTGTTAATTATTATTTTTTTCCGGCATACACGATATTATGTCGTTTTTCCGTATTTATACAGGGTTCACCTATACGTTTAAGTTAACCTCACGTTTACGTTCAAGATCGAGTTTTGGGTTTTGGTTCTATTCGTAGTCCTAGTTCTGCTGCTACTTATAAATCAATTTTGTATCCAATTTTGGAACAGTGGCGGAGTTCTTGGGAATTCACTGGAGTCCAGGTGCGGTATTTGTTTCAACCTTGGATTCTCCCTAGGAAAACTACTTGGAATCCCAGTGCTGTTCCTCTGCATTTGGAGTAATCGAATTTCCTCTGGTTCGGTGCTGGGTTCCTATAGAATGCTTACGTAACCATCTGAGTACTAAAGTACTCATGCAAGTTACCACAATCTCTTTCCTGTTGATTTTTTTTATTTTATACCAGTTAATCACTGGAGTCAGTTAAAGACTAATTGATTTAGTTAAACTTAATTGTTATTTAATAGTTTATTAAGATTATAACTTTGTATTTTAAGTTAGCTTATATTTCTTTTTTGGCATATAGTTTAAAGAGGAAACTTACAGTAGTAATACATTTGTCTAAATTTAGTATTTTTGTTTACATTTATACCTGCCAAGAATTAAGGAGCGTTTGGTAATTCTTTTACAGATATATGTGTATACAATTTTTCCGGTTGCGCCTGAGCTCAAGCCACGCTACTATAACTTATTTACCTCCTGCTTATACCTCTAGATATGCGCTAGCACTATTTTATCGATCTTAATTTTGAGGATATTAACTAGATAGTTATTTTTATGGTATACTCAATCCTTCTAATCATCTTAAGGCTGTGGTCTGTATTACTTTAAAACTTAGCTCAGCTTAATTTTACTTCGTCTTTAAATGCGCGATTAATAGGTATTTTAAAGTTGACATTTTCTTACATTTACATAGAATGTTTTATCAATAAAATTTCATTAAATTAAATAAATAGACCATAGTTTATATGAGCCTTTTATTGATAATCTTGTTTCTTGATTATACCGACACTTGGGTTGAATTAAATATGTCAGGCGCCCTTTTACCAACTTTTTCTTATATATACAGGGTTAACTATGACTAAGTACAAATATTTTAAGAGGGGATAGAGAAAATTTTAAAAAATTCCAAACTTATTTATAAAGCGAAAAAAATTATTTTCTAAATTATACCAAAACCGTATTTAATGCCGCCTATGCGACTTGTCCGTCACGCTTTTAAAGAATCAGAGTAGGTAAGGTAGGCAACTAGCAACACGACCGCAAAATTTCCAGTCAAGTCATAATTTAATTCCTGTGTTTACCATGTATTTACGTTGTAGATTTGTGTTCTTCTTCAGTTTTCAGAGCCTTTTTTAACTTTTAAACGATTTATAGTTATTAAATAAAGAGATATGTGTTGGGTGCAGATACTTTCCCACAATATAGTTCGCCGATTTGGTTTTCTAGGTTATGGCACAGACTGCCGCGGGTACATTTTAATGTTTCCTTCTTTCGTTCGATATAATAAATAGGTTATTTTTTCTAGTTGTCTGTGTTTATCTAGGAAGTGTGTTTTATCGGTAGTGAGAGGTTATAATGAATGCAAATGTTGTGGTTTTGCCAATTTGTAACGAAATAATGAAAAACAAATGCAAAATAGTGGAGCTAACGGATTACCTACGTATCTATCAGGTATTATTATTAATAAGAATGTTAATTTTTGTCGTTTTTGCATTTAGAAATGCTGCACAAAACCGACCGCATTGTAGTAGATATTGTTGACAGATGTAAGTTCTATCTATGGATCTAAGCCATCTCAGTCGTACGTATCATAAGCGCCGACTTTCCGTAGGAAAAGAGGGTTTTGCCCCATTTTTTAAATATCGAGCTAAAATTCTGAAACAATTTTTTTATTGTCTTTTAAGTCTTCCTGAGCACGTGGTTAAAATTTTTCTACTTAGTCATAGTTAACCCTGTATATATTTTGAACTACATTTTAAAACTTACCCCATCTCCACTGTGTTAGCCAGTCACCCTACTGTTCAGTGATAGTAGTGGTGAACGATCCTGTACACAAGGATACGATTTGTGGATCGCAACATTTTTATATACGAAATGTATGAAACTGGTAAACAACTGAGCCCATACTTATCTTAAAAGCAAAATCGGCATTACCTATTACAAAACATCTTAAAATGTATTATGAGATCATACTTGCTGTAGTAGGGAGAGTATGTGGTAGGTGTGTACTGATAAGCTCCTTTATATGGCACCATATTAAAATGTTTTCATTAACATTTCAAATTGCGATGAACGTGAAAATTATTCTATCATTATTTTTATGCGGTATATGAAAGTAAGCTAAAAAAGTGTTGAAAAGAAAAATATCAAGATAAAAATTGATTTACAATAGAATACGTCCCACTTCAGGCATTTATATGTCAATATGTATTTCTAAATTATGCACTTAGTATGCACTTCAGCATTACATGATGATTTACGTTTTTATTTTGACGAGATTCTTATAGTATGTAGAAATAGCAACTATACTGAGTCATCATTTATTATATAATTATTGTACATGTGAATTTGCTGTTTATGTATCTTATACCTCTATAACTTTTTGGTTTCCATCAATACAGCTAAGAAATCGAATATACGTATATATCTGGTAGTAACAGAGAATCAGTTCTGGATCACACAGTTTATATCTGATTGTGGCAATCGGTTTAAAACATAATTTTCATTGGGGTTCGTTAACTAGCAAACGAATTCAAATCGATAAATTTAAACAATTTATGACAACAAAATTGTTAATATATTTTTATTATAATTGTAGTTTTTGGAATGTAACAATTGTAGCAAAAACCTGTTTTTGAGACGTTTATCATTTTATATGAAAAATGCTATTTGTATGTTTATAAATCAATTATACAGGGTTAACTATGACTAAGTACAAACATTTTATCCACGTGCCCAGGAAGGCCTAAAAAACAATAAAAAAAATATTCCATTTGTAGTACCTATTTTTGAAAAAGGAGATAAAACCATTATAAGAAATTATAGGCCAATAACAATCATCACTCACTTATCAAAGTTATTTGAAAAAATAATCAAAAAAAGATTAGTATTATTCACTAATAAATACAACTTAATCTCCAACAACCAGTTTCGATTCAAACAAAAAACGTCAACTCAAGATGCCTTACTAGCGTTAACGTCCAAATTTTACTCTGCTCTGGATGAGGGCAATCCGTCTATATGCATTTTCTTGGACCTTTCAAAAGCATTTGATACGGTCAGTCATCGTTTACTCTTACAGTCACTGGAAGATATTGGAATTAGAAATAATTGTCTGCAAACTATTTGAAAGTTATTTATCTGATAGACACCAGTACGTGAGAGTTAACGATGTACTGAGCGATCAAATGTCGATGGACTATGGAGTTCCACAAGGTACTGTCTTGGGTCCCCTATTATTTTCTATATATGTTGATGATTTGTTCTCTATTCGGACCAGAGGGGAAATAATTGGATATGCAGATGATACTGCAATTTTCTATAAAGCAGACACTTGGGAAGACCTTAAAATACTAATTGAAACTGATATGATCTTAGTAAAAAAATGGTTTGACTATAAATTGTTGACAATTAACTTTGACAAAACGCACTACTTACCACTCAGTTGCACAAATGCCAGTTTGCCACCTTTTGTTAACATTGAGATAAATACTGGAACTATATTGTGTACAATTTTACCTGTAAAAGAAATTAAATACTTAGGAATCTATATAGACTCACACCTAAAATGGAATTCTCACATAAATTATATTATCAAAAAACTGCAGTATGTGTTGTGTAAATTTCGGTACTTGAAAAAAATCCTCAGCGTTCCTCAGCTCAAAGTACTTTACCATGCACTAGTGGAAAGCCATATAAGCTATGGAATAATCGGGTGGGAGGTGTATCGAAGACCAATTTGAGTCCATTAAATATCCTTCAAACAAGATTTTTAAAAATAATTCTATCTAAAGAGCCAACATACCCATCGGCACTCCTATATTCAGAAGCTCAGGTTTTCAGTGCGAGACAATTGTACTTTTATAACTTAAATCTAAGATATCATTGCACCAAATCTGTATCCACATTACCAGCGTATCAATATACTACAAGGCAGAAGGATAGGTATAGGATTCCTTTTATGACAAAAAGTATTGGACAACGGTCATTCTCCTTTCTAGCACCAAGAGCTTATAATTCTCTGGCAAAAGAAATTCGTAATATTAAAATCAGTTATATATTTAAAAAGAAGTTAAAATTATTAATATTGTCTAATCCACTAGAAACATTTGATAATTATATTGACTTTAAAAATAGTTAATAAATTATATTGCATAACATATCTGTATATCTGTATATTGTGTAGGTACATGTATTTATATTTTTATATTTTTGTATTTACGTTTTTCTCGAAACAAGTGTTTTCACTTATCGAGTAAATTGTTTATTTAATTATTTAATTTGTCTTTATTGTTATTGTGCAACAAAATATTTTTTTGAATAAACATTATTATTATTATTATTCCAGAATTTTAGCTCGATATTTAAAAAATGGGGCAAATCCCTATTTTCCTACGGAAAGTCGGCGCCTATTATAAGTATCAACTGAGATGGCTTAGATCCATGGATAAAGCTTACATCTGTCAACAGTATCTACTACACTACTACCATGCAATCGTTTTTTTGCAGCATTTCTAAGTGCAGAAACAACAATAATTAACATTCTTATTAGTAATAATATCTGATAGATATGTAGGTAACAGTTAATCCAGTTAGTTCCACTATTTTTCATTCGTTTTTGATTGTTTCGTTACAAACCGGCAAAACTACAACATTTTTTCATTATAACCATTCATTACCGATAAAACACACTTCCCGTAGGTACAGCTAGATAAAATGCCTATTTATTATAACAAAATCGAACGAAAGGAATAGATAATAGAAAATTTTTAATGTACCCGCGGCAGTCTTGTCCCATAACTTAGAAAACCAAACCGGCGAACTATATTGTGGGAAAGTATCTGCATCCGACACAAATTTCTTTATTTAATAACTATAAAACGTTAAGAAAGGCACTAAAAACTGAAGTAGAACACAAAAATACAATGTAAACACATGGTAAACACAGGAATTAAATTATGACGTGACAGGAGTGACCGGAAATTTTACCGTCGTGTTACTAGTTGTCTACTCTGATTCTTTAAACGTGTGGCGGACAAGTCGCATAGGCGGCGTTAAATAAGGATTTAATATAATTTCGAAAACAAATTTTTTCGCTTTATAAATAAGTTTGAAACTTTTTTGAAGGGTGATACCGTTAATTCTTAATTTTCTCTATCCCCTCTTAAGATATTTGTACTTAGTCATAGTTAACTCTGTATACCGTACATAATTTATAGTCAAAATTAGAATTATTGCATTGTTTTACAAGGCATTAAAATATAATTTAATAATAATTTAATCTTATTTTTCTTGCTCGAACAATGTACAATCGCCGCAACATAAAGGTTTCCAGTCCAAACTCAGTATCACACCGATTGTTTGTATTATTACACTGAATTTTACTAACTTTACTATTTAATTTTCATAATTGATTTTTCCAGTTTCGTTGTATTATTAATATTAATAATTAATTAAAAGTGACTAAAGTAAACAAAGAAAAATGCTAAATCATTTTGAAAATTGTTTGTTTTTCTATGCATTTTTTAAAACTGTAGTTATCTAAAAGTGCAATAATAGCTCTTTTCCAACACGGCACCTGAACCTGTCCCAAGTGGATAGCCAAATCGTTCACCGACTTACTGCAGCGGAGTTGTATCTAATATTAAATTGACTGACGGCCTCGGACAGGTTTAAAACCAGTCAGGTGCCGTGTTGGAAAAGAGCTAATGTGTAAATAAGTTTTTAAAGCAATATATGGTAAGTCATTTGTACATACTCTGTAAAATATAATATATACCTTCACCTTACATTCGCGTTATTACATCTTGTTTGCAAATTCATAATACATTATGTAAAAACACAACATGCACCTGTGAATATGTATTTTTTCATAGTATAACTGCAATTTAGTGTGCATGAAATGCAGTTTTACAACATCGTTACGTAGTTTTAAGGGCGCGGTTTTTTTACGCAAATTTTCAACGAATTTCATAGCTGTTTGTTAAGACAGTCTAAAAAATCAAAGTGAGAAACAATACATCTGCACTGTGTCAATTATATAAGTTTTTTCCAGGCTGACAAGTCATTTAGAATAAGAAAATCAAGCATCAATTTCACTTGCTTTGTATTATCATAAAATCTCCTGAATTTTACATATCAACTGCACGTTGAGAAAATTGTATACGACATGATAAACGTTTGAATTGGCGTAAATTATTAAGTATTTTTCACGGTAAGTATATAGAACATAGTAATAAGATACAATTCATCATCATTTTTCATGTTATCTAACTCCAAAAGTTAAGGGATATGATTCAATTTCAGCATTATATTTTAGCACTACGCTAATAAAAACTGGGAGTGTTTTATCCATATTTAGATACGATTGCTTGTTCTTGAAAGGCCAGCCATTAAAAATTTTGTCATTTAGCATAATAGATGTAATTCTGCTATATTTACCAGAAGTTTCTTGAAATACAGTATGTATTTGATATTTTGTACAGTAATATATGATGAGAGCAATGTGTTTTGTTATAATTTTTATCAGTCCATAGTTTGTTTAAGGTCGCCGTATTTCTCGCCGTAAAATGATCAAATTTATGGTGTTTCTTAGGTACTGAAATCTCGAAAAATAAAATACGTAGAGTAAAGGTAATATCAAAAATAAAATTACTGATGTTTTGTTTATCCACTTTTACTATTTATACTCTGCTCAAATTATATAGTAACTTTTAAAATACATTTGTATGACACATTATTTCGCTATTCTAACCCCACATTTTAACAGTTATTTTCACATACTTATAAACAAAAGTGTCTTATATGCAGAACTATGGAAGTTTATATTATAACAATGCTTACATCTATAGCTGAATTTTGAAAGATTTCAGTGCCTAAAGATTTACTGGATAGATCACTTTCTGACGTTATATATTGATTCTACTTCGGTACCTTCGAATATTCGCAGGTGGCAAGAGATAACATTTTTGTTATTTGCTAAAATCTATATTATTCAGTTTTTAAATATCTAAAATTACTTGTATTTGTACAAAACACTATTTCGACAATACAGCGCCCTTAAATTACAACGCCTTAACGATATGGCACACATGTGCCTATACTAAAACAATTATTGACACGATCTAATCATTGATACTTCCCAAAATTCTTATTAATTAACAAAATGTTACATTTGAATAAAGTTTCATTGATATTGGGCGCTCTTGATACCTTTCTCGATATAACTCTACACAGCTCTTCTTGAATTTTTTTGTGACTCGTCGTAAATTAGCAAAATTTTGTAAGCACAAAAGTTATACGTTTAGCGTTCATATTGAGTATTGACAAGTATTTTTTGACATTTATGCACCTTAAACAACGAACATTCAATTATTATCTTTACTGTGCCAATTAGACAAGTTTTTTCTAGGTTATAAAATATGTAGTTCTAAGGCTGAAAAGCATATTTTCATCTATTATCTTTGATCATCACGTTAACGCAGTCACGTTACTGAGCGCAAAAAAAAAACCAGGAAATCATCAAGTACTTATGGCTCATATGTATCTTGATGCAATTCAAATCTGAAGTCTATTGAGCTGCATTACCCACAGATTTTGAAGAAATCGCGAAAAATTGTTGGAAAAGGAGAGAAATTGATAAAAATTACCAAAAAAGAAAAAGAAGTGGTATGTACTTTTAACCAGACCCACATATTTTCATTTATTTTAACACACATGCACTGGACCTGAAGTTGATTTAGCTGAAGCACTTCCAAAATTTTGAATAAATCACAAAAAAACGAGAAAATTCGCAAACAAATCACGTTTGTGAGCTCAAAAAAAATTTTTTTCTGACCTTAATCAAGTGTGTATCTTAAGTATTTGGATGTCCTGAATTCAAATCTGAAGCCTATTGAGTAGCACACAAATTTTGCAAAACTCGCAAAAAATTGCTAGCAACCAACTAAAACTAAAGTTTTACGTTTGAGCTAAACGAACTTCAGATACAGATTTAGTGCTTCAAAATAAATAAGTCTAGATGGGCCTGAATAAAAGTACAGATCACTTTTTTGGCAATTTTTAATAATTTTTCCTCAACTCAATAGACTTCAGATTCAAATTCAGTGTAGACACGATCAAGGTCAGTAAAAAAACATCCGAACGGTAATGCGCTCACTAACGTGATTTTTGCGATTTATTTAAAATTTTGAGAGAACTTTGAACTAAAAGGACTTCAGATTCGGATTCAGTGAGGCAAAATACACAAAAATAGGTAGGGCTGGTCAAAAATGTAGGTCACTTTTTTGTGTGCAGGTGTTATCGAAAAATTTATAATTGACGATAAGTGCGATAAGCAGCAGAGAGATAATGAGCAAAGCGATATTCGAGCTACAAAGTTAGGCGCGACGCGCCGGCGAGTGGTTGAGTGTTCGTGTGCCCCAAGTGGTTATAAACGGCGAGACAGCACATAAAATAACAAAATGAAAGCACGGACGCCGGTCCTCAAGACGTCGTCCATAGCGCGATTCCTTGCACCAGCGACGGACGTCGGTGTCAGATCCTCCCGTATCGCTCGCCGTCACCGTCGACAGCGCGGTTCAGGCGTCTGCCGGCAGATGGTCTGGTGGGGGTCGGCTTCAGTGTAGCTTGAACTTCTCAGCCGTCAACATCGCCCTCAACGGCGTTCGTGTGGCCTGTACGGTGCCTGGCTAGTACTTGGTTTGGTACTCTCCCGATCTGTCTGTCTCTTCTGTTGCGTGGCCGTGCAGTCAGTGATATTGGTGCGGAAACCCCGCGTCGCGATTCCCATATATCTAGTGAGGTCGAGTCGCAGTGTCAGTTCCTCGAGGATATGAAGTGCTCCACGCTCTTGGTGATAATGTGAGTGAGGGATGTCTGTTCGGAAAGGAGTTTCAACCAGCTGCCTTAGCTGGGAAGATGAAGGATCACCAGACGGTGAAGCAGTTAAAGATTCG